>BSBK01000157.1:0-512500 GCA_027943335.1 Chamaecyparis obtusa
ATATAACATTGCAGAAATTACAAAGTTAAGGAACACAATGTGGAAGAAGGCATCTAATGAGAATGCTGAGTCAAGTAACACTGTCGGTGAAACCTCATCCACTGGATTGGGTGACATCGGTACCTCCACTTAAGATGACAAGGTATGTATGGAAATGACATTTTAAATGATCACATTTTACATATAGTTCCTTATATATGATGTTCAAATACCAAATATGCATGAATGAAGATGCACTATGGTTTATATATTATAAATTTACAAATGTTATTTAGTCGGTAAAAGAAGAAACGTGAGTTCCTTACCCGTCGGTAATCACTATACAAGGTTAATCGGCAATAGTTCAAACCGATGAAGAAACTCTATGTTAACCAAGAAAAAGATATTGAAGACATTACCGAGCTGATAGCCGTCTCGTACTGAAAGTTAGGTCACACATTTAATGCATCAAAGTTTGAGTGGGAATATTGAAAAACCCTATATATACATGGAAACAAAGTTCATTATTACATTGAGATTTCAAAGACTAGTAAGTTCATTTGCCTACCGAACACTGGTTATCTATTGCTTGCCGAAACCCTAGAAACAATTTATGGCATCGTCTTCGATCACAAGCAAATCATAGAACATTGAGGAGGAAGTGGAATTAATTGTTAGGGCACACTTTGTCGAGGAGAAATTCAAACCTCATCCTAAGGTCGCAGCGTAAACAGGATGATATGAGTGCATTTTCTAGTATTCCTAATAAGGTTTTGTTAATAGAAGATGTTAGGGCTTACATTCACTACAAGATCGGTGAAGTATGTGACTTTGAGACCATTGCAGCTTATCAGCAAGTCTGTGGACCAGATGGTAAGATCAAATCTGAATATAAGAAGATTGAGGAGTCAGGGTTATGGTGTTTCACATACTTCCCGCAATCATTTCACAATGACTGGATAAGAATCATGCTAAGAAATTTCATGATGGCAAATTTTGGTTAGACAAACCTGTTGAGGTCACCAAGAAGATATCAGTAGGGTTATTGGGTACCCTACAACTGACAAAGCCAAAGCATTTCGAAGTTCATCTCATCCTGACGTAGAAAAGAACACTGGAGCTCAATGGGACAGTAGGGCACTGAAGATTTCAACTATCAAAGATCCGGTGGTAAAATTTGTAGCTCATGTCATCGAGTACAAGATATTTCAATCAAGCAGACTGAATAGTGTACCCCACAATGTCGTGGACATGGCTTACAAAATTGTGAAGAAAGATCACCAAGTTGATCTTGCCGAGCTACTACTACACCAACTGTATGACAATATGAAGACAATAAAAGCAAAGAAGTCCAATACATGTAAGTACAGATCACTGCTTGTCTGTACATTCCTCTATTTGCAAAAATATGTACCGGGTATTGGAAAAGTAAACTGGCAATTGGACAAACCGATAACTGCTCAAATCAATCAAATGATGAGAAGTCTAGGAGACAATCTAAACAAGGAGTCAATGCATATTTCAAGGAATTTCAAACAAGAATGCAACAAAGAAGCAGAATTCCAAAAGACTTAGTGAGCAAATTTGAAGATGACATATGCTTTGTGGTAAGCACAGACCATTCAATGATAAAGGTAGTAGAACCGAGAACAAAATGGCTAGCACCAATGGGTTATGAAATGAATCATGATTTCTCTTTGAAATCTATCAATGCATTGCTGGCATTACCGATAGACATCACTGCCAGTAGGTTTGGAGTGTATGAGGAAGCTAAGTCTAGAATCACAATGGACATTGAGATCGATAAAATGTCAAGAAGGGAAAAGAAAATGAAAAAGGATCTCATAGAAAAATATGGAACTACATCTGACTCACCTAAGGAGTCACCAGTTGATGAAGCAACCGAAGGTCAGTTACAGTTGGCTGCCAAACCCTATGACAACGAGGAGACCGAGTCAGACAAAGAAAAGGATAATACACCGGTTCCTCCCACCAATGATGAAGAAGAAATTCAACTACCCACAACTGATGAACAAGATATTCAGCTACCAGAACCTGAAGGAATGAGGACACATTTAGAAACTGCAGCACAATCAACTGAGTAGAAAGAAGAAGCGTAAAAGTAGCAAAAAGAAGAGCAGCTACACTGACAAAGAAATACATAAAGATAAAGAACAAGAAGGTAGCCAAGCCACTGAAGAAAAAGAGGAAATACATAAGGAGTAAAGAAGATATAGAGGAGACTGACACTAAAAATGATCCTGATCAATTTAAGCTAGTTCATAATAGGGATAGTACTATAGATGAAATAATTGAAGATATTATTGAGAATGGAAATCTTAATGATCTAGGCATAGGCAAATTTAACATGTCAATTGAGGACAAGACAAAGATAGAACATGCTATTGTTCAAATGATGATCAATTTCAAGAGAGTACTGATGGAATTTGCATGTCAATTACCAAATGAACTTGATGAAAAAATAAGTGAAAGATGGGCTATTGCACTAGAAACAGAGAAAAGAAAAAGAGAATAGTCACTAGGTTGTGCAACCTCACACTTTAGCTATGCTATGGTAAGTCAATACATGACAAGGTATCAGCCTAGATTTTTAGTCAAGAATAGAGCTATGAAAATCATGGATGAGGATGTAGATGATATGGATGTCGTATGTGACTCCCTATGGACATCAATTTTGAAAGTAGAAGAGAAAGCTGAATAGGAAGCATTCCTGAAACTATCTAAAAAGAGACATAGTTCAAAAGGTAAAAGTATTTTCATTAATGATAATAAAGGCAAGAAAATAGAAGACACCGGTATATCAGTTACCGAGGTAATTGATATCACTGAGCAAAAGGAAGACATCAAAATTTCACAGGATGCATCGAATCAAGCTAAGATCCACTTGCAAAAGAAAACCGATGATGATGCACTCATTGAGGACATCACTAACGGTGATCCTGATGATAAGGATGATGAAAATGTAATAACTACACAATACAAAGATGAAGCATTAAACACTGACAATGTGTGTACATCTCTACCGGGTGAACTACTTGTACTTGCAGAGGCCATAGAAATAATTTCACAAGTACAACCTAATGTCTCTCATCCTGAACCAACCAAAGATACAACTGAGATTCAAGCACCCGAGCAACCTAAAGATACAAATGAGCCTAACAAACTAGAGGCACAATCTACAGAAAAGAAGGAACCTGAAGAAACCAAGTCAACCAAGGTGAACCCACCTGACACTACCACTGAGACTCCCACTCAATCTACCGAGGAGTAGAAGAAGGATGATATAGTGTCAACTGGTAAGGATACTCTGAGGAGTGAAGAAAAATCTATTGTCGTAAGTGAGAAGAAGTCACCTCTAGCCCCGAAGAAGAAGAAGAAGAAAGCCAAAGGGCTGGTCACCATTGATGAAGTTATCATTATACCCGAATGTGACCCAAGAACCCTAAGCCCCAAGGAACTAAGTCGGTATGGGGAATTATGTTTGAGGAAAGGGGCACAAGAAAAGTTGAGGCAAGAACAAAAATGTAAAGAAGTGTTAAATGATGTACGAGATATTCTGTAGAAGATAGTACCAAAAACAAACATTGATGAGAATACTCCCATTTTAGATCAACTTGCCACCCTTGCCGACAAAATCAATGCCCTTGATACAGATGCAAACAAAAGAATAGAAGAATGGGTAGAGTCAAAGATTCAACACAAATTGGCATAAAGGATTAGCATTGAAGTGGCATTGAACAAGGTGCAATTATCTAAGGTCATTATCGAGTTAAAATCTATCACCCAGATAATCTATCAACTTCTAATAAAGCTTTGTACTACAAACACCTTCACTGTAGAAATCAGTGAAAAGATTAAAGGTTTAGAAGCAGAAATAAAGTTGAGTACACAAGGAGCTATCACCGAGCCAACTAATTTCTTAAAGCACATTAACCGAGTTCAGGAACTCCGATGGCTGATAGCAGACTTAAGGAAACAAGAAGCGCACATCATCGATCAGGTTACAGAGTTACAGAAAGAACTCACTCCTTACCTGAAGATTTTTGAAACACATACTGTCAAAGCTGAGCAACTTGTGGCAACACCAGAGATTTCGGTGTTGGAAAATATCTTTGACATGCATGCACAAGTCGGTCTTGAGCAAATTGCTCTTACCAACTTGAAAGAGGAATGGGAAAACCTCTTGGAGTCTGTGAAGAAAACCCATCAGAACATTTTTTATAAGATGTAAGTATACATTAAATATTTTTTTTGGGTATTTGGCATTATTATCAAAAAGGGGGAAAACATGTATATGCCAAATAGTATATTTTTGATATGTATATTACATAATACCGGGAGCATGCACAGAGGGGGAGTACTTTTGTACTTAGAAGTTTTTGTTGTGAATATGTATATGGCGGAGATATAAGGAATATATAGAAATATTTTGTCTATATACATTTTGAAGTTTTGATACTAATGCCAAAGGGGGAGATTGTTAATCTCTATTGAGCATTTTAGGTTGTCATTAGTATCAAAGGACAGTAATCAGGTCGATTGGTTACTTATATTGAGATAGTCGGTAACTAGAAGTAAGACAGAGCAGTCGGTAAAGCCTTGCACCGAGTATCACATAGTTAATTGAGCACCCAGCGACACTGACATCGATGGTCAGTAAACACTGAGCATCATAGTATACACCAAAAATATTATATAGTGTTTACTGATGATCACAAAAAATGGCATAGTAATCAGAAATGGCACATTATTCTATGCAAATTATTATAATAGATCATAAAATAGTTTACCAAGATTGAGGGGCATTTATTGTAAAAGATATTCATTAAATGCAATGATTATCTTATTTGTATTAGTTGATCTAGGTTATTTTGCATCATAGATCTTAGGGTTATGATTATTTTTGTAACCTAATTTTTGTTTAAGCGAAAAAATAGAACACTATATATTGTATATGTTCGCACCATTTTATAAGTTTGTTGAACTAATATATATGAATAACGGAGCACTTGAAGAAATTTCCTACCTTCAAGACAATTAGTTTACCAAGCAGAACAGAGTACAGAGGTTTTTAGATTGAGCAGAATTAGACACGGCAACCGAGCAGATCAGAGCAGAGAACCATCATAGATAAGGTGATATTTTGATAAGAACTTATAGATCTGTTTAAGACAATTGAGTTGTCAACTAGCAGATAGTTTACCTATTACTTTCTGACAATTGTGATAGAGTTTTGATAAATCTCTTAACAGAGTAGACTTAATAGTATTTGTATAAATCTCTTAACCAAGTACACACTTCATATAGTGTTGTTAAATCCTATAACTAGCTAGATCTAGCTGATCTAATATGTTACTCCTAACAGGGTAAGATCACCAGAAGTGATCAAAACTTGTAGCCTTAACAGGCAAACCTTTTCTATCTGCAGTAGTGAAGAATTTGTGGGTGTCATCCCCACCGCAGTTTTTACCTTCTAACAAGGGTTTCTGTGTTACCAAAATACTTGTGTTATGTGATTGTCATATTGATTTCATGTTGTTTACTTTCTTAAGTTAACTAGATGATTGATTTATGCAATTAGATTCAAGTTATTTTGATCGGTTATCACAGTATTCAGTTATAGATCAGAAAGGTTTTGCAACTAAAGTTTTTGAAGGCACTGATTCACCCCTCCCCTCTCAGTACCTATCTCTCCTAATTCCAACAAATCCTGATTAATTAGAAATTAAAGGGGATTTGTGCTTTCAAAATTGCTATTTTATCTAATTCTACCTAACATTTCTTTTGCCTCTTAATCTTCACCACTCATTTCTATCTAACCTTGCATCTCCTTCATTCTCCCTTTGCCTCTTAATCTCAATCACACATTCTTTTCCCCTTAATCTTAACCCTCTGTTGTAGAGGCAAATTCTTTAAAATCTCTTCTCTCTATTGAACAAAGGATCAATAATAAAGCATTCAAGCATACTTTCATTCTAGAGAAAGTTTTGGCATTCTTGAGCATTCTTAGCAATCTAGTTTACTTTCTTGGATTGTTTATCATAACATAGTTTCTTTCATTTTCATTCTAGAATACTAGTTGCTTTGCATCCATTATAGTGTAGTTCTTTCTTTTTATAGTTGTTAATCTTGCATTGCATCATATATTACTATTTCATTTTCTTAATCTAGTTCATTTCTATATCTTACTTTGCATAATCATTCTTAGTTTAATCTTGCATTTCATAGATTTTCAATCCTCCTAGTTTACTTTACATTTCATCTTGCAACTCAAAGAAGATTGGAATCATCTTGTGAATCTTCCAATTTGAGGTTGTATAGTCACTAGTTCTATTGTTTGAATATAATAAGCACGATCTAGAACTAAACTCCCTTCAAATAGGAAGTAATAAGCCTTTTAAAAAAATTTCTTTGTTTATTTCATGTTCTTACTAAATTAGGAATGTTTGATGTAATGATTTATTGAAGTGTGTTATTTACAGGTCTAAAGCATCACATTTTTATCACACACAATATGAGCTCATTCTTTTTGGTCATAGGGCATGTTTCTATTATTTGATACCCTTATTGATTTTGAGCCACATCATTAATTTCCATAAGAGTTTTTTTTATTACAAAGGGGTATGGGCTTTTCAAGAGGGTTTTGGGTACTATTTCTATAACTTTAAACCTTTCCCTTTGATTCAAAACATTTCCATAGTCTGATTATGGGTAGAGTACTATAAAACAATAATGTCAAAAGATTGGAGATCATTCATATGTTAGAATGAAAATCATGAGAAGACCTATCTATTTCATGGGGATCATGTTCTTTTAGAACATTTCCATTGTTCATAAGTTTTTTAGCTTTCTTTTATGATTGATGAGTTCAAATAAGGGTAGTCTAATAATAGAAATAAAATAGTGACATGAAGGTAACAAATAATAACAATAGCCATGAAAGAGTAAGTGGAGGTCTTTGAAATTAGTAAATCAAAAGTCCATGGAAAAGTATGACATGACAATGATATGATAATATCCAAAACACTAAACAAGAGAGGAAAACATAAAGGTATATTATGAAAGGATATGACAAGGAACCCTCATATTGAAGTGTTGAGATCAAACTTCTAGTACAAAGATCATACTTGTCAATATAGATCAATTATTATTATGGTGAAGATTCCTATAATGATGCCTAAAAAGAAAGAAATGGAAAAGGGCCTCATAAAAGTGTTAAAGATAGTGATATTATGTGATGAATGAATGATCTAATGATTTTGTGTGATTTATGTATGAAAACCTCTATTTTTCCTCATTCAATCAATATTTGGTGTAAGGGGATACATGATAGTTACAAGTTTTAGATTATGTTATTTGGTTTTGATAGCTTGTAGTTGTGAAAACTAGTTATTTTTGTGTAAGGAAGCATTAGATTCAAACCTTTATAAGAAATATTTATGCATCACATGTTCAGTTAAGTTGTGAAATATTCATATCTTTTTGTTAAAATATTTTGTGAGTTAAGCAAGTAGGAAAATTGTAGTCAAGCACTCGGTGCATCACCTACAGGTCATGTTAGATCTATTTTCTATAAAGAGTTTAGGGTTAGGGTTTTTTAAAATATTTCCTTGTGCTTTCAAATATTTAAATATTGGCCCCATATCTATTTTTGTGTTGACTTTTTTTCCTGATAGAAACCTTTTAAGTTTTGCATCTTATGGGTTAAAATTTGTTGGTTTGATAGCCCACTTTTTTATTGTTACACCCTGAGCTAGTTATCCATATGGTTTTTATTTCATATATTATGTGTTGTGGCCATGTATTTCCTAAGTGCTAATTTATGTCTTAGTTTTTTCCCCTTGCAATGATAACTTAACCCTTTTGTAAGTGCATGTGCGTAATTGGTTGGTTATGTGGTCTTAGGTCTTGCTTGCTGGCGGGGTGTAGTGTTTTTCTTGTTTCACCATGTTTTTGAGCTAACCATGTTGTCTAAGCCAATATATGTGTCAATCCCTAATGGAACTTAGTGGTGCATTGAGGGATTTATTTTATCTTAGTGAGTTGATGAGATCTTCTTTATGTGTAGGTGTTGTTTTAAAGGTGGCATTCGGTGGTGTAGTGGGAGATCATTTTCCCCTCAGTGCATCAATGTGTGGTTATGTGGGTGGACATTCATATAAAAGGTGAGTCCATGTGGGAAGATATGAAAGATATGAATGTACTCGGTGGCACAGTGGGAGTTCCTTCTTCACTCAGTGCATCATCGAGTGGTGACATGTGTTCACGGTCAGGTGGTTAAATTCCTACATGGGTGGATTGATGTGGAACTCAATGGTGCATTGGGAGCTTCTTTACATTTGAATGATCCAATTAGTTGATCAGTTAAATAATAAAAGGATTGTTGGGTCTCTTTTGGTATCTTAGTTAGATCTTTCAAGATTTTTTCACATCACTGAGTTCTTGAGGAGGTGCAAGTGTACATCCACATGGATATACAAATGTTTGAGTTGGAAAATTGGTATCTTGGTAAATCTTTCAACTTTTTCAACATGCCACTGAGTCCACGTGATGTAGTGTTTAAATTGGTAGGCTCAATCTTATGATGATCATTTCACTTGGGCACATGTTGAAGGCTTTTAGATGTTTCAATGCACAACTGAGTATGATGTGGCATGTCACATTAAATACTTATGAGCTTTGTGACAGCTTGTTGGGACTTGTATTTTGTTCCAACATGGAGCCAAGTTAATGTGTTAGACAAATTTGAGGCACAAAGAGTTTGGTGATTCACATGGGAAATTATTGAGCCTATCCTTTGGTTTCATGAGACACAAAATTCAAAAGGGGCCACAAGCATTGTTATTAAATGTAAACATGTGAATTGGATTCTTTGAGCTTGTTAGGGATGGTCTAGATTTGGTTAACTATTGAGTTGGATACTTATGTATTGGAAATGGGTTTTTTTCGTAGGCATAAAGTAAGTAGAGTGCTGACATGACTCACCACATAAGAAATAAATGCCAAGTTAAGTAGGTTAAATCTTTTTGAATACGTATTTAAATGCAATACTATGATAGGTAGGATTTGAAATCAAAAGTGAAATTTAAAGGAATGTTACATACTTCTTATTTGCAGTACAAGTCAAAGAATTATTGTGCCTTACTACCATTCCTTTCATGTGATGCTATGATTTTTTATGTAACTAAGGAATCCAACATGAGAAGGATTTCATAGTTGTGGTGTCTAGTACAAAAGTTTCCACAATTGGCATGTAGTTGTCATCATTTTTTAACTTGAGAAGTATGATTTATATCTCTTAGTAGAGAAAAGATAAATGCATTCTCTCAAGTTGTTTTCTTCTAGTGTGAAGGTCTTTCTATATTCAATATTTTTCTTGGAGGAGTGTTTAAAAAAATCCCTACTACAGGAGGTATACAAAGACTATCATAGTATATAAACTGATGCTTTATCTTGTATTTGCAAGGTTTTTTAAAATGCTAAGGATAGTTGTAGGGATTTTAAATCTTAACAACCCAACTGTCAATGCTCCCTACAAAGCTACAAGGGATTTCTTCTTAGAGATTATGGGATTATCATGCATATATGTGTTGATATTGATGTTTTATCTATTAGTATTATAAGTAAATGAGGGGGGTGAATTAGTACATCCAAAAATCTAAAACTTTTAACAATTATCTTCCACAATAACCAACATGCAAATGAAAATATAACAATGAAGCATAACATATAAAGCATTCACACATAATAAACACAAGACATAATATTGTTTTTGTGGAAAATCTTATTAGAGGGAGAAAAATATGTGTGGGAATGATGCCCACAAATTTCACTAGTGTGATAATTAAATCTACCATGTTAGGAGAAATTACCATAAACCTTTTTGAAGTTTTACCCAGTTAAGAGTACTTATAGTCCAGTTAAGAACTACAATAGTCATGTTAAAGACTACCTTGTCAAGGGATTTAAAGTTCACCTTGTTAGAGGATTTATACTTTAGATCCTGTTAAAGATATTTATCACCCTATTAGAAGTGACCTTGTTAAAGGATTTATCTTTCTAATTTATTAGATCACCAAGTAAAGAATGACTTAATATTTTCACTTAATGCATGCTAGATCCAATGTATTCCTAACCAATTTGCACTGCTTAGAGAACTTTCCTCTCCTTCAAAGTAACTACATGAGGGTGATTCATGCAAAAATTAATCAACATCATCAACACTTTGAATACTTGCATCATCAATATATGATGCATAGCCTTCCTCATCTAAGCTATATGACCCGTCAAAAATGTATGATTGCTAGTTTGTATCACATGTAGCCCCTAACATGGAACAATAAATTATTTCATTACAGGGTGTGAAATATGAAAACAGGTCCATCTCTACTTCAACATATATACACAAGTCTTCACTAAGATTTTCATTAGTAACATGAGGAATAACCATTGGAAAATAGTTCTCTACTCTCACACCATTAGAGTCAAAATTACATATATGGTTAGTGTGAATAGTAGGGACATAAATATTCTGACATTTATCTTCACTTCTCAACTCACACCCATCACTTGATTATTTATGAAAGTACACACTAGATAAAAAGAAACCCTTTATGATTCCATATTTTAGATTGTTCCAATATCCATTATTGTCGTAAATGTCTGATGCAAGTTCTTGGACTCTTTGTCTCTTAACAAGAAACTCATATTTTCATCAAAATCCATAAAATAAACCACTAAGAACACTTCATCATTAGACCTATATCTGATTGGGATTTTACTCAATGTCTAAATATAATGTTAAAAGAAGGGACTAATTCACCCTCTTCAATCTAAATCTCCATGATTCTTTGGATCAATGCATGTGGATTAGCCATCTCACCAAACTGCTCCATGAAGGCTAGAACTAATTCTTCCCAAGAAGAAATATAATATGATGGTAAAAAGGAAAACCAATCCCTAACATATTCCTTCAAATTTTGCACAAAAAAATTCATGAAAACATTCTCATGGAATAGCTTATAATTACTCTTCAGATCTAAAACATCTACAAGTTCTTACTTGTTGATTCAATTGTCTTCCCACTAAACTTTGGTAAATATTTCCTAATCTCAATAGGAATGACATTGGGGAAGCCTCTAATAACATCAAAACAAAATGGCCTATACCTTTGGACGTAGAAAAAAATACAAGAACCTGAAAAGGGTTGCTTACCTTGTGAACTCATGTTTGGAATTTCTCAAACATGTAAATGAAATTACACCCACTTATAGGATCTTCAGATTTACAACTTGTAGTAAAATCTTATTTTCTCTATCATCAAAATAGGATACAAACATACTTCAACACTTTAATGCATAAGCTGAAAAATATATCTCAGAAGTATGTAACCCTCACTCACATTCCCTCACTTAGTACTGAAATCACCCAATCAAGAAATAATTTTTTACAACTAATTTTCATGGAAAATAGTTTGCACATGAAAATCAAAATACCCGGAAGTGTTGTGGCTGAAAATCAGCTTTATGGATGGACAACTTGATAGATTTGAAGCTTCCTTCACACCTTCATTAAATTATTTTGTAGGTGCTCCCCTTAATACCACAAACACATAACAGAAATAGATAAACAACAACAATATGCAAGAACAGAAAATTGGCTTCTTATTATCTCCACAAATGTGGAATTACAAACTTTCAGAATTACAATATGCAAAGCCACATGGGCATTCCCTTACAATATTCTGTAGGACAAAGCCTCGAATCAATACCCAGATCTACTACCCAGAACTATTCTGAACTGCCTAAGACAATAATACAGCCTTCCTTATATAGGCAATTATCCACCGCCTGGGAAGGTTCCAGAATTTTAGCCAATAAGGCCGACCAAACTTAGAATTATTTTATTTTACATTTTATTACATCATAGTCGGCTCAAAATAAATTTTGAAACCCGAACAGAAATTTTGAAGAAAATTATTTTTCGCCATTTCAGGTGGCCCAACTTCCGAAGACCATAAGTCATCACCAGTTGACCCGCTCGGCTGCTATAACCCCATTTCGGAAATGCCACGAAGCGCTCTACAGGCTTGACTGGCGTAAGCGCCCGTCACCCAAAATTTTGACCTCATCCGGGGCCTCTAAAGCCTTCAAAACTGAGTTCAA
Organism: Chamaecyparis obtusa; assembly: GCA_027943335.1. Taxonomy (NCBI): domain Eukaryota; kingdom Viridiplantae; phylum Streptophyta; class Pinopsida; order Cupressales; family Cupressaceae; genus Chamaecyparis; species Chamaecyparis obtusa. The sequence goes on from BSBK01000157.1 coordinate 12,165, forward strand.
AGTTTCTGCACCCTGCTGCCATTACCGAAAATCTTCAATATCTTCCAACATACACTTGATCTGGCAATGAAACTTTACTGGCAGACTTATATGACCAAAATGAACCTCCAAGAAAGAAATCAGATCATTCTGAGCACATACAAAAATTACCAAAAATAGTAACTTTCCATAAATAGTAGCTCTGCACAAAATAGCCCTTATTGAATAAAAACATAAATATTTTTGGGTGATGCAAGATTGCTCTTACACCCAGGATGCTCCTGCATCAGACACCCGGGGTAATTTGAGAAGTGACCCTGTCACGACTCAGGGGTGCAGAAGAAAACCAAGATGGCTAACCTCCTCCTTTGTCAGCCATGATGAATCTTCAACAGGCCGTCCTTTCCACTTGACCAGATATTCTTCATATGTCTTGTTCCTTGTGCTTCTGCCAACACGACTGTCCAGTATATCTTCGATCTCCTTAGTGTCTGAACTAGTTGCTGGAATACTCCACTGTGCTGCTGCAACCTCATCTTCAACACCTCCTTCATGATACTCTGTCAGATCTGAAATGTTAAACACTGGTGAAATATTCAGCTCACTAGGCAATTCTACCTCATATGCATTTCCTGAATCATGTTTCTTCAGTATCCTGCATGGTCCAAACTTCTTCATTTTCAGCTTGTTATATGTACCAACTGGAAACCGCTCCTTCCGCAAATGAACCATGACTTCATCTCCAACCTGAAATTCCTTATGCCTCCTTTTCTCATCTGCCTTAGCCTTATACTGTGCGTTCATCTTGTTAATATGTTTCCTCACCTCCTCATGGATGTTCTTCAAGTGTTCTGCAAAATCTTCAGCTTCAGCACTACTTATTTCTCCTTTATCTATCTTTCTCAATTCAGATGCATTTCTTGGACTACTTCCATATATAATCTGGAATGGTGATTTACCAGTGCTCCTGTTGACAGAATTATTGTATGCAAATTCTGCCTGTGGTAAAATCAAATCCCATCCTGTTGGCTTATCTCCGACCAAACATCTCAGCAAATTTCCCAAACTCCTATTCACCACCTCTGTCTGTCCATCAGTCTGTGGATGATGTGATGAACTGAACTTCAAATCTGTCTTTAACTTCTTCCACAATGTACGCCAAAAATATCCAACAAACTTAGTGTCCCGATCTGAAACTATGGTCTTTGGCAAACCATGAAGTCTCACTACTTCTCTGAAAAACAATTCTGCTACATGAACAGCATCATTAGTCTTCTTGCAGGGAATGAAATGTGCCATCTTTGAAAATCTGTCAACCACCACAAAAATTGAATCGTGTCCCCGTTGTGTCCTCGGTAAACCAAGAACAAAGTCCATGCTGATATCCTCCCAAGGCTTCTCTGGTACAGGTAATGGCTGATACAATCCTATATTCTGCTTCACTCCTTTCGCCATCTGACATACTCTGCAACTCTGTACAAACTTCTTCACATCTTGCTGCAACTGTGGCCAATAATAATTCTCACTAACCAAAGAAAGGGTTTTATCACGACCAAAATGTCCAGCCAATCCTCCGCTATGCTTCTCCTTGATGAGATTCTCCCTCATAGAACTTCGTGGAATGCACAACTGACTCCCTCTGAATAGCATATCATCTTGGATGATGAAATCCAACGATTTCCTCCTGTCTAGAGTAACAGGTTCTGTACAAGCTTTCCAAGCTTCACCAAAATCAGGATCCTCTGGATACAAATTCTTGAGTTCCTTGAACCCAAGCACTTCAATCTGCATTTCTGTCAGCAATAGTTGCCTTCTGCTAAGAGCATCTGCAACCCTATTAGACTTTCCACTCCTGTGTTTCAAAACAAATGTATAACTCTGCAAAAACTCAACCCATTTCAAATGCCTCTGATTCAACTTTCCTTGACTATTCAAATATTGCAAAGCTTGATGATCAGTATACAAAACAAACTCCTTAGGAAGCAGATAATGTCTCCACTTCTTTAATGCTTGAACTATAGCATAAAATTCCTGATCATAAACATAATATTTCCTCTTGGCATCATTTAACTTCTCACTGAAATAAGCAACAGGTTTACCTTCTTGGCTCATAACAGCTCCTATTGCAGTACCACTAGCATCACAATCTACTTGAAACACCTTATTAAAATCTGGAAGTGCTAAAACAGGTTGTTCTGTAACTTTTTGTTTCAATAATTGAAAACTCTTTTCTGCCCCATTAGTCCACTTAAACTCTTTTCTATCCCCTCTCATTGTTTCAGTCAAGGGTCCACAAATACTGCTAAAATTTCTGATAAACTTTCTATAAAAGCTAGCTAGACCATGAAAAGATCTTACCTCAGTAGCACTCCTTGGAGTAGGCCATTCAAGGATAGCCTGTACCTTCTCTGGGTCCATTTTTAGACCTTCTGCTGAAATTAGAAACCCCAAATACACTAACTCTTTCTTCACAAAACTGCACTTTTTCAAATTAATCAGCAATTTCTCTTCTCTCAACTTCTCAAATACCATACGAATATGCATCATATGCTCATCCAATGTCTTACTAAAGATCAAAATATCATCTAGGTAAACAATGACAAACTTACCCAGAAATTCTTTCAGAACCTCGTTCATGAGCCGCATGAAAGTGCTCAGTGCATTGGTTAGCCCAAAAGGCATGACTAACCACTCATACAGTCCTTCCTTTGTTTTGAAGGCAGTCTTCCATTCATCTCCTTCTCTGATCCGAATCTGATGATATCCACTCTTCAGATCTATTTTTGAGAAATACACAGCTCCACTCAAACAGTCCATAATATCATCCATTCGTGGCAATGGAAACCTGTACTTGATTGTGATCTTGTTTATTGCTCTAGAATCTGTACACATCCTCCACTCTCCATTCTTCTTTGGTGCTAATACCACTGGTACAACACAGGGACTCAAACTCTCACGGATCAATCTTTTCTGTAATAGTTCATGTACTTGTCTGTTCAACTCCTCACTTTCTGCAGGTGTCATTCTGTGTGCTGCCTTATTCGGCAAACTCGCTCCTGGGATCAAGTCCATCTGATGACTGATCTTCCTGACTGGCGGTAATCCATCAGGCACGTTATCGGATACAATATCCTGAAACTCATTCAACAAATCTGCAACTTCTACAGGAACATCTTCTACTTCCTCTTTACCAGCTTTTGGAATTAAAGAAAAACATACATGCTCATGCCTCATACCATCTAGGAATTTTCTTCCATCAACAAAAGTTATCCTTGCATTACCACATACCTTTTCTTCAGTCTCCTTCAATGGTTTTAGCTTATGTCGCACTCCATCCTTTGTCAGGGAATAGGTATTCGCACGACCATCATGTACAGCACATCTGTCAAACTGCCATGGTCTACCCAACAACATATGACATGCATCCATAGAGATGATATCACATAGTACCTCATCTTGGTATCCGCCGATCTTGAACTTCACTAGGCATTGTTCATTGACCATGACCTTGTGGTCATCCTGTACCCAGGCAATCCGATATGGATGTGGGTGTTTCTGTCTCTTGAGCTTCAACTTTGTCACCATCTCTTCTGACACCAAATTGTCAGTGCTTCCACTATCGATAATCACATCACAACATTTACCTTCACACTTGCACCTGGTGCGAAACAGGCTCCTCCTTTGCTCAGGTTCATTCTCACCACTCAACAGGACTCTTCTGTTAATCAACGTTTCTCCTCTTTCAGCATCTTCAGAATTTGATGATCTGGCATCTTCATCTACATGTGCAACTCTGGCCTGGCCTTCATTTCTCCTGTCTGTTCTGCCTTGGCGCTGAGGACATTCAAATGCCCTGTGACCTTCTTCTCCACAGTGAAAACATGTTCCACGGAAGCCACCTCTTCCAGATCCTTGTCCTCTTCCTCTCCCTCTTTGATCTCTATTATTCTGATCCTGGAAGCGATTGAAATTATTTCCTCGCTGATTCTGACTACTACTGGCCTCATCCTTCTTTTTCGGATCTTCATTTCGACCACCATATGATCGTCCACCAGATTGTCAACCGCGACCTCTTCCATTTTGTCTGCTCTCAAACTTCTTGTTTAGCTTTTCCTCTACTTTTAGGGCAAACTGGTATGCCTCTTCAATACTGTTCATTCGAACCAGATTCAGCTCCTCCTGAATGCTCGGCCTTAACCCGTTAAGGTATCGGGCAACTTTCTCCTTATCAGCTTCTGCGTGGCCTGTTCTGATGAGAAGTCGATAGAACTCCTCTGTATACTCCTGAACAGATCTTCCTGCTTGCTTCAAACTCTGCATTTTCTTCAGTAGGTCAAGCTCATAATCAACAGGAATGAACTGTCGCTTCAATTTATCCACCATCCGATCCCATCTCGTGATTTTCTCCTTTCCCCTTCTATTTCGCTCCAACTGAATCTCTTGCCACCATATCTTCGCATGACCTTTCAGTCTGGCCTTCACAAATTTGACCCTATCAGGATCCTCAACATCTTCATACTCAAAATATTCTTCACATTCATTGATCCAGTCGATCAATTCCTCTGGGTTAAGATTTCTAGAAAATGTAGGAACCTCAATCTTAGGTCTTTTCCCAATCTTAGAAATCGCCCGAAAAAGTCTTTCTTCCTCCTGGTTCACAATTTCAATTTCTCCTTCTTGATATGCTTCTTCGGCTTCATCCTCGCTTTCGTCTCTGACATTAAGATTCATTCCTCTGCGAATCTCTTCTTGCAATGCTCGCACTTGTCTCTGCAGCTCTCTAACCTCAGGTGTCACAGCACCAGCTCTTCCGCCACGTTCTCTTCGTGGAGGCATTTTCGTGATGCGCGCTGAAACCCTTACCACGGTCCTGGTGCAAACTGCCTCACAGTCGGCGATCTGTTTACACACTCAAGAACTCCTGCTCTGATACCACTTGATGAAGGGTGCTCCCCTTAATACCACAAACACATAACAGAAATAGAGAAACAACAACAATATGCAAGAACAAAAAATTGGCTTCTTATTATCTCCACAAATGTGGAATTACAAACTTTCAGAATTACAATATGCAAAGCCACATGGGCATTCCCTTACAATATTCTGTAGGACAAAGCCTCGAATCAATACCCAGATCTACTACCCAGAACTATTCTGAACTGCCTAAGACAATAATACAGCCTTCCTTATATAGGCAATTATCTACCGCCTGGGAAGGTTCCAGAATTTTAGCCAATAAGGCCGACCAAACTTAGAATTATTTTATTTTACATTTTATTACATCATAGTCGGCTCAAAATAACTTTTGAAACCCGAACAGAAATTTTGAAGAAAATTATTTTTCGCCATTTCAGGTGGCCCAACTTCCGAAGACCATAAGTCATCACCAGTTGACCCGCTCGGCTGCTATAACCCCATTTCGGAAATGCCACGAAGCGCTCTACAGGCTTGACCGGCGCAAGCGCTTGTCACCCAAATTTTTGACCTCATCCGGGGCCTCTAAAGCCTTCAAAACTGAGTTCAAAGTTTCTGCACCCTGCTGCCATTACCGAAAATCTTCAATATCTTCCAACATACACTTGATCTGGCAATGAAACTTTACTGGCAGACTTATATGACCAAAATGAACCTCCAAGAAAGAAATCAGATCATTCTGAGCACATACAAAAATTATCAAAAATAGTAACTTTCCATAAATAGTAGCTCTGCACAAAATAGCCCTTATTGAATAAAAACATAAATATTTTTGGGTGATGCAAGATTGCTCTTACACCCAGGATGCTCCTGCATCAACTTTGCACAATTGAAACTTCTTTCAAATCAAACTTTCTTAAAAAACTAGGAACATCACAACAACACCTTCATATCCAACAACATGACCTCATATGATTTACTTCCTCAGCTAATAATCACATCACAAGGGATTCAAATCTACTTCAAAAAGACTTCAAATCCTTCAAATCTCTACTTAAAAATGCAAATGGTGTAGATATCTTGGAGTTGCCACTCATACTTAGTGAGATGAAATGGACAAATATGGACCAAATTTACACTTAATGAAATACAACAGATTATCAAACCACCCTTGGAGATTTACACACTTGACAAGGATCTAGAAATTTCAATACAACAGATGACTCAATGTAGCATATAGTATTGGACAAATTCAAAAAAGAAAGGAGAAGCTCACTATAAACTTAGTTGTAAATCACAAGTTCTTTCACATTTCTTCCCTAGTAGAGTCCCCATTTTTTTGGCTGACTTGAATGGGTTGTATAGCTAGGAAATATGATTTTACAAATTGAAATACCAGAGATTCTTCAGGTTCAACAAGACCTTTACATCTCTTATTTTCCCAGTGGATTCACCATTTTGTTAGTTCATGAAAAGGTTTACACTACAAAATAGCTACCAAGTTGATCTTACAATATCCTATGGAGAAGCCAAATCTAGTGATCAGAAATCTCAGAGACTTGGACCAATTGACAAGGATCTAGTAAACCCTTCTGCACTTTAGGCTCTATCAAACCAAGGTGGGTAGACCTTTAATTCCTTTTAATATAAACCCTAAAGTCTCACAACTAGCATTAACATAAAAAAGATAATCTCATATGAGATATCAACATAATAAGGAGATACTAGGTAGTGGCTATTTACCCATTGAACATTGACCTAAATGGAGCATGAGATCTAGGTAAGGCATCTACAAAATATAAAAGATTTTATGTTATTTAATCAATTTTTGCAACAAGGAACACTTGGATAGGAACAACAAAACACATGTAAACCCCACAACTAGCTGAGATCAGTGCCTCATCCCATTGGGAAATGGAGTCATCAGAAGTTCAATATCATACAACAAAGTTTCATCAATAGCCTAAGATCTAAGAACATTTCCTTACAATATCCTTTAATGGTAATCCCAACCCAGACTACTTATCAATCCCTGCACAACCCCCAAAAAAATTCAACTTCTATCAAGCATTTTAATTAACTCTTTGGATTAAAGCATGAAAGATAGTTACATATCTCACAACAAGACACTAAATGGGATAACTCTATATTTTATTCCATCTAAAATCTTGACTGAGTAATAAATTGGAGAAATCTAGACCACTATTATATTTCATTGAAAAAACTAAGCTATGTTTATCATATGACATAGATATGACCAAACAACATCCAAAAAGAAACAAAAGGAATCAACCCTGATTCATAGAATACTTTCTCTCTAGAATATTTACAAAATTTCTCCTACCCGTGAAGACCTACTATTGGAACCCCAAAGTTTGGAACACCCCCTAGGAACCAAGGAGGGAACCTAATCTCATGGCCTTGATTACCCTTTTATAGGAACAAGGGTCACAACAAGATATGGGCTAGTGATGACAGTTGTCAAAATTCTACATTTTATGGAAGAAGAAAACTTTAGATAGTACAAGGTAGAAACTGAAACAAAAGAGTAATCTTTAGGCATCTTGAAGAATGTCCCTTTTGATGTAGATGGGAATCAGATCCATGACAACTTGACAGTGAATTCAATTTTTTCCTTATTTTTAAAAAATGATGTAACACTGGCATAACTATCAGTATGACATTGTACTTTCACTCCTCTGCATACATCTGTACCCACTCACTATACTCATCCCCTGGGCCCTTTGCGTAATTATTCACTTAGTTTTATCTTTTATTTTCCAATAAAAATACTCTTTTAATTATCTCCTAAAGAATCTTCATTCTTTGTATTTGTTCTGCCTTAGCCCCTTCAAAACATTCCATCTTGGTCAACCTTAGTTAACTTGATCCACTATCCTTGATTGTCACATGGTAGCTTCTAATTTTCCATCAGATCCACCTCTACATCACCTAGCACACACATCAACCAACACATCTCCTATATCACTGATTGGCCTTGCCATGTGTCAACATCCTATAATCCTGTAGTGTCTTCTCTTTCCTCAACATTCTGATCATAGGATCCTAGGATCACACCACCTATCATAGTTAATCTCACATTCAGTTCATCTACACTCTCTACATGTCAAAATTCCAAGAACATTTTTAACTTTTTATCAACCAGGATCACAGGATCACAAAATTTTAACACCTAGAACTCTCAAGCCCGCAATCCACTTTCCTCCTGCATTCTTTTATGAATGATGTACTTTAAATTCCTCCCCTTTGGAACTTTAGGATTTTCCCTCATCCACTTCTATTTCTGAGCACTTGCACCCCAAAAGTCAATTCTCCACTCTAAAGCATGGGCCCTAGTCGAGATTTCAAAGTTTCAGGATTTTTCCTACTCTACTTCTATTTCTGATTGGGATTTTCAAATTTTCCCTACTTTTCTTCCAATCCCAACTTTTGACACCCCAAGAATCAAGTCTTTGTCTTGAAGTACTTAGCATTCCATCAACCCATCAGATTTCTGATGACTTTTCCTTATCACAACTACAACTTCATAATATGTGAGCCCCACCCTCTTTTTGTAGTTTCAAGATTTTCCTTCTTTTGCTGCCAATTCCAAACATTTGTACTGGGCCTCACCACATGAAGAACCTTGGCTAAAACCTGATTTTATTTTATGCCCAAGGTAAATGAGTTCCTACAACTGATTCCTTTTTTAATAGCTTGAAGCTTCAATATAATGTTTTTTTTATCTTATTCAAAACTATATTTTTCTTGATACTAGATACTAGACCCCATAAGTAAATCCTTTCTATGGCCTTCCTTATTGATTAAAAATTCATCGCTACCATTTTTATTTTGCTTCCTTGATAACCCACAATATTTGATATTGCCTCTTGCTAGTATTTTATGTAATATTATTCACATCAGGCAATGTTCATTCTTGAATTGTTGAACTCCAAGACAAGGCACTTACTAAAAATGTCAAAGGGATCCTTCACAAAAAATGGCATGGTAATCTCAAGAATTTGAGAGTACTAACAAATCCCACACTTTAATCCTATATATGTTTCTCTAAACTATTCATTGTTATCAATCGTGGTTCCTAAAAATTCATATTTCTCACTCAAAATCTTTCTTGAGTGGTCTATGGACACACAACCTATACCACTTGGATTTAGATTATCTTTTAAAGCTACATAAAGTTTGATCTTTATACATCGTATTGAGGGGAAATTCACCTTGTACTCCTTCCTTGGTATTTTGATATAGGAGCATCATGCTCTCAACATTTGTTTCTTGAGATGCCTTCAAAGACATCCTCTCTCTCTTGATGCATTTTGAAAAAAAATTCTGTAAACATTCCAAGATAGTTTGTGAAGACAGTTACATGTATATCTAAGGAAACTAACCTAGTTGGTTGGAATTATTTTGAAGGCTATTTGTTTCATAAGGAGGATAGTTTTCAAAATGGGGAGGATAGAATGGGAAAAGACAATAAGGGAAGGGGAATGGGATAAGTGTGGTTTTGGTGACAAAGTAAACATTTTTCATCACCAATGGAGGATATAGTATTGCCTTGCTGAGTGAGATGATGTAAATTGGCATCACTAGTAGGGAGAAGAAGGGAGTCTATGTGGAGTTGGAATGATCCCTAAAGGATAAAAAATAATTGTATTTTCCCTTTGAGTAATGAAATAAGTTTATGTTCCCCTATTCCATGTTTGAGTTCTCTGTAGAAGTAATTTGCAATAGACAATTATATTCTATGTGTTCAATTTATATCTCTTTAATGTGTTATTAATTGCATTTTAAGTTTCTATCTCTTGTGAGAGCATCTCTAGTTTTGTTTGCTTGGGGTATGTGGATGTTGACATCATAATGGTATTAGAGCTGATTTTTATGAATGCATGAGGATTACAACAAAATGTTAAGAAATGATGTCTCGAGTAAACTCAAGGAGAATGTGTTGCAAGAAAAAGGAGACATGTAATTGTAGAAGTTAGAGGAGGAATGAAAGATTGATTTTTTTTTTATGATTGTAGAGGATTATAACAAAAAGAAGGATGTGGATTAGTGTAATAAGACTCATAAGAATTTCATCTTGGGATAATGATTGGAACCTTGTGGAGAAAAGAAAACCTCATGGGGCATTGGACATAGCTACAAGAAGAATGGATGCATTGGAAAAGATTTGTTTCCTAATAATATTGTGACTATAGGAAATGGAAAAGTGGAGTTAGATAGTGTGTATACAACAAGATTATGTGTATTAAAGAGGATGAAGGCCCACAAAAGCATGAAGAAGATGTTGCAGAAGAAGAATTGGAAGGTAGTATAGTAAATAATAATAAAGTGAAATATTTATAAGTACAAGTTGTAGTAATAGAGAAAGAGTGGAAAGGAAAATTTGAGGGCATGAAGACAAGTGGAGCTATGAAGAACTCATATTGGAACATTGCAACTTCTAAGGAAGATGTAATTACAATTATACATGAAAAGGTAAATTTGTTAGATTTTCATGAGGACATTATTTTAGATTCATTTGTTGTGTTGTATGACAAAAGGTATGAAGAAACATGTGAGGATTTCAATGAAGATATTGTGAGGTATGATGTGAATGGAAAAGATGCAAATAATTTTCTATTAAATAAGGTGACTAGAAATAAGCATAGTTGGAACCAATAAAAAGTGAATATATAGAATTGGAAATTGAAATTCTAAATGCATAATTATGTTAAGCTATTAAATATTTTGATAAAATTGAAAGACAAATAGATGAAGTAAAGGAGTTTGAAGATTTGGAGATTTTTAATTTTTGTAAAGTTGTTTATACTAATTTGTATGTGGATGTATGATCAAGGGAACTTTGGAAGATGAAAAGTGTAGAGTAGAATAATGAAGAACAATGTTGGAGAAGATAGATAATGATTCTAGGATGATTATGGAAGAATTAAAAGAAAAGAACATAGTGAAACCATTTTGGTTTAATGACCACATGTGCAAGAGAAAATGCACTCTTTATCCTCCTGGGGAGTTTGATGTAGGAGCATCATGCTCTCAAAATTTGTTACATTGGATTTTAGTTTTTCTTGTTTCATTTTTAATTTTTGTAGTCTTCAAAGAATTCTTGTCACTATTGATGTATTTCAAAACAATTTCTTGTAGCCATTCCAATATATTTTCTGAAACCAATTACGTTTATAGTTAAGGAAACTAACCCAGCTAGTGGAATAATTTTGAAGGTTGTGCGTTTCATAAGGAGGATGATTTTCATAATGGAGGGGATGGAATGAGATCAAATAATAAGGGAGGAGAATGGGAGAAGTGTGGGTTTAATGATAGAGAAAACATTTGGTATCACCAATAGAGTAGATAGTATTTCCTTATTGAGTCAAAGAATGCAAATTGGCATCACTAGTAAGGAGGAGGGATCTTGTGTGGAGTTGCACTTGTTGGACTAAGTATGCCAAGGTGAGGAGTGAGAGGGGAGGAGTGAATCAATACTATTGAACTTATCTAAACTTTCTTCCATAACCATTTACTAATTCCATAAATTTTTCATGCATCTCATAAAACATATCAAACATTAACATAACACATAACTCATAACACATTCATTTTGGTATTGTGGAAATCCTTGTTAGAGGATAAAAATTGTGGTGAGGATGACACCCACAAAACTTACTACTGCAGTAAAAAGTTTTCTTAGTTAGAGCTACACTATTAGCTATTTTTGATAGCTTACTCTATTAAGATTATTAACTCGGTTAAGAGTCTTAAGACCTATTAAGTCTACCTTGCTAAAGGATTTTACAATTATAATCTAAGAATTATACCTAGTGAAAGGATTTACAATGTAACACCTGTTATGATCTACTCAGTTAAGAGACTTTATAATTTTGATTACTCTTTAATCAGTAACAAAAACTTGTCTACTAAACTTGCATCAATCATATGCATATCAGACTTTTATAATCAATAACTAATTACCTCATACTGTGCCCCTCTTACAATATCAATTCAGTACTCGGTAGATTCAATTCTGAATCACAATTACTCTTTTCTCTTTACTGTGTTGTTGCTCAATGGATTCTCTACTCATCACCTTCTCTATAATCTTTGATTATTCTCTTATCTCATACTCTCTCACACAACAATCTTCATACTCAGATCCAATCATATACAACTCTAGAAGTGGTGGAAGTGTTCTAGAATCATCTCTTCAAGCGGTGCCAGCATTGGTTACTCCTCCAATGCATATATCATAATTTATTATCATTCATAGATCTCACCTTGTAATCATGCATAATCATCATGTTTAAATCTCTAATGCTCTTACATACAATCTCCTTGAGATTTGTAAACCATTTTTTGTTTGGTGTCTAGGTTCAATGTATCTAGAGATTCTCCTTGTGTCGACCTATCTTCTTCTTTCTTGGTAACTGTATCATCTCTCAGTTTGGTGGGTCTTGTAGCTTATTATAACTCAACGCTTGGTTCTATCTTTCTCGGTGACTTAACTTTCTTTGCCTTTATTGAAATTACCTGTTCCCTTATTTCCTTTTACTGAATAGCTTTTGTGCTTTACCAACTTGTATTTCCTTCTTTACCAAATGACTTTGACAATAATTGTGACTTTAACATAACTAATGACAACAAAATAACTGTTAGGAGTATCAATCTCCCCCTTTGGCATTATTTTGGTATCTTTGTTAAAAACCTTCAAAGTCATCAAAAAATTCAAAAGTTTGTCTTGTCCTTGTCCATATATCCATATCTTGGTAAACTTATTACTCCCTCTGAAGTAATACTTCCCTTTAACATATCTATCCATCATTATTTTGTATACATCATCCCATATACATATTTCCTTTTTAATCATGCAATTTATATTTCCCCCTTTATACATACATATTTCCATTTTTTTTAATAAAAATGCCAAAATAAGAACTTACTACTTATCTGGTGAAGGGATGTTGTCAAAAATAAATTTATACCTGTCATGAGAATCCTTCAGTGATGCCTTCCATGAATCTTTTAGTGTCTACAACACTATTATTTTCTCACTAAGATCAGTAGTCAAACTCACCATGCTATCCATAGCACTAACATCTGAAGTGTTGATGAAAACTTTGGCCTTATGTACTTATTTTTGCAATGATTCAATATGTGGAATCAAAATTATTTCGAGTTCCATAAGATCCATTATGATCTGATTCTCCTTGTTTCTTAGCTCATATTGCACTCCCATTAAGTCCTTTAGCCTTTCATAATATTCTTTGAATGAATTTGGCTTGATGGAAACCTTTCTTGGCGAGATCCTTTTCCACATTATCATCATTTCCTTTGATATCCTTTGTAAAAATTGAAATTAAATAATTTTTTTGAAATAATGAAAGATTTTTTTGTAGCTCATTCTCCAATTCAGTAACTAACTTAGAAAGAGTTATCTTGTCCAGTGTAACTGATTGAAAGAGTTCTTCAATCACTTTAGTATCCATTTTATTCTTGTGCACTTGCATCATATATTTAGATGTCTCTGTACCAAGCTAGTTTACTTGATTTACTAATTTTCTCAATTGACTATATATATCTCCTTTTTCATTAATGTTGGCCTCTGGTATAATTTCATTCAATATTTCTTTGACTTGCTCCAAAACATCAATTTTTTGCTTCTTGGCAATCAGTTTATCTTGTGAAACTTTTCTCTTCAGTAGGCCTCCAAACTCTAAGAGTTCCTTTGGGCTCATGGTTTAAATGTCAACCTTGGAAATAACAATAGGTTGGCTTACATCAACCTCTTTTTCATACTTCCTCTTTTTGGATTTTCCCTTAGTAGTAGATGCCTTCTTTGTATCAGATTGTGCAGTTGTATCCTTAGTCTAGTCTTATTTTTCTCTTCTTTCTTCTCTACATTTGTGTCTTTTAATTTTTCTTTTTCTAGTTCCTTATGTTGTTCTGCAATCTTGGTAGGAGTTACCGATTCTTGATTCTAATCTTGTGCAGTTTCAGTCTCTGTGGTTACCTTGGTATCCTTTGTTGCAGTCTCATGTGCTAGCTCGGTGGGGGTCTCAGCATCAGTTGGTACATCTCTTGTTACCTCTAAGTTTAATTCTTCAATCTCAGGAAAATTTAATATCTACTCAATTATAGGATCTTCTACCATTAGTCTTTCCTTCGAAGAGTGATCAATGTCCATTTCCTTTGTTTCTTTGGCCTCGATTGCCATGTTATTTTCATCATCTTTTATGCTCTCTACAAGGTCTTGACCTATTATATCCTCAATTATAACTTCATCTTTATTTATTGTCAAATCAATAGGATTTGACTTGCTTGTTTGTTCTTTCACCTCTTCAACAGTTGGTTGATCAATAGAGAAGATATTTCTCCAAAGATCATCAGTTTCCTTTCGAACCTCCTAGCTTACCAACCATGATACTTAGTGCTCTACTTTTTACTAAAAATATTTTTTAGTATTCTAGCAGTATGTCTTTGATTCCTCTTTTGGTTAGGGTGGGGACTGAAATAGCTAGGGATCTCTCTCACATTTGATTTTTGATTGTGATGAAGGGTGCTCCCCTTAATATGACAAGCACGTAATAGAAACAAAGAAACAACAACAATTTGCAAGAACATAAAATGGGCTTCTTATTATCTCCACAAATATGGAATTAATTTTTTTTAGAAATACAATATGTAAAGCCACATGGGCATTTTCCTTACAATATTCTCTAAGACAAAGCCTCGAATAACCACCCAAAACTTCCTAGAAAACATTATGGGCCTTCCTTATATAGGCTATTTTCCATTGCCCGATAAGGTTCCAGAATTTTAGCCATTAAGGCCAACCACCCCTAGAATTATTTTATTTTTCATTTTTATTACATTAGGGTTTGCTCAAAATAATTACAAATTATATTTTTAGGTAGCCCAACTTCTGGAGACCATAAGTTTTTAATTGTAGCTTCATTTGTCTATTATAACCACTTTTCAGAAATGACAACTCTTGATCTACAATGCCTGATTCACACAAGCTCCAGTCAACTAGGGTTCAACCTCATTCTGGAGCCTCTAAGGCCTTCAAAATTGAACTCAAATATTTTGTACCCAAAAACCTTAATAACTTCACCAACACAAATGATATGGCAATGAAACTCAACTAGAAGACTGATATGACTAAGATGAACCTCCACCTGTGAAATCAGAACATTTTGAGCTTGTATGACCAACTTACTAAAAATAGTAAGTATACATAAATAGTAACTTTACACTAAAATAAACCTTATTGAAAAGATAAAACAAAATATTTTTGGGTGATGCAATATTACCCTTACATCCAGGATGCTCCTACATCAGGCTGCTTAACCATACTTCCATCTGGCATCACTTTTTAGATATAGTTCATCTTCAATATTCGGTGCTACCTCAATTGGTGTGTTTCTAAACTTGTGTAGGGTGAACACAATAGCCTCTTCAATTTTATCTTTATCTTCATCATTCCTCTTCTCATATCTCAAATATTTTAAACCTGAATAACCTCCATATTTCTTTAGTGTTGTAAGAGATTCATCAAGGCTTTTTTATTTTGCTGAGGGATTTTGTACAACCTTGAATTGTGAAATATCCTCAAACTCAATTTCACTTTCTTGTTGTAGATTCAATTTCCTTCTAGGCTTCCTAGTAGCCTTCTTCTCTCTGATGTATGTTTTAGTCTTTGTTGGCTCTATTTTTCCTTTCTTCTTTCCTCTCGATGTGGAGGAAGACCTTTTTGATGGTCTAG
Organism: Chamaecyparis obtusa; assembly: GCA_027943335.1. Lineage (NCBI taxonomy): Eukaryota > Viridiplantae > Streptophyta > Pinopsida > Cupressales > Cupressaceae > Chamaecyparis > Chamaecyparis obtusa. The sequence continues at coordinate 27,835 of BSBK01000157.1, forward strand.
CACCGATTGTGCTAGGGGTCTCTTTCTTCATTCTTAATTTATTCCCCTTTACTTCTGATGGTTTTGTAACTTATTCTTCAACATCAATACCTAGATTCTCAGACAAAGTATTAATCATTCTGCTTGTTTTCCTAATAGAGTTAGGTATCAAGATACCTACCTTGATTTTCTCTTTAACCTCTTTAAAGGTATCATACCAAGTTTCCCTTTTTTCAACTAGTTTCTCTAACAGTTCTTTGATTTGTATGGATATGACTTCAATGTCCATCTCATATCCCATGGGTGGTAGCCACATGGTTCTTGGCTCTACAACTCTAACTATACAAGTATCAGTGTCAACTTCAAAACATATCTCATTTTTGTATTCTTCCACAAGTTGGGGTGGAATTCTAAGTCTCGTATGCATATTATTTTGAAACTTAACAAAATAGTCATTCATGATCATATTAAAATTATCTCCTATGCTTTGAATATATTCATTAATCTGATATACAATCAATTTGTCTTCTTTCCAAACTACTTCATCGATTGTAGGAAATAAGTTCTGAAATAGAAGAAAATACATACCAAAAGTGGTCCAAACTTCAATGTATTTAATTTTTCTTTCCTGATAGTGTTCATATTGTCATCCAATTACTTCAACAATATCTCACCTAGGTCTATCTTCATATCCTTCTTAGCAATCTTATATGCAATAGCAACTACTCCATAGGGTACACTATTTACCTGACATGATTGAAAGATTATGTAAGATATCATATTACTTGCAAATATTGACTTAGGGTCATCAATAGTAGATAAATTCAAACCTCTTCCATCCCATTTGTCTTGAGTAAGCTCACATATCTTATTTTGTCTTGTTTTCTTATATGCCCTCGGTCTATCACCAACTGGAAATCCCGTGACAATGTGAAAAACATTCTTGGTGATCTTCATAGGTGCATCAAGACACATGAAATTCTCATGTACTTGGCTGAGAACTAATCTTATCCATTCATGTTTGAATATTTTTGGCACATGCATAGAATGGACCAAACCCTTGGTTTCTAGATGTGTGTGTTCATCTTTCAGTTTTCTATTCAAACACAGATTCCTGTATGATGTGTCAATTTTATCTTGGCATATGTCTTCAATTTTATAATGAATGAAGGAATGAACATATTCAATGAGTATAACCCTTGGTGGAATCAATGATAGGGCTCTAGCTTTATCAAATTCAGTAGCAACGGTGGGAGACATCTTATACTTCGAATTGACAGGGTCAATCTTCTCGACAATGATTGGTTTTTGAACTTTTGGTGCCATATTAATCTCACAAATAATCTTTAAACACTAGGGTTCTGATAGAATAACAACTAGAATTTGTGAACATATCTTAGGAGATTCTATAAATACCTTGAATGCACTTTACAAACACTTGGAATACTCGAAAGATTACTTGGAATTACTCGGTGATATCTTCTTTGTCAAATGCTTCAAATGCTTACAAAGGTGTAAGGTGAAAATGAAATAACACAACCTCTATTTATAGTTTTTCTTTGATTAGGGATTCCATTGGCTATATTATTTGCATTAAATGCTCTTTACTGACTTCATTTCACTGACTACAAAATATACTTTCTTTCATCGAATGGAACAAAATAACTTTTACATTTTACCAATCAAACTATAAAATGTTAACTTCACAACTTTTTATCCAAATGCATCTTAGTATTCTAGTATGGATCTTTTCTCAACTTCTAGGAACTGATTTAAGATAGAATTTAAGTTATCATCTCCTACACATACCTTTGACCAATTAAGTAAAAATAGGTATACCTGATCCTAAGGATGTGGTGTCATCGGTTGTTCCAAGTTCAGTTTCATCATCATGAGACTTCCTTCTCCAAGTCCTATTCATTTGATCTCTTATCTCATCAATATTAACTTGATATTTTTCACTTGGTTACTCCTCGGTTGAGTCTTTACTTTAGTACCTATATTATTTGGCTAGGTGAATGACCTTGTGATAGTGAAAACAAGCCATTCCATAGTTTCTCCATGATCTTATATTGTTTATACCATGCATCCTAAATTAATTTACAACAATGTGACCAAATCTCCCACATGCAGTACAAGTGATTCTTGTATTGCAATCCCATGGTATAGTTGGTCCTTGTCAATTGTTTGCAACATTCTGTCAGTTAGGGACCCATTTCTCATTCCTTCTTTATGACTTGCACTCTTCATATTTATGACCATATCTATTGGAGTTGTTACAGTAACCCTTGAAGCTTGGCTTCCTTGAATTTTTAACAACCCTCGATCTACATTCAAATGCCTTATGACCATACTTATTGCAATTGTAACAATAACCATTAAACTTAGAAGTACTTGGTGGATTACCTCTTTTTCTCTTGGAAACATTTGTTTTATTTCTTGGTTTCCCACAGTGATAACAGATAGGCTTCTTTGTCTTTGGTGGGATAGCAACATTATCTCAATTGGCTGCTTGTTTAGAGGACTCACCCTTCTCGATAGTATTTTTTGCATTATATCCAAGTCCAAAAATATCTCTCAGTTGTCTCTGACTTCTTAGTTGTTCATCTAGAATCTTCAATGCTTTTGCATTTCTTTTTGTAAGGAAGAAATTTTTTGAGGAAACGCTTCCTACGCTAATCTTGAGAGGACAGTTATACAAATTTTAACTTAAATATCACAAAGATCTCAAGAAATGCACAATAAAGCATAATCAAAATAACAATAAACACATAACACAGTGATTACCATGGGGAAACCCTTCCAGGAGAAAAACCCAACCCTCCCAAACCCGCACAATGCATTATAAAATCAAGATAATTACAATACACTTGCAATGAAAGTTCTTACAAGAGCGCATCATCACAACTCAAACTTGAAGATACTCCTTCTAGCATCCAGTCTTGTAAATAGAACTCAATGATTCAAACACCTCCCCAAGCCCTCCTTTTATAGTGATTTTATAACCTAAAAACCACTTGTGGTTTTTCAAAACCATGGGCTTAACCACCATGCCACATGTTGCCCATTTTTTACATTTACATTTCAAAGATGGAAAATCAACTAGGTTAAAATAATAATCCTATCCATAATTTTGCCCCCTAGTTTAGACCCCCATAAAAGATATAAAACAAGCTAACTATGCTCTAAAAATGGCCCTCCTATATTCTACTAAGGATAGGGCACCTTTTTAATAACTCATATACTTTTTTCCAATACATAAACATGTGGAAAACTACCACAAAAAAATTCTTGGAATTTTATGGAAAAAGATTATGTTAGGATTAACAAGGTAGAAATAACAATTACATGCAAATATAACCAATATCAGAAAACAATAAACCACATAGAAGAGAACACAAGACACAAAGATTTAACGTGGTTCACCCAATCCCTGGGCTACATCCACCAACAATGAGTCCAATATTTTATTATCCAGTGATTACAACCTAATTACAATCTGTAATCCCTTTACAGCTCAATTCCGCCACAAGTTCTAAAAATAATACATAATGAAATCCCTAACCCTAAGCCATATTATACAATATTTTTCCACTTTAGGGTTAGAATGAGTTACAATCATGTCGGCCCAAAAATGGAAAAGTGTACTGTACTTTCCTGATCAATCACCACAAGCTAACAATCTCCCACTTGGTGACTGATCAATATCCACACTAAAAAACCTCCCACTTGGAGACTGATCCTGTAGTAATATTGCTACCATATGAGGCTCCCATTGGATCGAACCACCCTAGACTTAGTTGTTCCTTTATTCTATTCAGTCCAGAAGACCAACTGAAGCTGAACATGAGTTCAACTTCTCCCTTGTTACTACCTTTGTAAACATATATGTTGGATTATCATTTGTATGAATCTTTTCTAGCGTTAACTTCCCACCTTCCAAAACTGACCGAATGAAATGGTACTGCAACTATATGTGTTTTATCTTTGAGTGCAAAGAAAAATTCTCCGCAAGATGAATGGAACTTTGGCTATTTGTATGCAGAAAATTATCCATCTGTGGATGTCCCAATTCTTCCATGAAGAATTGAAGCCATATCATCTCCTTGGCTGCCTCTGTAGCAGCAACATACTCTGCCTTTGTAGTGGATAAAGCAACCACCTTTTGTAGTCGAGAAATCCAACTCACTACTGTCCCACCAATAGTAAATACATAGCCTATAGTACTCCACCTGCTATCTATATCTCCTACCAAATCTGAGTCAACATAGCCTTGTACAGTAGTAGTAGATCCCCCAAAGTGTAAACACTTACTGGATGTACCTCTCAAATATCTGAGAATCCATTTGACTGCATTCCAATGCTCAATACTAGGGTGATTCATATATCGGCTAACGACTCCCACTATGTGTGCAATATCTGGCCTAGTACATACCATAGCATACATTAAGCTCCCTACAGTTGAAGCATAAGGTACCTTAGACATTTTAGCCTCCTCTTTTTATGTCTTAGGACACATCTCCTTAGTCAATTTCAAATGACCAAGCAAAGGTGTGTTGACAGCTTTGGCATTCTCCATAGAGAAACGTTGCAACACCTTCTCAATATAATCAGCTTGAGATAAAGTCAACTTCCTTTTTTTCCTATCTCTGCAAATTTTCATACCAAGGATTTGTTTTGTTGCCCCCAAATCCTTCATAGCAAAAGAATGTGCTAATTGTTGTTTCAATCCCTTAATGTGATTCATGTTAGACCTAGCTACAAGCATATCATCAACATATAAGCATAAAATAATGTACCTATCATCATCCAACCTCTTAAAGTAAATACAATGGTCAGAATGACACTGAGTGTATCCATGCTCATTCATAAAAGTGTCAAATTTAATATACCATTGCCGAGGTGCTTGCTTCAAGCCATATAAACTCTTCTACAATCTGCACACCAAATTCTCCTAACTCTTGACCTCAAATCCTTGTGGTTGTACCATATATATTTCTTCATCCAAATCACCATGAAGAAAAGCTATTTTAACATCAAGCTGCTCTAAATGCAAATCTTCAGTAGCCACAATACTTAAAATAGTAAAGATAGAAAATATCTATTTTAAGAACTTGAGAAAATATCTCATCAAAATCAATACCCTTTTTCTGTGCAAATCCTTTTACAACTAACCTGACTTTAAATCTTTTCTTACCTCCATCCTCTTCTTTTATCCTATAAACCCATTTATTCTGTAAAGCCTTTTTACCTATAGGTAACTTACATAAACCTCATGTTTGATTTTGCAACAAAGAGTCCATTTCATCTGTCATTGTAGACTCCCACTGAAGCTGTGTATCCACTTGCATAGCTTCATTATAACATTCAGGTTCACCAACATCTGTTAATAAAATAGAATACAAAGAGGGAGAGAATCTGTCTAGAGGTCTACTTAACCTTGTTGGCCATCTAACATTCACTGGGGTGTGTGGTATTTGTTGTTGCTATTGTTGTGGAGCATAAGGAACTATTGGAACATCATCTTTTAGAGTATCATCCAATACTACATAATCATTTTATTTCTTATCATGCTGCTGCAACAGATCTTTGTACAACACCTTCTCATTGAATATGACATCCCTACTTCTTACAATTTTATGATTTAAAAAACCCCAAGGCCTATAACCAAATTTATCAATGCCATATCCAAAAAATACACATTTCTTTGACTTAACTTCCGACTTGGTTCTATTTTTAGAATCTATATGTGCAAAAGCTTCACGTACAACCAAAGGTTTTGAGAAAAGAATAACTCACCTTCTTACCACTCCATGCATCCTCTGGAATACCATAGTCCAAAGGAGTAGAGGGGCCTCTATTAATTAAATAAATAGTAGTGTTCATAGCTTCTACCCACATATTTTTGGGCAGCCTAGCATGCAACCTCATACTCCTTGCACGCTCCATTATTGTCCTGTTCATGTGTTCAGCCACTCCATTTTTTTACGGAGTCCTTGGTATAGTTTTTTGCCTACAAATACCATTAGAGGAACAATAATCTTCAAATTCTATGCTGCAATACTCACCACCATTATCAGATCTAAGACATTTTAACCTTTTACCAGTCTCATTCTCAACCAAGCATTTCCATTTCTTAAAAATTTGAAATACATCAGATTTCTGTCTAAGGAAATAAATCCATACTTTTCTTGTTGCATCATCTATAAATGTAACATAATATAGAGAGCCACCAAGGGAAGATACCTGAGCTAGTCCCCATACATCTGTATGCACAAGATCTAATCTCTCATTTTTCTTTTCCTTTCCACTCTTTACAAAACTAACTCTCTTTTGTTTTCCATAAACAAAAATTTCACAGAAATCCATATTGACACATTTCAGACTAGGTAAAACTTTCTTTGAATGAAGTAATTTCATACCTTTTTCACTCATGTGCCTGAGTCTTTTGTGCCAGAGTGCCGTGTCAGAACCTACAACAATAGTTTGATGTTCTTCCTGCTCAACTGCAGCCACTGTTCCTGAACATTCATTATCTTTTGAAACAATTAAAGTAGAAGGAACAATATGACCAGTACAAAGATATAAGGTGCCTACTTTCACACCTTTTGCTACTACTAAGGAACCTTTTGAAACCTTCCAATTTCTATCATTAAAAGTAACTATGTAACCCTCATCACCCAGTTGCCCTGCTAAAATTAAATTTCTACTTAGCCTTGGAACATGTCTTACCTATTGTAGTAGCCAATGATTCCCATTCTGCAACTTAATCTTAATTTTTCCCTTTCCAACTATCTAACAGGGTTCATTATTGCCCAAATAAACTTGCCCAAAATCCCCTTGGACATAATCAAGAAAGTAACCTCTATGGGGTGTAACATGAAATGAAGCCCCAGAATCTAAAACCCATGAATCATCAGTACTTTCTAAAGAAAGAAGCAAGGCATCCTCTTCGTATTTATTACTTACCACATTTGTCTCCTTGTTACCTTCTTGTGTGTCTCCTTTATTCTTTTGAGACCAACAATCTTTCTTCTTATGACCTAGTTTTCCACAGTACCAGCAATCGTTTGGCCCTTTGGATTTAGACATATTTCCCTTTTATTTTCCTCTTGATTTCCCATGATTTCCAAATTTGTTTCCTCTCTCATTGGTTCTACCTCTGCTTTGTGTGTTTAAGACACTACCTGATGTGGATCCACCTGATCTTTTCCTATGAATTTCCTCACTCAGAATAACACCAATAACATCATCAAATTTTAGAGTGTTAGAACGAGGAACAGAGTTACTAACAACCATTACCAAGCCATTCCAACTTTCAAGAAAAGAACAAAAAATCAAGAGAGCCCTAACTTCTTCATCAAAAATAACATTGAGAGAAGTTAATTGACTGGTAACTATATTAAACTCATTTAAATAATTAGCAACTAACCCACCTTCCACCATTTTCATATTAAACAAACGCTTCATGAGAAATACCTTATTTGAAGCAAAGGGCTTTTCATACAACTTCGCTAGGGTTTTCATCAAATCTTTAGTCATCTTTTCTTATGTAATATTGAATGCCACTGATTGTTCCAGGCATAATCAAATACTACCAAGAGCCTTTCTATCAAGAATTGTCCAGTCCTCATAAAAAATGCTTGTCGATTTCTTGGCTTTTCCTTCCAACGGCCACCATAGATCCTTCTGATAGAGATAGTCCTCCATTTTCATTTTCCACAACTGAAAGTTCTACCCATTAAAGTTGTCAACCTTTAGCCTACCCTCATCTGCCATTTCTCCCACTCAACCGATGTGAGACTCCTACTAAATCGTGAGATCTTCCTGCAGAGGATAACTGAAAAACAACCTCGCTCTGATACCACTTATTAAGATTAACAAGGCAGAAATAACAATTACATGCAAATATAACCAATATCAAAAAACAATAAACCACACAAAAGATAACACAAGACATAAATATTTAACGTAGTTCACCCAATCCCTGGGCTACATCCACCAAAAATGAGTCCAATATTTTATTATCCAGTGATTACAACCTGATTACAATCTATAATCCCTTTACAGCTCAGTTTTTCCACAAGTTCTAAAAATAATACATAATGAAATCCCTAACCCTAAGCCATATTATACAATATTTTTTCTCTTTAGGGTTAGAATGAGTTACAATCATGTTAGCCCAAAAATAGCCAAAAATATGTCAGCCTCAAAAAAATTCACCCCGAACCCCGACGAGGGTAGGAGGAAAAGTGTACAGTACTTTCTTGATTAGTCACCATAAGCTAACAGATTTCAAGGTTGAGACACATGTTCTCAATATTCTCCCACTTTTTGAACACCTTGCAAGAGTTAGGGGATCCAAAATATCATGGACTTAATTTCTAGGGGCCGAGAGGCCCATAGATTATGAACACCATTTGGGCTTCTCTATGCTCATGGGCTTAGTTAATGCATTAGCAACATTCATCAAAGTTTCTACCTTCTCCAACTTCACCTTGCCATCCTCAACCATATCTCTCACAAAATGATATTGTACATTAATGTTCTTGGTCCTGGCATGAAAAGTTAGGTTCTTCGCTAGGCAGATTGCACTCTGACTATCACTATAAATTGTCATTGTACCCTATTTGAACTCTATATCTAAACACAATCTCTTAAGCCAAATGGATTCCTTGCAGGCATGAGTAGCTTCCATATACTTTCCCTTAGTAGTGGACAAAGAGACCACAACCTTTCACTTGCTCATCCAATTGATTGCACCACCAAATAATGTAAATACATGTGCACTGGTGGATCTTCTTCTATCAATATCACCAACCCATTCTAAATCCACATAGCCTCGAATATCCAAGGAATTCTCATTTCCTGCTCCATGAAAACATATCAAGTACTTTGAGGTACCCCGCAAGTATCTGAAAACTCTTTTTACTGCATCCCAATGTTCTCTTCCTAGATTAGACATGTAACAGGAAAGTAATCCCACTGCTTGGTTAATAACTAGTCTTGTACAAACCATAGCATACATCAAATTTCCAACAACACTGTGATATGGAATTTGACTCATCTCTTTCATCTCCAAAGGGGATGTAGGACATTGTGAGCTAGAAATCTTTGTTCTTAATGTAACAGGAACACTCAATGGTCTAGAATCCTGCATATTGAATCTTCTCAGAATAGTACCAACATAATTTCTCTAGCCTAGCCAAAGCTTTCTATTTTGTCTATCTCTTACAATCTCCATTCCCAGAATGTGCCTTGCTGCACCAAGATCTTTCATTTCAAACTTTATTGAGAGCTAATATTTTAACTGTCCAATCAAACCTTTTTCCTTTTTTAATAAATAACATGTCATAGACATACAAGGATTTCTTCAACTTACAAACCAAATAACTTTTAACTTTCACCACATAGTGCTTTGGCTATGTCATGTAAATTTATTCCTCCAAATCTCCATGAAGGAAAGTTGTTTTCACATCCATTTTCTTGATCTCTAGATCATAAGTTGTTGCAATAGAAAGAAAAAATCTAATGGATGTCATTTTGGCTACCAGAGAAAAAATCTCACCATAATCTACTTCCTCAACCTGGGAGTAACCTTTTGCAACAAAACGTGCTTTATACTTCTCAATGCTTCCATCTAAAACCATCTTCTTCTTGAACGCCCATTTACAACCAACATTATTCCGTCCTTCAGGAAATGGTACAAGATCCCATGTTTCATTCCTCTTAAGAGCTGCTATTTCTTCATCCATGGCTATTTTCTAGGACTCTGAATCATTCATACTAAGAGCCTCTTCTACAAATCTTGATTCATCAATATTAGCATTCAAAGAAAATATGCATCTCCAATCATCAGGAGAATACCCATACCTTTCAAGTGGTTTCCTTTGTCTAGTAGACCTTTGAACAAGATCTAGTTCAGGTTCTGCTTCATCTTTAGGTACCTCTTCTTCCTCTAATGATTAAGAACTTGTAGATCTCTCCTTGAATTCTTGTCTCTCTATGGGCCTCAATTCAAATTTCTCTAGTGTAATAGGTAGTTGAATCACATCTTTCTTTTCTTTTGTTTGTTTTAGCTGCACTGTAATAGAAGAAGGCTTAGTCTCTCTAAAAATAACACTTCTTGAATAAAAAAACCTTTGTTCAATAGGATCTCAAAGCTTGTATCCTTTCACACCACAACTGTATTTGATAAAAATATATTTAACATATTTTTTATCTAATTTTGTTCACTTCTCCTTTGGCACATGAGCATATGCTTCGCAACCAAACACTCTTAGATGTCTAAGTGAAGGCTTGTGGCCCAACCACACTTCCATTGGCATCTTATCAAAAAGAGTTGATGTAGGAAACTTGTTTATCAAGTAACAGGAAGTGGCTATAGCTTCATCCCAAAAATTTTGTTCAAGTCTAGCACCACTCAGCATACTCCTAGCCTTCTCCATCAAGGTCATGTTCATTCTTTTTGCAACTCCATTTTGCTATGGAGAATACGGAGTTGTCTTTTATCTTTTAATACCACAATCTTAAAAAAATGTATCAAAATCATTAGAGAAATATTCACCACCATTATCTATTCTCAAATATTTTATCTTATTTCCAATCTACAACTCAGCCATTGCTTTAAATTCTTTGAAACACCTAAAAAATTCAATTTTACTCTTAAGAAAATAAACCCATGTTCTTCTACTAAAATCGTCAATGAAAGAAACATAATAAACTGATCTACCAATAGAAGGAACATCAATTGGACCAAATACATCTGAATGGATTAGATCCAAAATACATGAAGACTTATGAGAACTCAAGTAAAACTAAAGTCAATTTTTCTTTCCATAAATGCAATGCTCACAAAAATCAAATTCAAGATTGCATTCATTCAACCCATCAACAAGGTTCTTATTTTTCAAGGTCTGTAGACCCTTCTCACCTATGTGGCTAAGACTATGGTGCCATAACATGGTCTTCTCCATAGGAAACATTGATTTGGTAGACAGAGCACCCTTGGGTACCCAAAAACCATGACCATTTGTTGAAAGAGAAACCCTCTCCTTTTCCAACTAAGAAGTTTTTCTCACAATCTTATCAGAAGTACTATTACACTCAACTGTGCATGCATCAAGATGGTACAATGTACCCAATCTTCTTCCTCTTTCTATCACCATAGCACCTCTCACCATTTTCACACTTGCTTCAAAAAATTGTAAATGCACACTCGTATCTATTAGCTTGCTAACAAATAACAAATTCCTTGATAGTCTCAGGATATGTAAGACACCATCAAATATTCTAATTCTACCATCAAAAAATTTCACATGAATACTTCCACAACCAACAATATCAAGAACTAAGTTATCACCCAATTACACCTTACCACCATCAAAATTTTCATACTTACTAAACCAATTTCTATTAGGATTCATGTAGAAAGATGAGCCTGATTCTATCAACTATGCATTGTCACCTGCATGAGTGGCCAAGGCTACGATAAAGGCATCTCCATCTTCCTTCTCGGACTCAAAATCAAAACCATGCTTCTTCTTGTTCTTTTTATTTTCCTCTTTACAGTCCTTTCAGAAGTGTCTGGATTTTCCACAATTCTAGCAGATTACCTTGGACTTACTAGGGGACTTTGATCTCCCCTTATTCTTGGACTTAGAATGGTCATGCTACTTTTCATTCTTTCCTCTTTCTTTTGGTCTTCCTCAAACACTCAAAGCCTCTTTGGAATTCAAAGAAACCTTCCTTCTCATCTCCTCAGAAAGTAGAGAACCAACAACATCCTCCATCTTCAAGACAAACGAAGTGCTCCCTATGGCCATGACAAGGCTATCCCATGAGTCCAGCAATGAATATAGCAATATTTGGTACCTTTCTTCTTCATCCATTGACACCCCAACAGAGGTCAACTGAGTCACCAACATGTTAAAAATTTCTAGATGCTCATAAATTCGTCAACCTTCTTCCATTCTCAAGGAATACAATTTCTTCCTCAAGAAAATATTGTTCACAATCAATTTCTCTTGATAGATCTCACTTAGCTTCTTCCAAAGCTTCTTCATAGTAGACTCTTCATGTATTAATCAGAATTGAGTCTGCAAGATACAATCTTATGAGACCTTTAGCTTTTCTATCCATCACATCACACTGTGCAACTAAAGTCAGATATGCAGGCCTTGACATATTCTCATCTATCACATCCTATAGATCCTGACCAATCAATAGATCTTCCATCTTCGGCTTCCACATCTCAAATTTTGTGCCAGAAAACTTCTCTACATCAATCCTCCCTGACATGCTTTCCATCTTAACAATCATGCAACACAAAAATGAAATACTTTGCACAAGCTCCCACTCAAAACGTGATCAACTCAAAAAACCTTGTACCCAACAAATAAAACCAAAATTGACCAGGCTCTGATACCACTTGTAAGGAAGCAAAGGTGTGTGGAAATGTCTTCTATGCTAATCTTGAGAGGATGGTTATGCATATTTCAACTTAAATATCACAAAGATCTCAAGAAATGCACAATAAAAAATAATCAAAATAACAATGAACACATAACACATTGATTGCCATGGGGAAACCCTTCCAGGAGAAAAACCCCACCCTCAAAAACTTGCACAATGTATTATCAAATCAAGATGATTACAATACACTTGTAATGCAAGTTCTTACAAGAACGTATCACCACAACTTGAACTCAGAGAGACTCCTTCTAGCACCCAGTCTTGCAAATAGAATTCAATGATTCAAACACCTCCCCAAGCTCTCCTTTTATAGTGATTTTACAACCTAGAAACAACTTATGGTTTTACAAAACCATGGGCTTAACCACCATGCCACATGTTGCCCATTTTTTACATTTACATTTCCAAGATGGAAAATCAACTAGGTTAAAATGGTAATCCCGTCCATAATTGTGTCCCCTAGTTTAGACCCCCATAAAAGACATAAAAAAAGCTAACTATGCTCTAAAAATGGCCCTCCTATATTCTACTATGGACAGGGCACCTTTTTAACAACTCATATACCTTTTTCCAATACATAAACATGTGGAAAACTACCGCAAACAAATTCTTGGAATTTTCTAGAAAAAGATTACAAGGTTGAGACACATGTTCTCAACACTTTTTAGTACTTTATTAGCATCCTTCTCAGATTTTAGTTCATTCTTTAGATGTTCATTCTCAAATCTTAGATCAACAATCTCTCCAACTTTCCTTGCAACTTCTTGATTTGCACCAACTAGTTGGTCTGTCAAGTTGTAGTGAATTTGTGTCAACCTCATTATTTACCCATCTTTCTTATTCAGTTTTGTGTTCATTTATCTTCTCTCATCTTCATCTATTCTTTTGTCATCTTCATATTTTCCTTTTTGTTCTAGGATTTGACACATCCTTACTGATTGAGCCTCTTGTTCTATTTTTAGTGCTTTCACCCGATCAACTAGGATTTTGTTCTTTTCAGATAGTTTAGATATTATAGCATCAAATTCATCGTACATGCTTCCCTCTTATTACTCTTCAAGTTTTTCAACTTGATCTTGAATGTCCTTCAATTATTGTGCTAGCGCATTTCTCTTGTTGAGTGAATGTTTCAATGTTCTCCTTAATTCCTCAATCTTCTCATTAGCTATTCTCAGTTCCATGTCCATGTTGTCAATCACCCTTTCATACTTATAACTATCCATTCCTCTTGATCTTTTCTCTCAAGTGGTTAAACTTTCGAATAAGAGACTTAGCTCTGATACCAATTGTTGGACTAAGTATGCAAAGGTGAGTACTAAGAGGGGAGGAGTGAATCGGTACTATAAAAAACTTTTGAAATTATCTAAACTTTCTTCCATAACCATTTACTGATTCCATAACTTTTGCATGCATCTTATAAAACATATAAAACATTAACATAACACATAACTCATAATACATTCATTTTGGAATCACAAAAATCCTTGTTAGAGGATAAAAATTACGGTGGGGATGACACACACAAAACTTACTACTACAATAAAAAGTTTTCTTGGTTAGAGCTAAACTATTAGCTATTTCTGATAGCTTACCTTGTTAAGAGTATTAACCCAGTTAAGAGTCTTAAGACCTGTTAAGTCTACCTTCCTAAAGGAATTTACAATTCTAATCTAAGAACTATACCCGGTTAAAGGATTTACAATGTAAGACCTATTAGGATCTACTAAGCTAAGAAAATTTACAATTTTGATTACTCTTTAATCAGTAACACAAGCTTTTATGTTAAACATGCATCAATCATATGCATATCAGACTCTTTATTCTCAATAACTAATTACCTCATACTGTGCACCTCTTACAATATCAATTCAGTACTTGGTAGATTCAATTCCGAATCACAGTTACCATTTTATATTTACTTCTCTATTGCTTGATGGCTTTCTTTGCTCATCACCTTCTCTGCAATCTCTACTTCTTCTCTTATCTCATACTCACTCACACAATAATCTTCATACTTTGATCCATTTACATACAATTCTAGAAGCAGTGGAAATGTTCTAGAATCATCTCTTCAAGAAGTTCTAGCATTGGTTACTCCTTTAATGCATATATCATACTTTATTCATATTTGTAGATCTCACCTCGTAATCATGCATAATCATCATGTTTAAATCTCCAATGCTTTGACATACAATCTCCTCGAGATTTGTAAACCATTTTATGTTTGGTGTCCAAGTTCAATGTATCTATAGATTCTCCTTGTGTCGGTCTGTCTTGCTCGGTAACTGTATTATCTCTCGATTTGGTGGGTCTTGTAGCTTGGTATAACTCAGTGCTTGGTTCTATCTTTCTCAGTGACTAAACTTTCTTTGCCTTTACCAAAATTACATGTTCCCTTATTTTCTTTTACCGAATAACTTTTGTGCTTTACCAACTTGTCTTTCCTTCTTTACCGAATGACTTTGACAATTATTATGACTTTAACATAACTAATGAAAAAAAAAAAATCTAAGGAGTATCAAGACCAATTCTTAAAGGATAAAAAATCATTGTCTTTATCCTTTGAATAATGAAATATGTTTATGTTCCCTTGTTTTGTTTATGAGTTCTATATAGAAGTAATTTATAATAGACAATTAGATTATGTGTATTCATTTTTTGTCTCTTCAATGTGTTATTAATTGCATTTTGAGTTTACCTCTCTTGTGAGGGAAAAAAATAGTTTTTTTTATTCTTGGGGTATGTGGATGTTGATTTTCATTACAATGGTATTAGATTTTATGTTTCTAAGTGCATGGGTAGATCGTTGATTGTGAGGTGGCCTATGCCCATTCTTGTGGGTGAAGTGTGTAATTGTGTGAACATATCATCAATAGGGAGATAGTTCAAACTTGAAGAGTTAAGTAAGGATTTCTTGAGTGAACTCTAGGAGAATTTGTTGTACAAAAGAGGAGACTTGTAAACATAGAAGTTGGGGGAGGAACAAAAGATTGATTGTGTTTGTGAGTGTGGACTATTATAACAAAAAGAAGGATGAGAATTAGTGTAAGAAGACTCATCAAAATTTTGTCTTGGGATGATTATCGTAACAGAGTGGAGAAAATAAAACACCACGAGGTATTGGACATAATTGCAAAAAGAATGGATGCATTGGAAAATAATTGGTTTTCTAATCAAGTCATAATTGTAGTAAATAGGAAAGAGAAGATAGATAGTATGTATGTAGCAGTGGTATATGTGATTAAAGAGGATGAAGGCCCATAAAAGCATGAAGAATAAGTTTCAATGGAAGAATTAACAGAAGTATAGTAAATAATAAAGTAAAATATTTTTGGGTATGATTTGCAACAATAGAGTAAAAGTGGAAGGGAAAAATTGAAGGCATGTAGACAAGTGGAGTTACGAAGGACTTAGATTGGAACATTGCAACTACTAAGGAAGAAATTATTACAATGATACATGAAAAGGTAAATTTGTTAGATTTTCATGAGGATATTGTTTTGGATTCATTTGTTGTGTTGAGTGAGAAAAGGTATGAAGAAATGTGTGAGGATTTCAGTGAAGACGTTGTGAGTTATGATGTGAATGGTAAAGATGCAAATAATTTTTTATTGAATAAGATGACAAGCAGAGAAGCATGTTTGGAATTAATAATAGGTGAATTTATAGAATGAGAAACTAAAATTCTAAGTGCATATTTATGTCAAGATATGAAAGATTATAATAAAATTGAAATACAAATGGATGAAGCAAAGGATTTTGAAGATTTGGAGATGTTTACTTTTTGTAAAGTTTTTTATATGATTTTTATGTGGATGTATGGTCAAGGGAAATTTGAAAGATGAAAAGTGTAGAGTAGAACAATGACCAATGATAATGGAGAAGGCATATGGTGATTCCTGGATGATTGTGGAAGAAGTGAAAGAAAAGAGCATAGTGGAACCATTTTGGTTTAATGACCACATGTGCAAAAGAACATGCACTCTTTAGCCTCCTAGGGGGTCTGATGCAGGAGCATCATGCTCTCAAAATTTGTTTCCTCATATTTCATTATTTCTTATTTGGTTTTGTCTTTTTGTAGGGTCTTCAAAGACCTTCTTTCACTACTAATGCATTTAAAAAAAAACATGTAGTTATTCCAAGACAATTTGTTAAGCTAGTTACATGTATAGTTAAGGAAATTGACCCGATTGGTTGGAATGATTTTGAAGGTTGTGTGTTTCTTAAGGAGGAAAATTTTCAAAATGGAGAGGATGGAATGAGACTAGAAAATAAGGGAAGAATAATGGGAGAAGTGTAGGTTTAGTGATAGAATAGATGTTTGGTATCACCAATAGAGGAGATAGTATTGTCTTGTTGAGTTAGAGGATGCAAATTGGCATCACCAATAAGGATAAGGAGGGTTCCTGTGTGGAGTTGGTTCAATCCTTGAAGGATAAAAAATTATTGTATTTATCCTTTAAATAATGAAATAAGTTTTTGTGTTTCCCTCTGTATCTAAGCTCTTTGTAGAAGTAATTTGTAATAGAGAATTAGATTATGTGTGTTCAATTTTTGTTTCTTCAATGTGTTATTAATTTTATTTTGAATTCATCTCACTTGTGAGGGTAGAACTAGTTTTGTTTGCTTGGGGTATGTGGATGTTAATGTCATCATATTGGTGGGAGGATAAACCTTCCTCACCCCATTAACATATAATAATTTGAATATTATTTACTAATATGCATGAGAATAATAAATTGATGAATTCATTAAAAAATAAAAATAAAATTATTTAATAACGATGATGAAAAGAATTAGTTAATTAATAACTGAATGTAGAGGAAAATGATAAATTGAATAAAAGTAAAATTATTTAATTAAAGTTAGTGAAGGGGATAAAGTGAATTATTTAAATTATTTAAAATTATTTAATTTACATAGAGGGAAAATTTAAAGGCCTAACCTTACATTGTCAACAAATGAATGTTGACATGAACAGTCAGGATAAGAACCATGTCCTTTGGTACTTTTCCCATAATTTGTAAAAATGTCATTGACATAATGCAAGATGGCACATAAACTTCTAAATAATTGGTGTAAGTTTTTAGAATGTATAAGATTTAATCATGTATATAAATATAAATTAGTTTATAAAATATCAATATCTTAAATAGCTATTTTTCTTTGGTATAATTAACAAAATAATTTTTATCCAAAATTAACAAATAAAAAATTGTTGGAACATTTATTATTAGTATACAACTACTTTATATAAAATTGTGAGCTATTATGCATGGACCAATAGGAATTCTGAGACCATTTGATCAAAAAAATCCCAAGCAATTTGTATTTTTGAGCATGGGATTATGCCTTCACGACCCATCAATAATTTGGCACCCTATCCTTTAGCAAAGTGTATCTTTTGGATTGATATTTTTGGAATCTACCTCTATATTAGTTTTCAATCTATAACAACCATTTTTTTTTGGTTTGGATGCCCTCTTGCAATTAATATTATATGTTTCAACCTTTCATTAAAAAATACTAAGTTTTTAAGTCGTGATTATGGGAAAATTTTGAAGGAATAGGAAAATGTGAATTTTAATATAAAATAATATTTTACATATTTAAATAAAAAGTTTTTTTTGATTGATTTTTTTTCTTTTAACATATAATTTTGAAATTTATTAATAGTGGAATTCCTTAATGTAAAGTCCTTCATTGTTTCATTCTAATCATTTTGATCAATTGTATCAAGTTATTCGAATTAATTGCATGTCAAAGTGAAGTAAGATCTCCCAACCAAGAATTTTCTACCATTTCTATTGCTTGATTTGCTAATTTATTTGATCTCCAGGTCGTACATAATGAAACCTACATCTAAGTTAGGACACCCCATCAAAATTAACTTTAATCCATTCCTCATTAGGTGGAACCCATTGATTATCTCCCTAAGGCCACCTTCAAACCAACCCAACAAAGTCCATAAATGGGGGACTATTAGATTATTAATTAATTATAATGATAGTTTGAATAATTTTATTTATAATAATAAAAAACATAAGACCTGAATTTAAAAAAATTATATTTTAAATAATTAGATCAATTCTTTTATCATTTGGAGAGGGCTATTGTACTCTAGAGTAAAGAATGTTCATCAATAAAATAAATTTCTGCAATTTAATTTGACCACAAATGCATTTTATATATAATTATTTTTAATCATCTATTTATTTTAAATTTTTTTTTTTTTTTTGAATTATAAATATCTTATCAATATTGAAAAAAATGTTATATTTAAAAAACTAAGAATAATATGAATAAAGCTATATTTTTAAAAAACTAAAAAAAATGGCTTGTTAATGGGCTTCCCTAGGTTGATTCATGCAAATCTAATAGGAGTGAGGTGCAATGGGAAGCATTGGAGAACGAATGGATTAAGGTAAACTTTGATGGGGGCATCAAAGGGTAATCGGGGGCCATCATGAGCAAGATGTGTGTTGAGGGACTCAGAGGGTAACATTCTAGCTACGAAGGCAAATAAATTGGAGGACAGGACAAATAATGAGGCAGCAGTCAAGACGATGTTGGTAAGAGTTGAGATGGATGAAAGATTAAAGGTGGGACAACTATATTTGGAGGGAGACTCACAAATCATAGTTAATGCAATTGGGAAAGGAAAGTCTCAGGTTTGGAAATTTGATAAGATAATAACATTTTTTTGGAGAAAAATGGAGGTATTTCACAACTTCAAAGTATCTCATATTTGTAGGGAGGGTAATGCATTGGAAAACTCCCTATCTAAACAAGTAGTTGACAAAACAAACTAGGCCACGAAGTGGAGCAGTGGTACTTAAGGAAGGGAGTCACAGTGGGAAAATTCTCCAGAGGTAGACACTAAGATGATAAAGTCCCCAGAAACATGGAAACAAAGAAAGAGATGACACCAGAGATAAATCCCTAGGGATGGAAACCATGGTGAGAAGTGTTAGTAATCCAAAGATGAGGTAGACAAGATCTCTAGTGGAAAATTCCAAGGTTGTGGAATGCCTTGAGAGGTGAGACATAAGGAGAAGGATTAGGTAGACAAAATACCTAAAGGTGTATAAAAAAGGTGAAAATGTTGGCAAACCAATGGTGATGTGTTAAAATATTTGATGAAGGACATAATTGAGATTCAATTACATGAATTAATAGGCATAAATTTCTAAAGGATGGTGAAACATCTCAACACAAAAGTGAAGGATAGTAAGTCAATGGCGAGAGGTTCAAGAAATAGGTGAAGTAAACATGAAAAATGGATGTCTACAATCCACTTTGCACTTGGGAAGAGAAGGAGAGGAGTGGATGGATCCTTAAAGATGTTTGCTAAATGTGATTAATGCCTCAAATTTGCAGCACTGAAGGAATGGTGGACAAGGTGGATAAAATCCTTGCAAGGGATACCAAAAAATAGATTATCAATTACCCAAGGCTGAAGTGAGATACTCCAAAGATGGATAATAAAGAAGATTAAGCATATGAAAGGAAGGAAAATTAATGCAGTAGTAAATGATAATAACTCGTCAAGTAAGTATACACATATTGATCAGCTTGAATGAGTATGCATGGAATTTTTTGGCCTTTTTTCTCTGCCTGTAATGTTGACTATTTATAGTTGAGGGTGCACTACATATGTATTATAGTGTTGATGTGGAGGGATGGGGGTTATTTTGGCTCATTTGAAATATGATGTTCTTGTAAGGGATACGAATGAGAGGGGAGGGATGATATAATTTGAAAATATTATGTAACTACTTTTATATTATTAATAAAATAATAATTTTACTGATTAAAAAAAATAAAAATTTAAAAATATTAAATAATAAACAAATTTTTGAATGAAGATTTTTGATAAAAAAATTTAAAAACTATTTCTATTTATAAAAAATTTATAGAACTAAAAAACAATATTATTATTTAGCTATGTAATTTTCTAATTATTTACTTGTTTTCCTAATTAATTAGTCTAGAGGCTCTACAATCTCATTTTTGTGTGTACACTCTTTCCAAACATTTTCTTCAATTGTGGAGTTTTCTTTAATCCACACTGTTAGTTCAATGCATTTAATGTTAAAATTCTAAAAAATAGTGAGCATGCAAAATACTTAATTTTATTTGAAATGTATTAATAGAAATATTTATTTGAGAAATGCTTATAAGCTGGTAATTGGAGAGTGTGCTTTCTTGCAACTAGAAGCATTTTATAACAAGTGCAATGACCATAGTAAAAATAAGTAAATTAAAAAAAAATAGTGTTGAAAGAAAATGGTCATAATAAACATAAATAAATGTAAACAAAATAGGAGTGTTGAAAAGAGGTTAAAAAAATTGTAATTTGATATCTAACCAAAACTTATAAAATAAATGTTTAACCAACATGAATAATTAGAAGTTACGCTTCAATTAGAGGTACTGCATTAATATACATTATATGATATGTTTAACCTACATAGTTCAAAGTAGAAGAAAGATGTTTGAATGTAAAACATCATCATATCAATACCATTGAAATAAAAAGAGACATGGAGCATCAACTTCTTTCAGAGAGAGAGAGAGAGAGAGAGAGAGAGAGTAATAAATAGAGAGGGAGGGGGATAGATAAAGAGAGGAGAGAGAACAAGTGGAGAGATAGAAAGATACTTAAACATAGAGATAAAAGTATAAGTATACATGAAGTGATGTATAGAGAGATCCATGCGGATAAAGAGATATAAAGGAAAGATAAGAGGGATCAATAGAGAGATATAGATAATGAGATAGAGTGATATATATAGAATTGAAAGATAGAGGGGGAGTGGGAGAAAGAGACATAGTGAGACAAACAAAGAGAACTAAATTAGACATATATATATATATATATATATATATATATATATATATATATATATATATATATATAGAGAGAGAGAGAGAGAGAGAGATTGGGTGTAGAGGGAGAGAAAAGAGGGGATGAGAGAAGAGTGGGAAGAGTGGGAGAGATATAGGTAAGGGGATAGTGTAGAAGAAGGAGGGAGATAACTTAATATAAAGAGAGGGAAAGATATAGATATAGAGTATTATAGAGGAACATCATCATATTAATTCCATTGAAATAACATGAAATGTGGTGTGTAAAGTAATTTCCAATAAATAAAGAGAGAAATAATTAGGAAAGAGGGAAAGAGATGGGGAGTGGTCAAAAGGTAGATAGAGAGGTGGAGTTAGATATAGAGAAAAAGAAACATGAAATGTGTGAATGTGTGTGTGTGTGTGTGTGTGAGAGAGAGAGAGAGAGAGAGAGAGAGAGAGAGAGAGAGAGAGAGAGAGAGAGAGAGAGAGAGAGAGAGAGAGAGAGAGAGAGAGTAGGAGAGAGAGAGTAGGATAGTTGATTAAAAAAGAGAGATGTAGATAGGGGCATTGGAATTATGATGAATATGTTTGAGTCTAAGTGCATGAAGCATTAAAGTGGTGTTGTCATTGCTGGAAACAAAGTATACTAGAAGTGATATATTATTCATGCTAGTAGTTCATTAGAATGACTAAGTTACTAAGTTCAAGTGTACTGATTGCAAGTTATTCATTTGTGGAACAAATGATTAACAATGAAGATTTTGGAGGTTTTAGGTTATGTGGTTCATATGGAAGTATCAACAACATCATATAAATCTATGTCTGGAATCACATAAGCTAATTCATAGTACAAGAAGAGATTTGAGGAAGAGAATTGGTGATGTTAGCTAGAGAAGAGTACCAAAAGAGTAAGTTTGATGGGATCAGAAAACTGGTGGAGAAAAAGTCAAAGTATGTTTTAATTTCTTATTGAATTGTCTAGGGCTGACATCAAAGAATTTCAAATGATGTTTTTGCGTGCTCACTCAATTATTTTAGTTGATTTGGAAGATGACTTTGGTAATATATTTAGGTTATCCACTAACATAGCAAGAGGTCTATAAAAGGATATTTAAATTTTATTATGAGAGGTTGTGATACATGAAGGTGATTGAAGGAGTTTGGGAAGAAGTATATGTGTATTCTGAGCAGTGCATTAAGCAGAAATACAATGGACCTATCAAGTAGTGAGTGTTATTTTTTAGATCACCATCACTTCTTGAATTCTAAAAGGTTAATCAGGTCACTCCTAATAGGGTGAGAAGGATCCTAACAGGTCTAAAGATTAAATCCTCTAACCAAGTGACTCTCAAAAGAAGTTTCTAAATCCCTTAATTGGGTAGCTCCTAACATGGCTTTTATAACATCTTTTAATAGGGCTATAGATACTCTTAACTAGGTGTTCCCTTAACCAGGTGATGTAATTATTTTAACAGGGAAAATATTATTGCTTCAATAGTGAGAATTCATGGGTACTAATTCTTTCTTTGGATTTTCCCTCTAACCAAGAGTTTCCATAAGAAAATTATTGGTTTTGTTGTGTCACATGTTGTGGATGTTTAATTTGTTTTACTTTTATGTTTTAGTATCACTTGCATGTTGGTTAATTTGGAAGTTGTTGATAAAGGTATCAAGATCTTTGGTTGCACTGATTCAACCCCCCCCCCCCCCCCCCCCCCCTCAGTGCCTTATAACACTAATAATTGGTATTAGAGCCTAGTTCCCTTGAACAAGCCTAACAACTTGGGAATGATATTTAAGGTAGATATGGAGGGATCAACGAGATATCAAAGATAACTTGAGAAGAAACTTGTAGATGATGAAGAATATATTGAGAATTGGAAAGAACAAATCAAGTAATAAAGATCTAACAGACAAGAGATTATTGAACAACTATCAGAGTATAGTGGGTCTAAAGAATATAAATCCTTGGAGGCTTTGTCCTTGGAAAATAAGTAGCTGAATAAAGACAAGAAGGATATAAAGAGAGAGTTGGAAGCTTTTTCTATAACAATGGGTCAAGAAGTGGAAGCAAGAAAGGTTGTGAAGAAGCCCTAAACTCTAATATAGATGAGATTTTCAAGTATGAACAACAAATTGGTGCATTGCATGCACATCTACATGAAACAAATGAATAAAATAAAGAAGTCCTAATGGAAAATGAAAATCTGAAAAATGAGAATGAGAAAATGAAAGGTAAGTTGAAGGCTACAAATGATTTACTAAACAAATTCAATGAAATTTCTACAAAGCTTGATGAGAAAATCAAGAATCAGAGAATGAATGAAGAGATCCATGGATTATTCTATAAGAGTCATGAAGTTGGTGAGTCTTCCGAAACCAAAAGGACCAAGAAAGATGTTAAGTCTGGACCAAAGGAAACTAAAATAAGTCCTGGTAAGAAATCCTATAAGTCTGTGTTCTTTAATTTCCATAAGGTGGGACACACTCCTAATGTATGAAAAATTAGATCTAGTACTCTTGTATGTTCTATTTGTCACAAGGTGGGATACACTACTAATGTATGCAAGACTAGATCTATTGCTTTTGATGGCTATTATTACAATTGGAAAAAATATGGTCATAGAGATAATGAGTGCAAGATAAGAGTGAACAATCAAAGGTCATATGTGAACTGACAAAGTTCTTATCAGAATGAGAACTGGTGGAATGTTACATGCTCACATTGTCACAATTATGGTCACATGACCATTAATTACAGAATGAGGACTAATAGAGGTAATGCATGACATTAGAGAGCAACTGGAATTGCATGTTTTCACTATCACAAGATTGGACATATTGGAAGGTTTTGTAGGTCAAGAAGAAATAGAAAAAACCAATTGGTAAACCAGTCAAATGATCAAAAGGGAAAGAAGATTGCAATAGTGGAAGAGACTAGAAGGAAGATGAATTAAACATGGATGAAAAAGAGTGATAGTAAATCACCTTAAGGATCTACATCTTCACCAGATGTGGAGAAATCATTAGCTAACTAAGATTATATTTAGTTTAGGGGGAGAAAACATTATTAGATATATTTTTGGACCCCCTAGAAGTTTCTATGGTAATTTTTGTCTATGTATTTAGATGCATAATGATGTTTTGAAAGTATGATGTGAAGTTTTTTTGTTTAACATAAAGTGTCATTGTATCCCAAGTGATATTTTTGAGGTGAATGGTGTATGGTTATGTTCAACTGATGAGCATTTAATGCTAGTATCTAAGGAAAGATAAAAGGTTATTTTGTGTCTCTTTATGCACATTATGATGACCTACAATAGATTGAATATCTAGACGAATTGAAGGAACAATTATTAGAGATCACCGAGCTATTAAAGTGTATGTAAGATGATTAAATCATTCATAGATATGCAACAAGGTTCTCAGTATCTTACTTACAATAGTATCTTTAGAAATAATACCTCATGCTCCTTGGATAGCATTGACTACCTCTTTAATTCCATTAGAGTATTGTGTGATGTTCTCACGTTCCTTCATCTTCATGTCATCAAATCTACCTCTTAGGCTTTCATCTCTAGCTCTCATTACATTTACATCACCATCATGAACTAGTGCAAGTTTATACCACATTTGTTTCATTGTAGTGCATTCTTTGACATCTTCAAATTCAACATCAATTAGAGAAGCAACAATATCTATCATAGTTATATTGTTCTCACGTCTGTCTCTCAACTGATCAATTGTCAAAGTTCCAATAGTCATTTGTATGTAGCCATTATCTAGTAGAGTGATAGTAGATCCTCCAATTCCAGATATGTGCAGCCTCATCATGCTTTTCAATGTGGTGAAGTTGTATTTTTTCAGCTTAGGTGATCTCTAATCACTATGATTTATAAGGGAGTTATATTGAATAATTTAATCATCTTACATATCACTTTAATAGCTCGGTGATCTCTAATCATTGTTCCTTCAGTTCGTCTAGATATTTAATTAGTTGTAGGTCATCAATCTCTCTCTTTGGCATTGATGGAAACACAGACAATATGAAATATGCAGTACACATACCAAACATGTCTTCTACAACTATATAGATAAATGTTGTATCTCGGTAAGCTCTCCCTAGCTTGATATTTAATATGTTTAATCACTACATACATCATTCCATGCAGACTCTCTCTGAGGATTTGATCTTTTCAGCTCTTTGATTCTTTCTCTCTTTCATGTTCTCATCAATAGATATTTCATAGAACTTCCTCTCCCTTTGACAACAATGCCAAAGAAAATAAACATCTCTTCAACAACCAAGTAATTCTCTGTTGTTTGGTCTAGATCAAGTACCTTCATGTAGTGATAAATAATTCTCTATTACAACTTCTACAATCTTTCACAACCTTAGAAATCCTAAAGTGTGAGCTATGTGCATCAACATGAATGATTTTATGATAAAGTATAGGTTGATGCAACCTCTTGATCATCTTAGTGACTGATAGACAAGGGACAGACCCCTAGTCTAGTCCTTAAATACTCAAAAAAGTCCTTCGGTAAGGGCTTGGTAAAAATATCAGCAAGTTGTTCTTTAGATTTTACAAATTCCAATTTCACCTTCTTCTCTTGAACTTATTCCCTTAAGTAGTGATACTTAATAGATATATGCTTTTTTTTTTAGTGCATCACCAGATTCTTGGAAATGTTTATAGCACTAGTGTTGTCACAACATATAATCATTGGGTCAGTGATCACTTCATTCATTCCTTCCACCACTTGATTTATCCAAGCAATATTTGAACAATTTGCAATAGCAACAACATACTCCACTTCAAGAATAGATTGATAAATGCATGCTTATTTTTTGCTTATCCAAGTCACAAGCCTTTCTCCTAAAAAGAATGCTTCACTGGTTGTGCTCTTTCGGTCATCAATTTTTCCAGCCCAATCTACATCAATGTAAACTTAGAGTTCAAATTTACATTCCTTTGTGTACCATAAACCATAGTCTTTTTCCTTCTTCAAGTATCTCAAAATCCTTTTAATAGCAACCATATGTGAATCTTTAGGATTGGTAGAAAATCTTGCCATAATCCCAACTATGTGTGCTATATCAGGCCTATTGTGTACCACGTACATCAATTTTCCAATCATTGATTTGTACAGTGTCTAATTGACCTTGGTTTATTCATCATCCTTTGTCAACTTACATCATGTTACCATCGGTGTTCCTACCAGTTTTTAATCTTCCATGAAAAAAGTCTTTAACACTTGCTTAATGTATTTTGATTGAGTGATGAAAATCCCATCATTCTATTGTATAATCTACAAACTTAGAAATAATTTAATCTCTCCAAACATTGACATCTCAAATTCTTTTCTCATTTCATGAGCAAAAGATTTGCAAATAAAATCATGTCCACCAAAGATTATGTCACCAACAAAAATTTCAGCAATCAAAATATTATCATCAGAGTCTCCTTTCATGTACAGATTACTGTTATCACTTGTCCTTACAAAGCCAATCCTGATAAGATAAGCATGTAGTCTTTCATACCATTCTCTTAGTGCTTGCTTCAATCCATACAAATATAATTGTATTCTACATACCATATTTTTATGATTCGGATCAAAAAAAACCCTCTGGTTGTTCAATGTAGACCTCCTCCTTAAGAATTCCATTCATAAATGTTGATTTCACATCCATTTGATATACTTTGAATCCCTTATGTGCAGCATATGCAATTAATATATTGACTCCTTCAAGTCTTGCTACTGGTTCAAAACTTTCACCATAGTCTATACCTTCTTCTTGTGCATATCCCTTGCATACAAGTCTTGCCTTATTCCCAGTGACCTCACATTCTCATTTAACTTATTTCTGAAAATCCACTTAGTACCAATTACATTTGTATCCTTTGGTCTCGGTACCAATTTCCATGTCTTATTTTTATCAATCTGTTCAATTTTCTCATTCATAGCCTTAATCCATTCCTCATTTTCAAATGCATCTCTAACATTCTTAGGCTCAAATTCACAAACTAAGCATGTGTTTTGTCTTAACTTACTTCGGGTCATCATGTCAGCTTTCTTTTCTCCAATGATTTGGTTCTGTGGATGGTGTCTTCTAACAAATATTTCCAGCACTTGTTCTCTTATTTTCTCATCATTCGATTTAGGTTCATTTTCTTGCTCGGTAGCTTCTTCCTAGTTCTCGGTTTGCATTTGTTGATTCTCAGTAGCATTTTCTTGATGCTCAGTAGACTCATCCTGTGGCTTCGGTAGATAGTCTGGATGCTCAACATATGTAAACCTATCATAGTCTTATGGTTCCTTCATGATTTCTTCATCATTCTTTTCAGAAAATTCATCAACTTTTACATTAGAACTTTCTACCATTTTATTAGTAGCCTTGTTCAAACATTTATAAGCTTTAATCTTAGTAGAATATCCTAAAAATATTCCTTCATCACCTTTAGAGTCCAATTTACCATTCCTATCATCTTTTAGAATGTAACATCTACTTCCAAAAATTCTAAAATAACTTACATTCGGTGTATAGCCAAACCATAACTCATAAGGTGTCTTGTTCGTGTCTTTCTTTAGTTGAACAATGGCTAGAGGAAAATGGAAAATTGTTCCTTCCCTTGAGATTTGTAGTTCTCTATTCTAAAAGAAGTAATCTTTGTACCTTTATTGATTTTTCAATTTTTGGCCCCTTTTCACCCAACTATTACACCTTTGTTAGTCCTTTGAATGTTCAGTGGAGAAGTAGAACTTTAAGTTCTTTGAACCTTACCCTATCAGAACTATTTAACTCATGGTTCAGAATATTGGTATTGCACCACCTCCTCTTTTCTCTCATTACCCTTCCCTCAAATTTTATTGTATCCTTAAAGAGATGAACTTATATTTTTTCCAAAATATCGAATGTGCTTCTTCCTTTGTTCAAAAATTTGAGATCTCGCCTCATGTGATTCTTTTCCAAAAAGCCTCATGCCAATGACTATTTCCCAAAGAGAAGACTTTTATGAGACTTAAAATTTTCCCTTGATGAGTCCATAGCGGTTAGTCAAAATTTTGGAGAAGCACCTCTTGCACTTCTCCTCTGGAATCCAGCCACCCAACTCTTGATCTGAGGTGGAAAGGACTTAACGTTCTTAAAATTTTGCACATTTTCCTTGTGTTGATAAATTCATACCCCTTTTGTTAGAGATCTTGAAATATACATTGTTAGAAAGTAAAGTCCACCAAGATAACTAAGAGGGGGGGGGTGGTGAATCAGTTATTAGATAAATACTACTTTTATCAACCTTAATAGATTTTAACCATGTAAGAAATGTAATCAACAACCATAGAAAGATATACATGCACAATAACAACACAATAACACAAGATATGTTAACTAGGGAACCTCTTGATCAAAGAGTAAACCCCGGTGGGAATGATGCCCAAAAAAGATGCACTAATATGAAAGTTCCTTGTGAGAGGATGGACTCTGTTAGGAGTCTTATGAAATACATTCAGTACATATGAATCCCTATTAGGAGATTTTGAATCCCTGTTAAAAGATTCTAACTATGTTAGGAGTTATAGAAGACAGAAGGACCCATTGCCCAAACAGCTTCAGGGTAAGATCACTGAACTCATTTTCCAAATGATCTTTGTATTACTCAATATAATAATACCAAAAGATTACTAATCTCAACAATTCAATACTCCTTCTCTGATTGTGCCAAACCGCACCAACTGCTTCTTTAGATCTCAATACCAGATCTCAGTACTTTGCATATCCTCCTTCAACAATTTATCTTTCACAATTTCTTCATACACTTACATTTCTTACATTAAAAATTACAACAAGGAATATATTCCTTCCTTTATACCACACTCAAGTAATTACAAATGAGTTGGCATACAAATTACAAAATAAAAGTTTCCACACGTTACATCAAAATTACACAAAACTGTCGACTTCCAATCAATATAATTCTTCACTTGTGTGACCTCATATCTTGTGTTGTCATCCACATCACTATCAACATGTCTTCAACTTCTCTCTAACTGTGCATAACCAGATTCTATCCTGATTAGGAGATATCATCTGATTTCCACAAACCGCTACTCAGGAACACTGCCTGAATACTGCTTCCATTGAATTTCTCATAACCTCCATGAATAAATGAATTAATGTCTACACTCTTAACCATGATCTTATAACACATCATAGAATAAGTCCTCAATTGTGTATAGCTTCATCTTCAATATCCTAAGTGCGCTTACTCAAACATTGTCTGCTTCTCTACTAATCTTCAGTAGATCACTGTGTTGACATCAATGACAATCACAGTCATGAATGCAACAAAAAATTCTATAGAATGGCTACTAATAATCCCCCATAGGATATATTCAACATTCATTCCTAACAATCTTCCCCATTGGCATTGATGGAAACATAGATGAAAAAACATCCAAGTTCCATAAATCCAACACTGCAACATTGCTGCTCTGAAAATGCTTTCAAGTCTTCTTAATCAATCAAATATTGATTCATTTTCCTATTCATTTCTCTCCGATAGATGTTTCAGATGGTTTTTCATGTATACTTCTCCCCCATTGACATCAATGATAGATGTTTCATCATTGTGTCAACAACAACTTCAATGTCAAAGGACACTGTTCAGAAAATACATTCACTAGAGTCCTCATGACTTAGCTCAAATACACATACTCCCCCATAGAGGAAGTACCACCATCCAGTCCAGAAGAAAGATAGGGCTCATATACCACTTGATGGATGCAACAATCTACATCACTTCTCAAAAGTAGGCTAGGGCATAACCCCAAGCATACCTCCCAGATACTCAAATGTATCCTCAGGCAAAGGCTTTGTAAATATATCTGCAATCTGCTCCTTTGTTCTTATGTATTCAAGTCTAACTTCTTTCTCTGCAACTTTCTCTCTCACTACATGATACTTTATCTCTATATGCTTTGTCTTAGAATGTAACACAAGGTTCTTAGACATACTAACTGTGCTGGTGTTATCACAATGTATAACAACAGGCTCAACAAATTTTATTCCAATATCCTTCAATATTTTCTTCATCTAAATTATCTAATTACAATTGTTTGTTGCTACCAAATACTCTACTTCTATTGTGCTTTATGAAATACAATTCTACTTCTTTCTTATCCAAGAAAATAATCTTCCTCCAAGGAAAAATGCTCCACCACTGGTGCTCTTTTTTTCATCAACACTACCTCCCCAATCAACATCTATATATGCACATAGGGTAAAATCATCAGATTTTTCATACCATAATCCATACTCAATTGTGCCTCTTAAGTACCTCAAAATCCTCTTTACTACTGCATACTGTGATTCTCTAGGTTCAACTTGAAATCTTGCTACAATTCCAACTGAATGTGCTATATCAGGTCTTGTATGAGTCAAATATTGCAATCCTCCAATCATAGATCTGTACTTCTTCTGTTCCACTATAGGAGTCTCATCTGTGTCTACTCTGATTTGTACTATGTTCATTGTATACACTATTGTATTCACTACTTCTCTCCAAAATATCTTTGCCAAGTCATTCTCAAATAACATAGCTCTTGTTGCTTCAGTTACTAATATGTTCCTCCTTTTTGCAATACCATTTTGTTCAGGTGTCCTAGGGGCTGAAAACTGTCTCTTAATACCATTCACTTCACAAAAAATGTTAAATTCTTTTGAAGTAAATTCTCCACCTCTATCTGAGCTCAAACATTTAATCTTCATTCCAGATTCATTCTCAACTTTTTTCTTAATAATCTTAAACTTATCAAATGCTTCAGA
This sequence comes from Chamaecyparis obtusa, assembly GCA_027943335.1. NCBI lineage: Eukaryota > Viridiplantae > Streptophyta > Pinopsida > Cupressales > Cupressaceae > Chamaecyparis > Chamaecyparis obtusa. The sequence continues at coordinate 58,970 of BSBK01000157.1, forward strand.
TTTTTCTTTAAGAAATGCAATCCACATCATTCTTCTAAAATCTTCAACAAGAATCATAAAGTACCTTTCTCCATAGAATCCTCTAGTCCTTGTAGGACCGTGCAAATCAGTATGAACAATCTCCAACTTCTCTACTGTTGTAAACTTCTTGTTTGGAAATGAGCTTCTCTTATGTTTAGCCATCACACATTCCTTGCAAATCATGTTAGTAGGTTTCATAATTTTAGGCAAATCTCTTACTGCAAGTGTAGTACTCACTTTTACAATGTTATCAAAGTTTATATGACAAAATATTTTGTGCCATAACCAACTGTCATCAATATTAGTAATCAAACATGTCATCTCAGTAGGATTCAACTAAAATACATTACCTCTGGTTCTAGATCCAGTACCAATCAAATGACCATCTCTATCTTTTATCACACAAGTTTTCTTAGTAAACCAAACTTGATATCCCTTATCAACTAACTGTCCAACACTCAAAAGATTATGTTTCAAACCATCCACAAAGTAAACATCATTAGTAGTAGTCTTTGCATCAAGAGTAATAGATCCTATACCTTTAATCAAACAAGGTGCATTGTTTCCAACTCTAACAACTCCTCCATCATAATTGTTAAACTTTATGAACTTTTTCATGTCTCCAGTCATATGATGTGAACAACCACTATCTATAATCCAATCAACTTTCTTTTCTACTTGGGAAACTAAAGCTTTTTCTTCCTTAATTTCAGTTTCAGGATTTTCTTCTTTTATTGCTATAAATCCTATATCATCGTGCTCAGTATCACTTTCACTCAAAGATTTCTCCAAACTAGCTTCAAGTTCTTCATCATTTGCATAATAACATTCTTTAGATCTTCTAGGCTTAAATTTGTTTCTATACTTCTTAACTCTCTTAGGACATTTAGATGCAAAATGACCATATTATTGACAAGTCCAACATTTAAAAAATTTCTTATCTAGTTCTCTTTTTACAAGCAAGGAAATACCTTCTTCAATCTTCATGTCTTCTTCATTTCTAGATCTACTACTGCTAGCATAATCTCCGCTCACACTTATGCTTCTTGAAAAAGTAGGATGAACACTAAGAGCATTGAATGTTGTCTCCATTCTAGGTAAGTCTCCTAATAGCCTCAGGTTCATCTCTGCTACTTCCAATCTTCCAAGAAGAGTCTCTCTGGTGAAGTTCGTATTACAAGGTATAACTTGTTCAATCATCTGTGTTGTCTTCTTGAATGCAGGAGTCAATGTCCTCATAATTTTCCATATCACTTCATTCTCTATCTTTGTTCCTCCACAAGATTTTATACCTGCAAAAATCTTTGATATTCTACCAATATAGCTTCTAACAGATTCATCTTCCATCATTCTTATATCTTCAAATGCACATATCCAATTATGTAATCTGACTTTCTTAGCATGTTCATCACCTTCAAAAGTAGATTTTAAAGCTAACCAAATTTCACGAGATGTCTTTAGATATTTTACCTGACTGTACTCATTCTCTGGAAGGGCTGACAAGAGTGCTTCTCTAGCAAGTATGTTACACATGAATAGATCTATTTCCTCATTAGTACAATCTTCAATCTTATCCTCATCAATGATAGTCTTATCATTCTTTGTGATTAACCAATAACCTGGTCCTAAACAAAGTAGGTGTGTCTTCATCTTTTCTTTCCAGCTGTAAAAATTTACTCCATCAAACTTAGGGCTTTCTTTCCTAAAATTCACCATGGATCTCCTTAAGCTATTAAAATTTTCCTTCAAGGACCTGTTGCTTTGATACCAATTGTTAGAAAGTAAGTCCACCAAGATAACTTAAAGGGGGGATGAATAAAATTTTAGATAAATACAAATTTTATCAACCTTAATAGATTTTAACCATGTAAGAAATGTAATCAACAACCATAGAAATATATGTATGCATAATAACACAATAACACAAGATATGTTGACTAGGGAACCTCTTGATCAAAGAGTAAACCCCGGTGAGAATGATACCCACAAAAGATGCACTAATATGAAAGTTCCTTATGAGAGGATGGACTCTTTTAGGAGTCTTATGAAATATATTTAGTACATATGAATCCCTGTTAGGGGATTTTGAATCCCTGTTAAAAGATTCTAACTCTGTTAGGAGTTATAGAAGATAGAAGGACCCACTGCCCAAACAGCTTCAAGGTAAGATCACTAAACTCACTGTCTAACTGATCTTTGTAATACTCAACATAATAATACCAAAATATTAATGATCTCAACAATTCAATACTCATTCTTTGACTATGCCAAACTGCACCAACTGCTTCTTTAGATCTCAATACCAGATCTTAGTACTTCGTATATCCTCCTTCAACAATTTTGCTTTCACAATTTCTTCATACACTTACATTCATTACATTCCACATTACAACAAGGAATACATTCCTTCCTTTATACCACACTCAAATAATTACAAATGAGTCAGCATACAAATTACAAAATAAAATTTTCCACACGTTACATCAAAATTACACAAAGTTGTTGGCTTCCAATCAATATAATTCTTCACTTGTGTGACCTCAGATCTTGCATTGTCATCCACATCACTATCAACACATCTTTAGCTACTCTCTAACTATGCATAACCAGATTCAATATCATAAGTGTGCTTACTCAAACATTGTCTACTTCTCTGCTAATCTTCAGTAGATCACCATGTTGACATCAATGACAATCACAATCATGAATGGAACAACAACTGCTGCAGAATGGCTACTAATACTCCCCCATAGGATATATTCAGCATTCATTCCTAACATACATCCCTTGCTACTTTTTCAATGTTCCACACCCATCTCTCTCTTTTCCAAAAGAGAAGAAGAGTTAACTTTTTCTTTGGAGTTGATCTTTCCCTTTAAAGTTTCAACCTTCTTCCTCTTGCATCATAAATTTAGAAATGCACCTCACTTGCTACATTTTTGAAATTTTGTACTTTGTGCACCTCTTTTTTGAAGGAGTGATTTCAGTCAAAAGAGTTTAACTCATTTAGGTGACTTCTTTCAGGATTTTGGAAGGAGCATGACTTGGCTTCCTTTTCTGAAACCTCACCACTCTGGAGCTATTTATTTTGAAAGATTCCTTTATTTCTTCATTTGAATTTTTGGATTTTGACACCAGGCGGTGTTAATCCTAACAATCTCCTTCCCTTCAAACTTTCAGAATTCCCACCTCTCACCTTCTTTTTTTGAAGAAGGCGTCGCCAATCCTCTTTGCATCCGATGAAATATTTTTTTAAAGCCTAAGTCCTTTATATCAGGAATCGCACTGACTCCCTGGGAAACTTGACTTAGTGACATATTGCTAATCTTGTTTTTCCAGAGAAATATATTGTGGTTGTATTTCACTTTGGAAATCGCACTAACTCCCTATGAAACCTGACCAGCGGGACTCGTTAAGCCATTTTTCAATTTGGTAAAGACGTGACTTGTTATCAGATTTCGCATCCTATGGATGCTATTTTTTATTGGACTTCACAACTGGGGCATGTAATTTCTGAAATTATACCCTTACCTTTTATGGTGTTTTTTTTTAATCCTTGGTAGTAGTCGGTGTTTGGCTAAAATCCGACATGACTTGTTTAGTGAATCAGTAAACCTATTTTACCGATGACATCAAATTTTATTAAGGAAAATTTATTTCCTAAATTATTTCAAAGAGACTTAAAATGAATTTAAATATTTTAAATATATGGTTGTGCAATGTTTATAAATTCAAATGTTTTATATTTTAATAAAAAAATTGTTGGTGGGTTTTATTGGTGTGTTTTGCCTTGTCAATTTTGGGCATGATATTTCCCTTAATAGGGTTTCCTCAAAAAAAAAAAATGGTTTTATGATTACTCTTGTGTGTAAGTACTTATTATGGATGGTTGGATTAGCTTTTTTGTTTATTAATTGATTAAGAAAAAGCATAAACTATTGTGATATTGATTCACCCCTCTCTCAGTATCACTTAATCCTAACAAGGTAGCTGAGAAAGACAATGTTGGAGCCCTATCATTGTTACCTCTGAGAGTCATGCTTATAGAAGATGTTAGAAATTTCATTCACAATAAAATTGTAGAACTGGGAGATGAAATCAATAAATTATACTACATAGAGCTGAGTGTTGATGGAACCCTAAGGGATGAGCATAAACATTTGGAGACAAAAGGATTAACACATATGGTATTTTTACCAAAATTGAATGAGGAATGGGTTAGATATGTACTAGTTCATGTGCATGAAGAATTTATGTGGTTAGATGAGGAAAGGCCAATCAAAATAAAAAAATATCTAATTCATATGGTCATTGGCTTACTGGAGGAAGGAAAAGAATGCACCCTACGTGTGAGCAACATGGACGAACTGGAGAAAATTACCAAAACATCTAAAGATGGGAGAGAAATGAGAGTAGATAAGGTCAAGGACATGGAAACACATTTTTCAAAAATGATTATTGGATACAAAGTCTACCAATCCAATTGACCAAACAACATACCGGTAGTGATGTGTATGCAGCCTACGAGATAGAAAAATTGGGCAAAGCCTATGATTTCACTGACATTTTTCAGACTCAATTATTTATAAATATGAATCGACCATAGAGGGATCGCAAACAAGAAGTTAAGTATGAATAATTTCTCATCTATTTATACTTTTATGTCAAGAATTTATTCCCAGGTATATGACATGTAGATTGGAGAACATATAGACCAGTAATCTATGAGATAAATAATTATATTTCACAATTAGGAGAACAATTCAATCAAATTATGTGGGGATATTTTAAAGAAGTTAAAATTAAAATACAATCACGCTATTGGATACCCCCATCGGTAGTAGAGAAGTATAGAGATTATATTTATTTTCTCATAGAGACTGACACATGCAAAATCCAACCCGTGGAACCAAGAACATCATGGGTACTAGCATTTGGATATGAGGTCACTAAGGACATTGTAGTCAGATGTGTTGATAATTTACTAAGTTTACCCATTAACAAAAAGGCTAAAAGTTTTGGAACTTATGAAGAGGCATATGAAAGGATCACTTTGGAAATTAAGAAGCCAAATATTTTGAAGAAGAAAAAGAAAATGCTGAAGAAATTGATAGAAAAATATGGACAGAGTGAAGAAGAGAGACATGCTAAACTAGAAGAAGTAGAACAACAAGAGGAAAGGTCACTATAGCACCCTTCAATACCAGCCAAGAAGAAAAGGAAAACACATGGTGAAATAGATACAGAGACACAAGCCCTACTAGTCATACAAGAGATTGAGGAGAGTGCAGAAGAGAAAATAGAATTGAGAAAATTGAGTACTATCGGAAGGAAAGGAAATGTAGCCACAAAGATAGAAGAACCTCCAAAAAGGAACAAAGAACAAGAACAAAGAACTATAAGGAGTCAATTGAAAACTCCATCGGCAAAGAAGATATAGACTAAAGTTGAAGAAGAAGAAATAGAATCTGAAAAAGAAATAATGACATTGGGTAAGAGGTTAGGAAGGAAATAATTTAAAATACCAAAAAACCCTACTAAGATGGCATAGTACATCACTGAAATGTGATTAGTGGGAGGGATCAACCCCATTGCATTTGCAAAGCTTTTGGAAGAAGATAAACAATTGATTGAAGATGCAATTGTGAAGCATTTTTATGCATACAACAAATACCCAAGAGATGTCAAAGACAATGTACCAAAAGAATTGTACGAGACTTTACTTCTCAGATGGAATTAATCTTATCACATATTTGAAGGGATAAGACCAAAGATGTTAAAATGACTCATGCCACAATTATCTGATAATGATATAGAAATTTATACAAAAGAGCATAAGAAAGCATTCAGAACAAAGACACTAATAGATATGGTATTAGTTAATGATGAATTGAGATTGGAATAGGATATCACAAAGTTATGGAAGGATATACTCAATAAAGAGAAATATGAAGCCTACTCGAAGGCAAAACCATCATATATTGACAATTCATTTATAGTCACTACATTAATCGGTAATACACCTAGTGCAACCGATATGCAAGTAGATAAGGATGAAGTAATCATTGAGGATATTAGTAAAGAAGTGGAGAAACTAGAAGCACTAGTACAGATGCCTATAGAAAGAGAAACTGAAAAGGATGACATAACTATCAACATATCTACTAAATAAAGAACACTAGAAACTGATAAAGATACACAGAACTGATAGGATACTGTATCAGTCATCTAATAATCAGAGTTACCAAAACAGACATTGAAAAGTACATATGAGATATTGCAATAATTTAAGAAGAAAGAAGAAATGTTAGGCGCTATTAGGAATGGGAACACTGATAGGGGGGGTGAGTCATTGTTCACTATATTAAATCTTTTTACTTTGCTCTTTAAACTTAACTTGAATGCTTAAGTACTAAAATGAACATTAACATAAACAAGATAGATGAACACAACACATAACACCAATATGGTTACAGGGAAACACAAATAGGTAAAAACCCCAGTGGGATTTGTCACCCACTAATAATATGTACTAGTGTCTTATGATCTTTATTAGAAGATCCTTAACCCTATTAGGAGTTGTCTTTATATTACGTTTAGTATAGTGACATGGTCAAGGGTCAGACCTTGTTAGGAGTCTTTTATAATAACCCTATTAGGGGTGTGGAAACATTATTCTAGAGCTCACTTCTCAAGTGGTGAAGGCTACAACCTTCTAACCTCAGATACATACTATATCTGCTGGATGAACTGGCACTATGACACTGCTTGTCTGATCAGTTCCTTTGATGCGCTGATGCTTTGACCTCTTGCAAAGCTCTAATACATCTTAAAAAATCTTTGCATACTTATGCTCTACTTATTTCAATTCTATATCAACTTCCATGACTAATTACAAGGGTGCATCTAATATTTATATGCACATACAAAACAATTAACTAGGTCGGCCCTTTAACCAATTACATACAATGCTTCCAATTGAATTGGCTCAAGAGTGTTTTAAAAAAAACATGATTATATGTCTACAACTTAATTAAAATAGGCACATAGCCCTTACACAACAATATTATAGTCGCTAATCAATTTACCATTAGTCGGCTGCATACATTGTTCTATTTTGGCATTCACTAGCTGTGTAGCTTCAACTATCTGTAACTTCATCATACTTGCATATCTGATTATGCACTCATAGACTAAGCATGAATACACTTTTACCATCTTATCTTCTAGGGTGCATGCCATAACTTGGTCATACGCACGTGCACTGATGCTCTGAACTACTGGTGCTCTGCTAACTATCCAGTCTTCAGTACTTAGCCAATTTCTGATCTTCTTATCATGTGCGCTGACTCCAAAACACTATATGAATTTGTTTCCATAATGACAACACTATATTCAATCATATACAATATTATAGTCAACTTTTCAATAATCTCCCCCTTTGTCATTGATGGCAACAAAGGAATATGGAACAGTTACTAACTGTTCTCTTCTACAAAAACTTTGGTCATACTCTATCTTATATCTCCCTTATATTATTTACTATACATCTTCTTTACATATTTATATCTCCATATTATATACATACTCCCCCTTTGACATTAATGATAAAGGTTTTCTAAAAAATTGTATCTACAAGTACTTACAGGAAAGTACATCCAAATATGCTATATGTAACTTGTGGATCTCTTGCTTCCAGAATGCAATCAGTGCATTGACTGTTTGGAGATGGGCACATAATGCATAATTCAGCTTCTCCATCTTCTCCAAATCTGAGCTAGGACCTTGATCATATGTCACCATGGTGGCATCAATCTCTTTGATGTTCTGATTAAGCACATCTAGGGAGGGCGCAAGAGCATTCCTGAGCTATGTTTGCCTTGCCCTTATCTTGGACATCTCCTTCTCTGCTCTTTTTATCTTGTTAATCTTCCCTTGATATACATTATTACACATATTTACATCATTGGAGGGGTCTTCTAATAATTTCCTTACTTGTTCTATCATTGCTTCTGCCTCTTGTACCTTCTTGAAATGATCATTAGTCAGCTTGTCTTGGTCCATATAATCTACAATGATCTTTCGACCATTTTCTGCAAACTCCTTCAAAGATGCTTGACCAATTTTTAGGGAACTTAGGTCAAGTGCAAAGTTACTAACCAGTTCACTTAGTCTCTTCTTCCTATACTTTTTTTCTGCAACTTGAGATGTAGACTCTTCCAAGGTAGAAAAATTGGTTTTGAAGGCTGTGAAGATGTTGCTAAATGTTATACACTGAATTTGTGCCTCTGATCTCAAGCTCTCGTAGTCTTGATAATCCAGTATAACATGGGACTCATCTCAAGGTTGTGGGACCTTTTTATAACTGAGATGAGACCTCCAGATTCTAGGCTGGTTCCTCTTGGATAATCACCCTGATTTTCTCTTAACATGAAATGTAAAACTTTGAGGGAAAGGGCTAGAAGGAGTGCGTGGAAGGGGAAATGACTGAAAGCAAATCTATCCTACTAGGTGATGCACCTAAAATTGGGGTATGAATTGCAGTATGAGGAATGAAACCAGTGAAAGACTTAGGTCTAGGAGATCACAGCTTACTGAATAGGCTAGCATAAGTATTTTATAAGAGGACCTAAAAATTAGACACAATCTATGACCTGCAAGCAGACATTCTCTTCAGCAAAAGGGGGCACAGGAATGAGACAGAATGACAGGGGCTGAAGAATACCCACAAACTCACTCAGATCAGATCAGACACAGTAGTGCACATTCAAACTAAAAGTAAGAGGAATCAAGGAAACTAAGAATCACTGAAAGCATTCATAAACTTCAATCCAATAAGAGATAATGCAAATAGGGAAGACACAAGGACATGAAAGACTGTCACAAAATGCCTCTGCAATGCTTGTATTATCAATGGGAATTTTACAACTGTAGAAAGCCAAAGGGGCAAAAATGCTAGAATTGCTCTCTGAGAAAGAAAACTCTTCCCTTTTACAATTGGCCAATTCTTCCTTACTACAGGCTCCAAAAATGAATATATACACACTTTGCATGCAGGAAAGAATCACAAATTTTTAGGGCTACATAAATATGCATTATAATAATCAACCCTAAAATAGTCGCTTCTGATCATAAATGTGCTCTGCAAATATCCATGCCAAATCAGATATATCATTTGCATGTCCATGCTTGATCCTTCTCGTAGACAAAAAAACTTCATCCATCTACCTCTCTGCAAGCTGGACTCTATCATGACTGCTCAAATCTGATCTTAGATCCTCGCAAAGACCCCAAAATGGTAGTCTAGATAACTCTGCACATTCTTCTAATTGTAACCGCCCTAGCGACATCAACTCTCAGCTACCCGCACCGCTGCAACCATCCCCTATCAGAAGAAAGCCCATAAAAAAAAATAGGCCGCACTACCTTGAAATGAACCTGGTCACATGATCGCATGAGGCTAGGAATCCACATGTGATCATGCGACTGCCCTTGTTATATTGTCTCCGCTTGACAAAACAATGGTTGCATGATCGTATGAGGCTGAAAGGCTTCATGCGATCACGCGACAACCCTTTGAAACCTGCCTCCGCCTTGCCACATAAGACATCTAGGCCCACAAGAACTACCACCTTAGTCCAACCCTTAGCATGTGGCCCAATAAGAGTTGACCACATCAGTTGGACCCACAACAACACCGCCTGAAAGCACGCTAATCGCTAACAGTTTGTCGCATGGTCGCATGGGCTCAGAAGAGCCCATGTGATCATGCGACCAACCACATGATGCTAGCCACTGACCACCACCTCACTCAAAACCAGACTACTTACCACTTTTCGCATGATCGCATGCGGCCAGGAAGGCCTATGCAATCATGTGACAACGTCAACTTGTGACCCTTGCCTTCAACGCTGTTGGCTTGTAACCACCGTAACCACAAATGGTTAGTCGCATGGGCGCATAGGATCGAAAGATCCCATGTGATCATGTGACAAACCATCAGATGTTAACCACTAACTACTGCATCACATCGAAAGGAAGATCGATGACTATTGTTACACCGCGCGCTTAAACAGGCAACATCTTTCCTTAGCAGTGTAGTGACAACCACAAGATTTTGCTGAGCTTTAACCTTTGCAGATAGAGGATGGGCCCACTGACAGGTGTCATCTTGTCGCATGATCACAAGGGAAAGGAATATTCCTTGTGAACATGCGACAACCACAAGATTTTGAGGAAAGCCAGCCACTGGGCCCACAAGTCAGAGTTGCACACCTAGAAAAATGCAAACGCCAAAGAAGTGTAAAGTGTAGAAGGGGTTGCAAACACAGAAGGTTTTCGAGCAAAGGTTGAAAACATACTAAATTTTCAGAGCGGAGGTCGAAAACACACTAAATTTTTGGACCAAAAGGGCAGAAACATCCCGAGCCTGCAGAGAGGAGGTCAAAAACACACTGGGTTTTCGACACTTGAGCATTTCATTGGAAAATAGGACTGTGGCCGAAAATGAATGAGAGGGAAATTTTGGGCAACATTTTGGTGACCTCTACGGGAAGTCAGCCTACTAGACATTTAGACCAGTTGCCTTTAAGCAATCCATTGGGCATAGGAGTCATTTCTCGAGCACAAAAACTTGGCAGGGACAAAAACTAAACTGGGAGGACAAACCTGTGCACATTGCACTTCTTGGAAAATAGGGAAAAACTAAACTAGAAAGCTGGAAGAAAGCAAGAAAAAATATTTACAAGAGTTTACAAGAAGGACCTACAGAGAGGGATTAATCTCAAAGCAAGGCTTCAAGTGGAAACCATTCACTGAGATCAGCAGGGCATCTCCTTCAAGGGTTGAAAGCTGAAAAGCATTTGATCCTCTGCACCCTATTATAACAAATGGCCCACCCCAAAAGGAATCAAACTTTGTGTGCTTGCCAAGTTTTGACTTGAACTCATCCCATTTGAGAACTACATCTCCAAGCTTGAAGTTTCTGACCCTGGCTCTTTTATCAAAGCTTCTTTTTGTTTGATTCTGATGGAATGCCATATCTTGCATTGATTTATCTCTGATCTCTTCTAGCTCCATCAACTAGGCATATCTGGTTTGCATAGGATCACTTTCTTTAAACAAGGCATACTGAGTGGCCAAGTCCAAAGCTGGTAATTCAGTTGAAATAGATAACTTAGCCTCTCTACCATACACCAACATGTATGGGGAATTACCAATGATTTTTTTTGGAGTAATTCTATCTAACCACAAGGCAGATCTCAATTTAGTATGCCAGTCCCTCTGACTATCTTGCAGGGTATTTTTTATTATTCTAATCAGATTCTTATTTGTTGATTCTACCAAACCATTCCCCTAAGGATAGTAATTGGAACTTGTCTTCAGATAAATGCCCTTCTTGACTGCCCACTTTGAGACTTTGAGGCCTGTAAATGCTAATGCATTGTCTGAAACTATAGAATCTGGAATGCCAAATCTATGAATGATATCATCATAAAAACTTAAAACAACACTCTCATTAGCTTCTTTTAAAGCAACTACTTATGTCCACGTAGTGAAATAATTGGTTGCAGTGATTATCCACTTGTGTCCTGCACTAGATGGAGGGTTAATCATGCCAATGAAATCTATACCCCACTTCATAAAGGGCTTCTCTGTTTTGACTGGCTGTAGGGGCAGAGTTGCAAATCTTTCTTTCCCTGCAAAAATAGCACATTTGACACACCTTCTAACATAATCATGACTACCTTTGAAGATAGATGGCCAATAGTATCCAGCCCTCATGATCTTAAAAGCTGTAGTCCTAGGAGAGAAATGGCCACCAGAAGCTCCATCATGAAACTCAAATAAGACATCTGCAACCTTTTCTGAATCTATGCATCTTAGAAGGACACCATTGTGATCCTTTCTGAAAAGAATTTCATCTATCAGCACAAAAGGAACAGATTGTAGCCTGTAATACCTCCTTTTTGCTAAATCTAGGCCTACAGGATATTGTCATGTCTTCAAATAATTGATCATATTAGGCAACCAGCTAGTTGCCCTGGCTTGCTCTCCTGTAGAATGTGCCACCATAGATGCATCTATGTATTCCAATTTCTTTGAACTTCCATCCTCTGCCAGATGCTCACAAAGACCTCTTCCTCTAACCAGCTTGGTAGTCTGAATATCTATGTCATATTCCATCACCTTGGTGATCCAACCAGCTCTTTTTTCATTTAGGTCCTTAGAAATCAAAAATTATTTGACACTTGGATGAGTAACCATCAAATGCACCTTGCTATGGGTCAACAAATGTCTGAATTTTTTGAGGCTCTTTACCACAGTAAGAACATGTTTTTCTACAAAAGAGTATCTTTATTCATACTCTTCTAAACCCTTGCTAAAGAAAGCAATGGGCTACTCCAATCCTTGAGCATTTTCTTGAGTCAACATCACAAATATAGCATCATGACCCCCATAAGCATAAAGGATAAAATCCTTACTGAAATTTGGGTTTAGGAGAGCAGGAGCTTCTGTTAAGGCTTCTTTAATAGCTTGGAAGTTAACTTTTCCTTCTTTGGTCCAACTGAAGGCTGAGCCTTTCCTCAACATGGTTGTTAAAGGCTTGAGTAACTCTGCAATGTTAGGCAAGAATCTCCTAACAAAGTTAATCTTTCCTATGAAAGATTGGAGTCCTTTCTTGTGATGTGGTAATGGTAGTTCTAAGATGGCTGCAATTCTCTCAGGATCCACTGTAATTCCCTCTTTGGATACTACATATCCCAATAGTTTTCCTTCATGAACTACAAACACACATTTCTTGGGATTAAGGGATATCCCAAATTCTCTGCATCTTTCAAAAATCCTCTTCAAATGTTTGATGTGGTCTACTGCATGCTTTGAGTAGATAGTTATGTCATCTAGCTAGACCAGCACAAACTTGTACATGAGGCCCTTATAGGCCATGTCCATTTCCTTTTGAAATGTAGCACCTACATTTGACAAACTGAAGGGCATCTTCTGATATGCCATGGTTCCCCACTTGGTTGTAAATGCAGTCTTATATTGATCCTCTTCTTTCACTAAGATTTGATTGTATCCTGAATAGCCATCCAACAATGAGAATCTCTTGGATCCAGAGACACATTGCAGAATTTGTTCCATAGAGGGTAGTGGATGGCGGTCTTTTAATGAGGCTCTGTTCAAATCCTTGAAATCAACACATAACCTCAGCTCCCCATTCTTCTTCCTGACAGGAACAAGGTTGGAAACCCAACTAGTATGTTTGATAGGGTAGATGATGTCACTTTCTATTAGTTTGAGTACTTCCTTATGCATAAGTGGTTCAAGCTTGGGATTAACAGGCCTTTTCTTTTGCCTTACTGGTTTAGCATTAGGTTCCAATTCAATAGTGTGCTGAGCAAGGGTAGGATCAAAACCCTTGAGGTCTTCATACCCCCATGCAAAAACATCACTGAATTCTCTGAATAATTTAGTGTAAGCTTGCTTTTCTGAATTAGTGTTTACTTTTCCAAATTGTAGGCTCTTACTTGGTTCCAACTCTAATTCAACACAATGTTCCTATTGGACTACCAGGCCAACTTTATTTTTCTTGACTTCATCATCCTTGTTGAAGATAGTCTCTAAGGTGACAAGACCTTTAGGAATATTATTAGATCTAAGTTGTATCACTTGATCACCATGGCTCTGTGATAATCTCTTTTGATTGTGCCTTGAAAATACATCTTCTTCAAACAAGAACTGCAGAATTTGTTCATCATTGTCAAACACTTGCCAACTAATATTATTATCTGGAATTGAAGGTCTAACAATAATCTTGATGTGTTGCTGATCTGCCTCTTTTGAAATGCTATTGGGGATGTCAAACTGAGATCCAATAGTAGCTAACCTATCAGCATTTTGATTTAATTTTTTAGGGATAGCAACGATATTGAAAGCATGGAAATCTTCAATTGCATCCCAAACTCTATGTTTGTATGCTTTCATGACATCATTTTTGGTTGCACTCATCCCTCTTACTTGGCTGACAACAAGTTCACTATCACCATATACTTTTAACGCTTTAAGCCCTCTTTTTCTAGCCCATTCTAGTCCATTAACCAGACTTTCATACTCTGCAATGTTGCTGGTGCAAGAAAAACTGAATCTAAAGGTAGTATAATACCTTTCTCCTTTTGGGGACACCAGCATAGCACCTCCACCAGAACCATGTCTACTTTTAGCTCCATCAAAAAATAGCTCCCAAACCTGACTATCCCAATCATCTGAATCAGTGTATTCTTTGAGAAGGCTTGGTTCTATGGCTCCACTTTCTTGAATCAGATAACTCCCCAAACCAAAATCCCAAACAAGACTCTCTTGGATCTCTAAGGTTCTTTCATCTAGGAGAATATCAGGGATATTCCCTATTTTTGTGCTTGCTTCATTAGTGGTTGGGAAATCATTGTCATCAAATATAGGACAATTAGTATTGATGGAATTAGACACATATGGCTCTATATGATGTATCGCTAAGGCTTCTGATTTAATGGTGACTTTGGTACCATACCTTGTATGAAAGATCATGTGAGACCATTCGGAAGAAAGATAACCTCCTATCTTGGCTGTGAACTCTCTTGAGAGACATATGATAAACAATGCAGGGAGATCTATGATATATATGTCAAGGAAAATGGAAAAATTAGGACTAGCATGGAGAATTAGACTAGTATCCTTGGCCACACCTATAGTACTGACTAAGGATCCATCAAGTTGTGTAACCTTCTTTTGGAAGGGTTCATATTTAAGTCCTAATTGATCAGCCACTCTCTTGGGCATTACAGTGCTAGTAGCTCCACTATCTACCATGCAATTATGCACTAAAGATTTCCCAATAATTAAAGATACGTAAAAGGGAGGTGGCTTTAAATTCCTACCTTGCATGGTATTGGCCTTCGAGTTGCTAGTTGGAGTCTCCTTTTCTTGATCAGTGTTGACCAACACTGGTTTTGTAGTTTCTTTTGCAGGTTGAGGATTTTCTGCCTCTCTCATGGCCTTCTCCAAAATTTTAGGTTGTCCTGGAATAGACAAAGAGTCCCACATAGACATGGTGACATTCACCTTCTTCATGTTGTCTACAATATTATAAGGTGCCACAGTGTGTACTCTTTGTTGTGCTTTTACTATGATGGGTTCTGCCTCTTTTGGAACTTGGCCTTCTTTGCTTGTGATGACAGGGGGCTCCTTGGATGTGATAGGGGCAACTTGCTATAGTGGTTCTATAGATGTAGTGGCCTTAGTACCAGAATCTTCTCTCTCCATGTCTTGGGCCCTTCTCTTTGCTCTTGTGTAGGCAACAAAAGTAGCCTCATCATTGACTCCATTGAAATCCGGTTGCTCCCAATTGAAAAGAGCAGTCTCATTCTCTTGTGTTTCTTGTTGAGGAGCTGTCCCACTAGAAGGAGCTTCTGCTTGAGCTTGTGAAGCATTTTGAACCATTAGTGCTTGGTTCATCCATCCATTAGAACACGTAGCCTGATTATGGGGCTGATTGCAAGGGAAACACCATTCATTATCCATGGCCATATTGTTTTGACTAGGAACCATATCCCTAACTGGATTTACGGAATTAAGGGGTGCAGGGTTATATGGTTGGAATGGTCTTTGATTAAAATTTTGTCTTTGCCCTTGATATCCTCCTTGGTATGGTGGCCTATTTTGTTGATAAGGTTGTCCTTGATTTTGGTATTGCTGATTAGGACTTTGGCCTTATGATTGGGAGGGTGGCTTGATGCCTTGGTTTTGTTTCTTCAAGTTTGTGACCTCTTTGGCTAGAGTCTGCAGCAAGTTTGTCATTTCTTGTATACTAGTTTGCTGACTACTCTTCACCTCTCGCAACTCTTGGGAGAAATTTGTTGCAACATGTTCCTGACCACTGGTACTAGCTTGAGGTGCTAAAATTATCGGAATAGGGGTACTTGTGCAGGTGCAATGGGCTGAAGACTAGGGAAGATAGGCATGGGAGGTCTTCTCTGTATCATGCCTACTTGGATCAAACAATTTTCAGCTCTGACAGTAGTGTCAAAGGCCTCGGGTAAAGTGGTACAACCCATAGACTGGATCATGACAAAGATTTGTTTATTCAGACTTTGCAAGTAGTACAGGAAGGCATGGTTAGCTGATGGCCTTATAGAGACTGGGATTCTATTCCATGTTTTAAGGAATCTACTATTATAATCTATCATTTTCTCTTGAGGGTCTCTCTTTATAGTTGTTAATTGCTCAACTAGAGACAAATTATCTGATTTATCCTCAAAATGCCTGCTTAATGCATCCCCTAATTCATCCCATGAAGTAATAGAACCAACAGTTAAAGTTTTAAACCACTCTAGAGCCTTACCTTTCAGGGATGCTGCTAATAATTTGGTGGCCACATCCTCTTGAGTAATGTTGTGTATGCTACAAATGGTGGTCACATCTCTTATGTGCTCAAAGGCTATTGTCTATCCCTCCATTGCGAAATCAGGTATACTCTTTAATGCCACCAAGGGAACATCATGATGTATTGCAAAATTTAATGGGCTCCCCTAATTGAAAGGTGTAAAGGCAAAATTTCTAGCCATTGTAGGAGGTGTAACCTGAAGATTAACAACTATATGAGCTGTACTTGCTAGTTTTGGATCTTCTTCTTCTTCTAGATCTCTTGTTAGAGATCTGCCTCTTCTTCTGAAATGAAAGAGGAAAGGTCTCCTCTCTGAAGTATCAGGAGGTGTAGATTGGACTCTTCTTACAGGTGATTCTCTCTGAGTTGACCTGCCTTTGTAGCTTCTTTTCAAGGGCAACTCTAAAAATTTAGCAGGCTTTGAGCTTCTAGTCTCGATCTTTCTCATAAACCTTAAGCAAGGTTGGCCTGAATCTTTGAAAACTAGTGGAGCCACCAAATATACTTAATAGAACAACCTCTAAAGGTTTGTATTATGCAATCTACATATCAAAGATGACACAATTTTCAACAAATGAACTTCTTTACGGTCCCACCAGGTGTGCCATAAATGTTATACACTAAATTTGTGCCTCTGATCTCAAGCTCTCGTAGTCTTGATAATCTAGTATAACATGGGACTCATCTCAAGGTTGTGGGACCTTTTGCTAACCGAGATGAGACCTCTAGATTCTAGGCTGGTTCCTCTTGGATAATCACCCTGATTTGCTCTTAACATGAAATGTAAAACTTTGAGGGAAAGGGATAGAAGGAGTGCGTGGAAGGGGAAATGATTAAAAGAAAATCTATCCTACTAGGTGATGCACCAAAAACTGGGGTATGAATTGTAGTATGAGGAATGAAACCAGTGAAAGACTTAGGTCTAGGAGATCACAGCTTATTGAATAGGCTAGCATAAGTATTTCGTAAGAGGGCCTAAAAATTAGACACAATCTATGACCTGCAAGCAAACATTCTCTTTAGCAAAAGGGGGCACAAGAATGAGACAGAATGACAGGGGCTGAAGAATACCCACAAACTCACTCAGATCAGATTAGACATAGTAGTGCACATTCAAACTGAAAGTAAGAGGAATCAAGGAAACTAAGAATCACTGAAAGCATTCATAAACTTCAATCCAATAAGAGATAATGCAAATAGGGAAAACACAAGGACATGAAAGACTATCACAAAATGCCTCTGCAATGCTTGTATTATCAATGGGAATTTTACAACCATAGAAAGCCAAAGGGGTAAAAATGCCACAAATTGCTCTCTAAGAAAGAAAACTCTTCCCTTTTACAATTGGCCAATTCTTCCTTACTACAGGCTCCAAAAATGAATATATACACTCTCTGCATGTAGGCAGGAATCAAAAAATTTTAGGGCTACATAAATATGCATTATAATAATCAACCCTAAAATAGTCACTTCTGATCATAAATGTACTCTGCAAATATCCCTGCCAAATCAGATATATCATTTGTGTGTCCATGCTTGATCCTACTCATAGATAAAAAAAATTCATCCATCTACCTCTCTGCAAGTTGGACTCTATCATGACTACTCAAATTTGATCTCAGATCCTCGCAAAGACCCCAAAATGGCAGTCTAGATAACTCTACACATTCTTCTAACTGCAACTGCCCTGGCGACATCAACTCTCAGCTACCCACACCGCTACGACCATCCCCTGTCAGAAGAAAGCCCATAAAAAACAATAGGCCTCACTGCCTTGAAATGAACCTGGTTGCATGATCACATGAGGCTAGGAAGCCACATGTGATCATGCGACTGCCCTTGTTATACTGTCTCTGCTTGACAAAGCAATGGTCGCATGATCGCATGAGGCTGAAAGGCTTCATGCAATCATGTGACAACCCTTTGAAACCTACCTCCACCTTGCCACATAAGACATCTGGGCCCACAAGAACTACCACCTCAGTCCAACCCTTAGCACGTGGCCCAATAGAAGTTGACCACATCGGTTGGACCCACAGCAACACCGCCTGAAAGCATGCTAACCACTGACAGTTTGTCACATGGTCACATGGGCTTGGAAGATCCCATGCGATCATGTGACCAATCACATGATGCTAGCCATTGAATGCCACCTCGCTTGAAACCGGACTACTTACCACTTTTCGCATGATCGCATGTGGCCAGGAAGGCCTATGTGATCATGCAACAACATCAACTTGTGACCCTTGCCTTCAACGCTGTCGGCTTGTAACCACCATAACCACAGGTGGTTAGTCGCATGGGCGCATGAGATAGGAAGATCCCATGTGATCATACAAAAAATCATCAGATGTTAACCACTGACCGCTGCATCACATTGGAAGGAAGATTGAGGGCTGTCGTTACATCGCCCGCTTAAATAGGCAACATCTTTCCTTAGCGGTGTAGCGACTACCACAAGATTTTACCAAGCTTTAACCTTTGCAGATGGAGGATGGGCCCATCGATAGGTGTCATCCTGTCACATGATCACAAGGGCAAGGAATATTCCTTGCAAACATGGGACAACCACAAGATTTTGAGGAAAGCCAGCCACCGGGCCCACAGGTCAGAGTTGTGCACCTAGAAAAATACAGACGCCAGAGAAGTGTAAAGTGTAGAAGGGGTTGCAAACATAGAAGGTTTTTGAGAGAAGGTTGAAAACACACTAAATTTTTAGAGCGGAGGTCGAAAACACACTAAATTTTTAGACCAATAGGGCAGAAACATCCTGAGCCTACAGAGAGGAGGTCAAAAACACACTGGGTTTTTGACACTCGAGCATTTTATTGGAAAATAGGACTGTGGCTGAAAATGAACAAGAGGGAAATTTTGGGCAACACTAACATCATCAATTGAATGCACCTTAGACACTTTCTTGTCTGAAGGCAGTAGACTATTCAATATGTTGACTGATTCAACAAACAATGGGTTCCTCATTACTTGTTTCTCTTTGGCCTTCTCCATAGCTAAGACACTAATCTTGATCAGGTCTTCTTCTCCCCAAGAATCCAAACTAGTGGTGTGTAGTGTCAATCTTGACAACAATGATACAAAAGAAGTGATAGGAGTTCTATCCATTTCTTCTTGTTTGACTCTTATTGTCATTTCAAAAGATGACTTATCTGTTGGTTCATTTTCTTTCATCTCTACTTCTCCTTTCTCTTTTTCTACTTCTTTTTCTCTTTCAACTTCTATCATATCCTCAATCAGTACTTCTTGTTGATTAGGAGGAGTGTTACCACATAGATTCTTAGCCTCTTGAGTGCTTACAAATGCTTCTTCAAACTTATCCAGATCAAGATGTGAGGCCGCCATTGCAAACTCAACATTGTCAATAAAGATTGTGTCATCCTTGTGTGTTTCTACCATAAGAGAAGGCTTCTCTGCCTCTATGGGTGCTACAACTATGGGTGTTAAATCCTGAGGACCTATATTTTGTACATTGATGGTCTCTGACTCTTTGGCTACCTTTGTGGGTACTTGAGTTGTGGGTGTATTAGCTAGATACATGTGTTTGTTCATGAAAACTATCTCAAAGGATTTTTCTATTTTCTTTGCAACTAGTTCATAATTCTTGTCCATTATATGAAAAGTTCTTGACTTGGTTCTAAGATGTGGCTTTACCAAATCTAATAGTAAGGTCTTCTCCTCTAGAGAACATACTGATAAACTCTCATCTAAGATCTCTCTTATTCTCAGATCTTCCTCTATTTCTTGTCTCTTCAAGAAGTCTAAAATGTTTCAAACACTATCTGGAATCATAGTCTTCAATTCTAGCACTATCTTCTTAAACTTAAGCGTGTTCTTGATAATCATACCATGAATCTCTAACTTATCTATTTCACTATACTTATCATAAAATTTTCCTATTTGATCAATCCTTCCTTCATCAACAATCCTTTTACTCAACACTTGAAGACTAGGTCTGAAACCTACCTCTGGAGGTGCCTGAGTATTCTTCCTGCTTCTTGTTGCTCATGAGGATGGATGGCTTGTGATAATTTCTTTCTTTCTCTTAGGAATTGCCTTATACTCTATAGGAGAAGTAATGTCAATTTTTACTGTGGGTGCAGGAGGGGCAACATCTATTTTACCCTTCGAATCATCATACTTCTCCACTTTTACCTTCTTCAATTTAGGATCATCTTCCCTTGCTTATGCTGCTGATGTGCTCTCAATTCCTAAAGCAATTTTTTCTTATCTTGCTTTGTCCAGGTCTGCTTGAGTTCCTTAATGAATTTTCAATATCTCAGAAGTAACCTTAGCTACTTTTCTTTTAGTTGATGCCCTGTTTAGAACAACATCAACTTCTCTAGTTTTCTCTTCATAAGTCCCGCATCTTGGCTCATTAGGGTCCTTAGGTGCTGATAACAGTACTTCAGCATATGCCTCTAGGATTGGATCCTCAACCTCATATCCAAGTGGATGAATCCATGTTGTCCTTAGTTCAATTGCTTCCATACATGTTGTATCAGTCTCTATCATAAAGAAAATATTGTCCTTGTATTTTTCAACTATTTTCTCAGGCATTCTATATCTCATCTACATCTTGATTCTAAATTTTTTCAATTCTAGCTCCATGTAATCCTCTAATGAACAATCGGTAGATGCCTTAAAGGATATTTGAGGCATTGTAGGTATATCTTTGTTTGGGTATAAATCTGAAACCTTTCCAAGTATATGAAAGTATATGTAAATGATCAAAGACCCAAACCTGAATATTTTGGTCTTGTCATGTTTGATGGCCTTAATGTTGTCTATCAGTTGTGCACGCAAGATCTCACACAAATTGAACTCTCCATTTTCTCTGACAATCCTTATTGCTACAAGAATAGTGGCCATAGACACACTATTCACCATGTTGGTGTGCTGAAACTTATACCCTAATATCATAGACATCAGTTTGATGTCTTTCTCCTCTATAGGCTCAATGGTCATTCTGCACCTATCACTTCTTGACTTGCAAGACTACTCTACAAGTTTTCTAACATCCTTTCCCGCTGGGAGAATGACACCTATCCTTGAGAGGCCTATCATTTCATGTAAGAGATCTCCTATAATTCTTACTAAAACCTCACCTATCCAAAATAGGTCATCGTGGATTCTGCTTAACAGGATCTTGATCCATTCGGATTTTTAAAACTCATGTGCCATAGCAAATTCAATAATAGGATGATTCTTTAACTGCATGAATTCATCAAGGAACATTTTTTTTGGTTTCATCATGGTCTCAATGTGTGCTCTAATTCTATCAAGACCTACAGGCTCCTTCTTACAATATAGGTATGCACGGATGTCTTCGACATGCATAACACCCATAGGAGTGCGTGAGAATGCCCCTTCTAGGTCATCCAATGTAGATTTGAATGGGTGTCTCTTAAACACATATCTTTTCTTCTCCACAAAATCAAATACAATACAAGTAGCCATAACTTACTTGTATATCACTTTCCTAATAGTTTCCAAGAACTTCTAAATCGACACGACAGATTAGGGCTTCCACAACCGATTAAACACAATGCTTTGCTTGTGAAGCAATCTGCAATCCTTCACAATTAACTGCTAGGGCTTCTAGGCTCTTCAATTGCTCTGAATTTGAATGAAATGAGTGATCTACAAACTTTTGTGTACTTTAAAGTGAAAATTCTACCATTAATGCTTGCCGCGTAAACCAGACTGTCACTGATAATTTCCAACTTTCATTATGTAATCAATCAGCTAGTGCACTCTTGCACATAGGTTCTGCTAGTCTCCAAAAGGTTAATTCCAAAGGCAAATACTCTGAGGATGAGTATACTGGCCATGCAGGGGCTTAGAGATAAATTAGCTCCCCCTATGACCCTGAGGGCCATTCATCCAGATGTAGAGGGTGCGTCCACTATAGATGCATTGAATACATTCTCATCAATCTTATCCTCCTTTGCCTCTAACCAAATCAAGCTCGCACCTTCTGAAGCTTTCACAAACTTGACTTCTCCTTCAATATCCAGTATTGATTCTTCTAGCTTTTTAGGGCTTTCCTGACTTTGTGTTCTTGATCTACAGAACTTTGAGATGTGTCCAGCCTTGTTACATGAGTGAAAAATAACTGGAGGCCTTATATTCCTTGGCACATTGACATGGGTTACCATTTTACACTACCTAGCTGAGTGACCATTATAGTTACATATCTGACATGTAACATTCTGAGAACTTCTTACATTTGGCTGATTCTGATTTCTCTAATTATGTTGAGTCTTGTTCTTCTAACTTGTCTTATAATTCATAGCTCTACAACCAAATTTATTGCATGAATAATAGTAACCATTGAAAGGTCTTACCTCTGTATAGTTCCTTGCTATATGTCCATGCTTGTTACATGCATAACAAGTTCGATCTACTGGCTTGCACTCATTCTTGGATGGTTCAACATGATCTTTAGTTTGACTTCCAATTTCCTTAGCATATGTGGTGTCTTCTGGTGCTTTCATTCTTGCAGCCATGTTGTCAATCTAATTTTGTGCTTCATTGAATCCAATGTCGTTGGTATCTCCTTTAAGCTTATGAGCATACAGTTGAGATTCAATCAAATCCTTGCTTGTGTGTAATTTATCAATGAGATTCTTGGCCTCTTTCCATTTAGATTCCAAGCTTTCTTTGTTGTTTCTTAGCTGCAAGATTTCCATGTTTTCTTGCCTTAATTCTTCATTTAGTTGAAGGTTCTCCTTGATCTATTCTTCATAGACATCTTGATTGTTGGTTAGCTTATCATCTAATTATTCAATCTGTTCTTTCAAGGATGAATTTTCTTCATTCAGATTTTTTATCATTATCCCTAAATCACTGGTGGAGCATTCTTTCAAATATTTTCTTAGCCTTTTGATGACTACTTGAGCATCACTAATTTTTTCTTTTAGTTCTTCAATTTCTTTTTCAGATCTGTCTAGGTCTTCAAGAGCAGCTTCAAGATTTCTTTTCAAATTTTTCATTTCTAATTTGTCCATGATCTCCTCAAGTGGTTAAACTTCTTTTCTAAGGACCAGAGCTCTGATACCAATTGTTAGGAATGGGAACACTGAGAGAGGGGGGGGGGGGTTGAATCAGTGTTCACTATATTAAATCTTTTTACTTTTCTTTTTAAACTTAACTTGAATGCTTAAGTACTGAAATGAACATTAACATAAACAAGATAGATTAACACAACACATAACACCAATATGGTTATAGGGAAACCCAAATAGGTAAAAACCCCAGTGGGAATTGACACCCACTAATAATCTGTACTAGTGTCTTATGATCATTGTTCGAAGATCCTTAACCCTGTTAGGAGTTTTCTTTACATTACATTTAGTACAGTGACCTGGTCAAGGGTCAGACCCTGTTAGGATTCTTTTACAATAACCCTGTTAGGGGTGTGGACACACTATCCTAGAGCTCACTGCTCAAGTGGTGAAGGCTACAACCTTCTGATCTCAGATACACACTATATCTGCTAGATGAACTGGCACTATGACATTGCTTGTTTGATCAGTTTGTTTGATGTGTTGATGCTTTGACCTCTTGAAAATATCTAATACATCTTAACAACTCTTTGCATACTTCTTCTCTTCTTATTTCAAATCTATATCAACTTCCATGACTAATTACAAGGGCGCATCTAATATTTATATTCGTATACAAAATAATTAACTAGGTCGGCCCTTTAACCAATTACATACAATGCTTCTAATTGAATTGGCTCAAGCATGTTTACAAACAAACATAATTATATGTCTACAACCTAATTACAATAGGTGCATAGCACTTACACAACAATATTATAGTCACTAATCAATTTACCATCAGTCGGCTACATACACTATTCTATTCTGGCATTCATTGGTTGTGTAGCTTCAACTATCTGTAACTTCATCATACTTGCATATCTAATCATGCACTCATAGACTAAGCATGAATACACTCTTACCATCTTATCTTCTAGGGCGCATACCATAACTCAGTCATACACATGTGCGTTGATGCTCTGAACTACTGGTGCTCTGCTAACTGTCTAGTCTTTTGTACTTAGCTAATTTTTGGTCTTCTTATCATGTGCGCTGACTCCAAAACACTATATGACTTTTTTTCCATAATGAAAATACTATATTCAGTCATATACAATAGTATAGTCAACTTTCCAATAGGCACAAATTAGCAGAACCCAATATCAAATGAACAACAGAACTTACCACTCAATCAACCACAAATAGACACCAGCAAGGAACCATCTACCAAGAAACAACATGACACTAAAGATACCAGAAGAAAAGATTAGGAAAAGAGTGATACCAGTAGAAATGATCAATCATCACAAGCACCAAAATATTTCGAAAAAGAAGAACCCGGTATAAAAAATGATAGGGATGAGAAGAAAGATTTAAAGAAAAGAAAGATGGAGACAAAAATAATGATGAGGAAAAGGACAAAGATGTTGATAAGGAGAGAAAGGATACCAAAGGAAAAAGGAGGCATGAGGATAAAGAAGGATATGAAGATGATGGAGCAGACACTGACTATCATCAATTTGAGATACTCAAACAAGATCCCAGGAAGATGAAGAAAAATAAGGATAAAGAAAAATATGCAAGAGTGTTGCATTTGAAGACAAAATTGGACAAGGAAAGAGCTAAGAAGTTAAGGAGAAGATTTTTCAAAAGGAAACTCAATATATTTGAGGACCTAATGCCAAAAGTAACTTTTGATGAAGAAGAATCCCTGGAGAAAAAATTAAAAGTATATATTTATTAGATTGGTGAATCTGGAAATGATTTCGAGTAGCAGATTGCCCAAGAAGCAACAAAGAAATTGGAAGACCAAATTATACAAAAGTTATTAAATAAGTTAGTGATTTTGAAGGTTGAGCTATTAGAGGCTATTGAAGGTTTGAAAGCAATTCTAACAAAAGCTATAACAATGTATAGTAAATTATGCAATTTTACAGAATTCACAAGTGAAGTAGGTAATAAGATTATCAATGCTCATAATGAGCTAGTGTAGCAGATCAACAACCTACAATCAACAATGACAAATTTTGTAGAGAACTCAACAAAGATGAGAAAATTAATCTCAAAAGAACATGAACTAATAGCAGAAAAAGAGAGATTACATACGAGGATTTTTGAACTATAAGGTATTATTACACCTCCTATAGCTATAATTAAATAAAATATTGAAGCAGTAGGGAAAATTGTACAGACACCACAACTTAGTACTATGGACAACTTATAAGAGCTACTATCTAATCTAAATGGACACATTATTGGTTTAAACACATTGAAATATTCCTAGAATACAATTTTGTGGAATATAGGAGATAGGTACAAGTTTATCATAGACAAAATGTAGAAATTGTACACCCTGAAAAGCTTATATATCATTTGGCATTGATTTCCAAAAAAAGGGGGAGAAGTAGGTAAAGCAGTAGCAAGGAGAGGTAGAAAATAGAAAAAATGGAGAGAATTAGCAAAAAGGAGAACTAAGAAAACAAAATATAAATATAGACGTCTAAAAATCATTCATATAATTTAAATTGATTTAATTAATAATCCCTATGATATCATAATTAATATTAATTAATTAATCATTATTGTCATGTTCCTCTACCCATTTAATTATAATTATTTAATTAAGCTGGGTTCATTATCTAAAGTATGTAAATCTAATTTGAATACTCCCCTCTCTAATGTATTAAACCTATTTTAATACATGCTCCCCTTTAAATCCATTTTTAAATAAATCACTATTTATTTAAATCCCCCCATATCCTAATATTCTTCTAAGCTTAGATTAATCTATACCTAATTTAAATTAATTTAAATCCCTACCTAAAACCTAGTCTACACCCATCACCTCACTTGCTAAACCTACTCTCCCACCTAATCACTCCCTTAAACTCACTTAAAAAGTGATTCAGGTAACCTCATTAGTGCTAATGATTTTCTCACACATGAGTGAGCAACTCTTCCCAAGGAAGCCACCAAACTTCCTTAAATGCTCCAACTCCCTCTTACAAATTTCTCCCCTACACTCTTTTCCAAAGTTGCTCACACGTGTGTGAGCAACCTTGAGCCACTCAAACCTTAAATTCCCATCTTGTCTCAAATTGAACTTTCAAAATAGCCATCCCCTCTAGACTATGTGTCTCCTATGTGGCTCCTATGTGGATGCCACATAGGTGCCAACTCATCCAAGCCTTCTTACTCCCTCCAAAAATCTATAAATAGAGGCCCTTCCATGAGAAAATAATCACTCATTTTCTTGCATTTCTATCATGCTAGTTTAGCTCTAGATTTTTTATAAGCATTTAGCATAATCTTAGTTCTTCATCTAAGTTTCTTTTTTTTCAATCTAAATCACATATAATGTTTAATGGAAAATGAATCTCAACCTTGCGTATCATTTGTAGCTCTTAATCTTCATCCTCATCTCTTAGAATCCTTGGTGAAAACTATTTCTTCATACTAGTTTTTGTACCATTTTGGGATCTCCTTTAGCTTTCATTTAGGATTTAATCATCTTATCTTTCATTGGGGATCTTCTCATTGTTTTTGGAGATAACATCCACCTTATCCGGAATGAACAAATCAAAAGGGGCTTGGGTGCTCCCATTTTGGTTCAATTGGAGGTGGTGTGTTTGAATCTTTGTCATATGGTGCATGCATGTTTTAAAATAACATTTTATTGTCTACACATGATCCCAATAGGTTAGGTTCATCTCATCTACAATAAAATCACAAAAAAAAGGAGAAGTAACACAACAAAAAAAGAGACAATTATCATAGGGGGAGATATCGACAGAACGGTTATTAAACTTTTGAGAGATAGAGAAGAATAAGAAAATCAAAGTTTTTGACATCAATGCCAAAGAGGGAGATTATTGGAAATCTAAGGCTAAGTTTTTTCATTGATTTCAAACATCACCAATGTGAGAGTTATAATATTGTGATAAAGGAGTTATCAAATACCTAAGACAATTATCAGAATAAGGGAATTTGTTATCAGAATTCAACAAATATCAAATTTAAAGGAAATTAATGTATTGCAGTAGATAGAAGGAAAAAGGGAAAATGGTTTATTGAAAAGATCAAGATTAAGGAACCCTAAGATCTAAGGTCAGGATTATACAGATCAATGAACAATAATTGGATCAATGTTAAAAGAAGGGAGACAAGAGAAAGAGAAAAAGTGAAAAACAAGTAGCGGAGAAGAAAAGAGTTTGAAGACAAAGACAGTGAGAATTATTGAAGTTGATGAGTAAACAACCCATAGCTCCCAAGAACACCTTCATGCAAACACCTATCACAAAAAGAGAGAGAAGAAGAAAGATTCTATGGAGGCCTAAATGCATTGATCCACGAGAGGAGAAATCATTCTTGATGTGAAAAAAAAAGTTGCAATTCAATAATGAATAATCTGTTACCAAAGTTATGAATACAAAGGAGATCAATCCTTATAAAAGGAGATCAAAACCCTAAAAGGGTAAAACCTAGGTTGCACAATAATAATTAATAAATTAATTATTATATGCCTAAAGTTTAGCTTAAGTAGAAAGAGATAATAAGTGACTTAATAATTAAATCAATATGATTCAATTAATAAGAAAACAACTTATTACTCTAACACCCCCCCTTAAGATAAACTTTGGGAGAAGCTAAAAACCTAGAAAGAACTATTGAAAGAAAATGGGTCTCCGGGCAAAAAAAAAGGCCTGATCAGGTACCCAAGTACAAAAGAGAGTCTCTATAAAGCAGAGAAATAGAAAAAACCACATGGAAAAACTCTACTCCAAAAAGAGACAAAGACTAGTATGAAGGACTGAAGAAGCCTCCAAAACTACTAATGTTCCAGAGAATAGGAACAAGGATGAACATGTACAACATCACTGAAGCAAGAAACTGCAAACTCTATCAAGGAGTAACTGATGATCTGAAGATCCTCCACTGAAATATGACTAGGTAGTGAAGACTTTAATCTGCATGAGTGCCCTCAAATGACACTACTCGAACCAAGAGGCAAACAAAGGAAAACAACTGAAGTTGAAGATACAAAATACTATAATCTGCATGAGTGCCCTCAAATGACACTACTCGAATCAGGAGGAAAACAAAGGAAAACACCTAAACTTTAAAATATAGATGGCATAAAAACACCAAAAGTTTGAAGAGCTAATTAATCAAAGCTAGAAGAGTGCATCCAAAAAAAGCAAAGAAAAGAGTGTCTATATGGTAAATGATCCATCTCACCGGAATGCATAGGTACCTAGCCACTACATCTGCCTAGTACATAAAATCATATACTGAATACATAGCTCACACTATCGAACCAAGGAAGCAATAGAACCAATAGTAGAAACCCCCCCATAATGCTGACAAGGGAGTAATGATAGGTACAC
This sequence comes from Chamaecyparis obtusa, assembly GCA_027943335.1. Taxonomy (NCBI): domain Eukaryota; kingdom Viridiplantae; phylum Streptophyta; class Pinopsida; order Cupressales; family Cupressaceae; genus Chamaecyparis; species Chamaecyparis obtusa. Next base: position 87,865 of record BSBK01000157.1, read on the forward strand.
TCAAAATATCATCCAATATGAACTATATGATGAAGATGAATCTAAAAGATCAAAGGTGCAGAGAGATTACAAACAAAAATAAAGATACTTGAGGCTAATGTTATTGGAGGAGCACTCACATGAAAAAATTAGATGGAAAACAAAGAAAAACATCAAACCCCCTACCCCGACACTTTATAATGGAGTGCGAGTACAAAGAGCGTGAACATGTACAAGATCTCATACATGCAATAGAATGACACTTTATCTCAGTGTGTGTGCATAAAAGAATGTTAAAAAAGTGAAGTATAAATTGCTCAAAGAAGAGTGAAGGCTTTTGAAATAAAAGAACAACCTAAGATGATCCAGCCCTCAAAGGGAAGAGATCCTAGGACCTGAAACATCCAAGATATCGACTAGATTGCAAACATGAAAAAATTTGAATAAAATGTACCTAGAGTAAATTATGAAAAAATGACTCATAGCACTAGAAATCTCTCTGAACAATCTTTCAAATGATATATCATTTTCCTAAAACAAAGTCTGAATGCGCAAGATAGAGCTCCCGGAGTGCAAAACTGAACATCTAGATTTGATAGTGAAAAACACCACAAAAAAAGAAAAACCAAAAATTTAAACTTCCAGATTTGGATAGAGCTCAAAACTAGCTTTTCAATGATATCTTATTTTCTTGATTTTGATACCGTATGCTCAAGTTATGAGCAAAACACCACAGGTATGCTGATGGGCCCAAAAAATGGTGTCCAGATGTGCTGATGTCAGCACTTCACAAGGCTAAAATTGATGGCCAAATGGTCGTCGCTACATAAAAGGCCCCTGGTCACCATATGACTAGGGGCTAAGGTTGCATCTGATCTGTGGGCTTAAATTTGATGGCCAAATGGCTATCGCCACCCCAAAAAAATAGAAATATATATATATATTTTAATTTTAAAATCACATGTGCACCTCAGGATGTGTGTTAGGGTGTATGTATTTTTGCCTTGATTTGTGTGCAAAGGGAAATATTTTTTTTACCCTGATTTGCATGCTGGGTAGTAAAATTTTGCCTCAATTTGCATGCAATTTTGTACAAATTTTGTCTTGATTTGTGTGTCAGTCCATACAATTTTGCATCAATTTGCATGTGAGGGTCGTAAGGCCTGACATGCAAAAAAAATTGCCTCAAAATGCAACGGCACCGAAATTGGACGTGCCTTCTATGGATGTGGGGGTTTTTGGGCACTGCGAGCTCAATGGCGAGGTTAGTTTGGACCCAAAGTGCATTGGGATTCATGCCAGGGCTGGTTTGCTAAAAAAAATTTCCATAGATTTCAACTTTGTCCAAATTAGATAAATTTTATATGGATTTGGGGGTTCTTGGATGGTCTGATTGCAACCATGAGGTTCATTTGAAGCCAAGATGACCAGAAAAAGAGGTCTCCCCTAGATCTGACAGAAAACCCTCTAAAAACATAGATCTGATGAACACAGCCAAATATCTCAAGAAGAGGACAAGGGAAAACAGATCTAAAGTTCTGATACAATATTGGAGTTGATGAGTAAACAACCCACAGCTCCCAAGAACACTTGCATGCAAACACCTTTCATAGAGAGAGAGAGAGAGAGAGAAGCTATGGAGGCCTGAACACATTGATCCACGAGAGAGGAGAAATCATTCTTGATGTGCAAAAACAAAAGTTGTAATTCAATAATGAATAATCTATTATTAAAGTTATGAATACAAAGGAGATCAATCCTTATAAAAGGAGATCAAAACCCTAAAAAGGTAAAACCTAGGTTGCACAACAATAATTAATAAATTAATTATTATATGCCTAAAGTTTAGCTTAAGTAGGAAGAGATAATAAGTGACTTTATAATTAAATCAATATGACTCAATTAATAAGAAAACAACTTATTACTCTAACAAGCATAATGGATCTGATAAGCTTTGGAGGAAAGAACAAATAGGTCAACTATCTTGTAAGGAATCCTAACAATTTTCTACAAGGTATTGTAAATCCCTTAACTAGGTAGTCTCTAATAGGACTATTGAAGTTTGTTCTATGAATGTTTTGTAAATCCTTTAGAGGGTGAATTTCATATAGGAAGGATAAAATCTCTTAGTGGAGTAGTCCTAACAAGACTATAGATGCATTTAACCATGTATTAGTCACTCCTAATATGGTGACTCACTTAAAAAGTGACACTTTGTAGCCTTAACTAGAAAACTCTTTTAGCTACAGTGAACAGTTGTGGGGACCTTCCCCACCATAGTTTTTCCCTCTAACCAAGGGTTTCTGCGAGACTAAAAATCTATGTTATGGGTGTGTGAATCATTTCATGAGTTACGATTGTTTATTTTATGTTTTTCAATTACATCATATCGGTAATATGGAAAGGACTATCGATACATTGGGAATGAAACTATATGTTTATAATTAAAATTTTGAATTGATGCAAATCTATTGGTACTAATTCACCCCCCCCCCCCCTCCTCAGTAGCTAACCTTTTCAATTAGAAAGATAGGGAGGAAATGTAGGAGGGGAATATATATTTAAGAAAGATGGAGAGGGAGGAAGAGAAAGGGGAAGATACATGCAGAGGAGGAGAAGAGAGTATATGGGGGATAGGGGTGGAGGGAGAGACGAGAGGGGGTGAGATAAGAGTGGTAAGAGTGGGAGAGATATAGGAAAGGGGGATATAGTAGAATAAGGAGGGAGATAATTCTATATATATAGAGGAACATCATCATATTAATTCCATTGAAAAAATAATAGATGTGGCATGTCAATTTCTTGCATATATATATATATATATATATATATATATATATATATATATATATATATATATATGTAAACACAGAGAGAGGCAAGGGTTGAGAGGTATAGATAAATATATCCAAAACTAAACATGAGTTTTGTGTATATATATGAGTGAGAGATAGAGAGGGAGGGGGGTATAGAGAGAGGAGAGAGAAGTAGAGAGACATAAATAAGTAGAGAGATATATAGAATGAGAGAATAAGAGTGAAACATAGTGATAAAAAGATAAGTATATATGTATTGATGTATAGAGAGACAGGGGGGTGATATATGTATATAGAGAGAGATTTCAGGAGAGTAGATTAAATAAGAGATAGTTATAGATAGAGGATAGATATAAATGAGAAGATAGAGATAGAGAGGGGAAGAGTGTGAGAGAAAGGAGTTTATGGAGACAAGTAACAATTAAATACAAAGGAATGCATATGTAGGGAGCGAAAAACATAGAATATGTGTAGATATGTATTAGAGAGATAGAGAATATGGAGAAAAGGAAATAGAGAGATCCATATAGATATAAAGGTATAAATTAAAGAGAAGAGGGGGAGATAGGGAAATATAGATAACGAGATAGATTGATAGAGAGATAGATGTATAGGGAGGTACATAGATAGAGAGGGAGAGGGAGAGAGGGATAGTGAGATAAATAAAGAGAAGTTGATTAGATATATATATATATATATATATATATATATATATATATATATAGAGAGAGAGAGAGAGAGAGAGAGAGGAATATAAAAAGAGAGATAGTAATGTATGGGAAGAGAGTGGAGAAATGAGGTAAATGTAGAGAAATAAGGGAGGTAGATAGGAAGGAAGATCATGAGGGAGAGATAGAGGAAAAGGAGATGGAGAGGGGGGAAGAGATAGGTAGAGGGGGAAAGAGATAGGTAGAGGGGTAGATGAGAGTAGATAAGGAGGTAGAGGGTTAGAAGAAAGGGGATGAGAGTGTAATACCCCAAAAATGGGCTATAGGCTCATTAACCTCCTATATCAACAATTCAAATGAAATTGACATCAAATTCCTAACCTAAGGCACATCTGCACTGTGTGCATGGCTTTCGAGGGTACCTATTTTTGAAAGCTTCAAAACCAAACAAAGATTGGATTTTAGTCTAGCATGAAATCAATCAAAAACAAGTAAAACTCTAAGCTAGCCACCTCAGATTGAGCCTAAACAGGTGCACCCAAGCACTGTTTGATTTTATCTGATAAGAGGGATGTGGGTGTGCTCTCTAAGTGCTTGGAGCATGTTCCTAATGCATTCTAAGATGAATTAAAATCTATGAAAATCCCAAAATAGCACAAAATAGGTATAGAACACTTGATTTGCCCCTAAGGCCTCAAGAACTCAAAAATGCTTTAATGGAGATTAAGCTACATGATGAGTAATCTAGGATTGATTTTAGACCAAATAAGATGTGATGATGATGATATGCTATGCAAAACAATGAAGTAAACTAAGTTAATCCATTATTGCTAAGCTATGATGAGCTAAAATACTTGAAAGTAAACTAAATTAGAATGATTTGTGCTAAGTCTAGAAATAAAAGGGCATGATAACAATGCATGAGAATGAAAGTTAAGCTAATTTGATTTGCTCTTGAAAGGAGGGGTATTTATAGGATTTGGGAAGGAAGAATGAGTGGCCAGGATTGAAATCCTTAAGAGAGGCCAAGATTCATTCAAAGGGGAGCACATGGATTGTGCTAGTCTACAACCAATCAGGAGGTGACACATGTCACAAGGTGAATGGGTGAAGGGAAGGGTAAATATGAGTCAACAAAGGGGGCTCAAAGCTCATAACTCCCCTCATAAGTGCTTGTAAGAGCATTGAATGAGCTTTTAAGGGACTTTGATGACTTTGTGGATGCATTGAATATTTTGTGGTTGAGATATTTGGAAGGGGAGACTTTGCTTTGGTTTAGGAAAGTCTTAAGCTTGGTTAGGATTGTGCAAATGTTTAGGGGTAGGATTAGGATTAGGATTAGGGGGATTTAGGATTAGGATGGGTGAAGAGGTTGGGTTGAGAAGTTTCTAGAAGAGTCTAGAGTTTTCCTTGGTTTAGGGAGAATGAATAAATGTTTATTCATTCCAAAGGTTTTAGTTTTGGGAATATTTATTAAAATATATTTAATAAATATGAAAATAAATATTTAATCTTAATTAAATATTTTGAGTTGGGATTAGGGTTAGGAAATGATGGGATTAGCCTTTTAATCGAAATTAAGAAGGGATTAGAAGATTCTAGAAGAGGTTAGTGGTTTTAAGGAAATTGGCCAAGTTTTGGGCAAAAAATAAATTAATTATTTATTTTGGGATTTTTGGTCAATTTATTAATTAAATAATTAATAAATAAGGAGATAATGTTTAAATAAGATTTAAACATTTTTGGGAGGGGTTTCTTAATTAAATATTTTTAATTAAGATAAAGGGATTTAATGACATAAAAATAAATAAATTAATTAAATAATTAATTAATTAATAAATGATGATGTCATCAGGGGTTTTTTCAGAAAATAAAAATACTTTATTTTCTAAAGGATTTTTAGGTGTCTACATGCACATCTAAACATCAAAATCCTAATTGATTTTATCCTAAATTCTGCATCGAGGAATATTCTTTGAATATTCCTAATTTATCATAATTATCTTTAATTGAATATTATTTGGTGATAAATGTCATTATTTATCCTAAAGTTGATTAATTGAATATGATGAATATTTAATTAATTAATTTAATTCTACCACTTAATTATTTAATTAGATTTAATTGCATTTATTCCTAATTAATATTATTTTTATTTAACAATAAATCAAAATTCGTACAAACAATCAATTGGATATTTGTTTAATTGATTTAAAATCAAAGTGTCAAATTTAATGATTTAATTGGAATAAAGTTTGATTTAATAATTGATTAACCCATAAATCAATTATTTTAATTCAAAATCAGCTAAGTTGAAAATAAATCACTTTATTTATTAAATTAATTCATATTAAATCATGCACAATTAGAAAAGTAGTTAACTTTAAATCAATTTTCAATTTCAATTTGTTAACTTTCTAAACTCAACATCTGATGATGAGTTAAAAAAGTGAACTAAAGCTCTATTTTGAGATAAAAACTGCTTTTGCATGATTTTATGAGTTTATTTATTCTTAATTTATTTTTTGTTAACTCAAAAATCAACCTGAGTTTATCAAGAGTGATTTATGGCTTTTTTCAATGCATCCTCAAGCCCTGAATTTCTATAAAAACAAGGCTCAGCTCTTCATAAAAAATCCCTCCAACTTTCAATCAATTATATACGTCAAGCTTTCAATCGCATATCTCTCGAATTTGCACAATTACTCTAGTGAAATTACATATGAAGAATCAAGCTTTTGCAACAGGCGACTTTGTGAGATCAATTCATAGTAATTCATAGTTTTTGCATAGATTTTCATATCATTCTTAGATTAAATCTGCAAATCATTTTCAATCAATTCTAGCTTAGATTCATATAGTTTTTCATCCTAGTTGCATACAAAATACAAAAAAATAGATTAATCTGCATTCATACAGTTTTTCATTCTTTAGCATGAAATCCTTCATTTAGGTGTTGCATTGTCACTGATCTTGATTTCAATCTGAGAACATCATACTCGCACCTACTAGAAGGCAGTAAATCACCTGGTTAGCTTAGTTTCATTTATTTGTCAGATTTTGATTTTGCTAACCTCTAATGTTTTACTGAAGTGTTCTATCCATAGTTAGGTATAATTTCACACACACATCTCTAGCACCCACTATGGGGCAACCCACCTTTACATGCTTGTTTTCATTATTTTTTTGGAGCTAACCCCTTTGTGCAGATTTACTTGGAGACTAAAACCCTAAATTTTCAAAGATTTAATTTTATCTCCCAAACGGCTTGGATTTTTGGTCTAAAATTGTTTTTGTAGGTTGGAGACATATCAGGGAAGCTTTGATAAAAAAAATTTAAAATTTTCTGAGATGTTTTGAATTTGTAATAATTTTTTCTTTATTTTTCATAAAAAATTAATTTTCAGGGCAAATCTACATATTTTTTGGAAATTTTTACATTTAAAAAAATTTCTATAAATTCTACAGGGGGTCCATTCTTTGTGTTTTAAATTTGGATGCACTATAATAGCTCAAATAGTCTATTTACAAAAACTGATCTATTTTGGTAAAATGGGTCTCTAGGGCACAAATGAATAGATTTTTCTAAAATTTTTACATTTTTGGAAAGCTCTCTATTTTTTAGTAGGGGTCTCTTTTTTTTATTTCTATTTTTGTGGCTAAAATCATATAAAAAAAAATAGGTCTTGTTGACTAGGTCAAATGCAAATAATAAAAAAAAAAAATTGTGATGGGTATGCACTTATTTTTCATATGATTCAATGCATGATATGAGTTGTCATTTGGATTATTTTCTGGTTATTATTGCTCCTAAAAATTGGTTTTCAGATCTAACCCTAGTGTTTTCATAATTTGAATATATGTTGCATATCTTGTTTGCTTGTTTTCTTGTCAAAGAGTTTGTGGCTTGCTTGCGCGGGATTGCTTAACAAAACTAAAAATCAGGTAAAATCTACTAAGTGCATTGTGAGAGAATTCAGGTATTCTACTACTTCTAATAACACTTCATTTTGGGACATAAAATGAACTCTCTTATGTCTTGCTTGACTACCTTTATAGCTTTCATAATTCACACTTCAGTTTTGGGCTATAAAATGAACATAGATTTGCTTTTTGCATATCTGTTACACATAGTAAATAGGCCCTATGAACACTATTTGTGGATGATCTTGAGAAAGTGGGCTTCATTTTCTTGTTTACATGCAAAGATCTTCTTGACGAAGGATCCCTTGTAGGTAGGGAGGATACTGAGATTGTCTTGCGTTATACTAGATTTTTGAGTCTTCAACTTTTGATTGATACATTCTCTCTCTGAAGAGGTTGATAGATCATAAGCGGTTGACATCATAGATCTTTGTGAGATAATTTCAATCTTAGTGTGTCAGATTAATCTATCTATTTTATTTTGGTGAAGTGAAGAGGCTAGGGGATTATGCTCTACTTCCTTTTTGGATAGTATCAGAAACCTAGATCCTTGAATCCGATCTAGTCCCCATGTGGTATATTTTGTGAGTCACCTTTAGAGAGGATTAACCATGGTGGACATTCCCTTTATTGGGTCAACCACGTGGATGGAACCTCAAGTGGTAATAGCCATTTTCACTGTGGTAGCAACAACTGCTATATAAATTTCCTTGTGGAGGAAATCTTCACAGGTGTGGTCTCTTGTTGGGCTGTCAGCTCTCCCAAGCAGCTCTTGATTGATTAAATTCTCTGATTGTGTCAAAACCTCAATGCGCCTGGATTGGAGTTTTCCCTCTTGAGATCACAAAAGTTGTAGAGTCAGACCATTACTAAAAACCCTAGTGAGGCCAAATTTTTCATTTTCTAGGACTATGTACGTTATTGAAAAACTTTTGAGAACATACATAAGTAGCATTTCTAGGGATTAGCACAATAAGTCACTATTTCTTGTTCATGCACAAGGTTTCTTTTCCCCTTGTTCATTGTTTTCAGATGATTTCTTGCTTCCCTTGCTTGTTGTTTGCGTGCTTGATATCTACTTGGTTACTTGAGATGAACTATCACATAGATCTTCAAACCTGGATAGAAAAATTTGCAAACAATCTGCTATTGAAAAATTGAAAAATTGAAAATCTGAAGAAAAAATCCTTTCTGGTGTCAAAATTTATCCTAAAATTTCAAAACTCGTATCAAAGCTAAAGTCAAAGTTGTCATAAACCTTCCAAATCTGTCAGAAATCCAGTTTTTACAGCCTACTTCCAAATTCTGTAAAAATATCATTGTGTCAGGAACAGAGCAGAAACTAGAAAGAATTCAATCATTTTCCTAAAGTGGTTTCTTGATTCTGATTTATCCTTCTGATTTATCAATTTGAATCTTTTTCATCTTGTGTCAAAACCTTGTCAAAATTATCTTTATCTTCAAATTCAATCTTCATACAAAAATGGCTAAGTGTTGTGAGCTTGTGTCCATCATCTTTTGGGCATCTACCCATACTACTAGGGCACAATATCCTTCATTTACATCTGATCTAGTCTTCAATCAATCCAATCTTGACAAGGTTGCATCATTCAATCTTCTTGAATCAAGTTATTCTTTAGTTATCTTCATCTTGCTCTTTTGCTTCACCCAAGATTAATGGTGGAAACTAGAGCTTCCTCAAATAATAAATTGGGAGAAGCACCTCATACCTTACCTTTGTCTACTCACATGAGTCCAACCTTTGAACAACTCTACAATTTAGGTCTTTACGAAGATGATGATCTTGGCAATCTGCAATTAAAAATTGGTTACATATCTCCTCCTCCATCAATTCAAGGAGGCAATCAAAAAAATCTACATCAATCTATCCCAGGAGGTCCTAAAACTCCTAACATGTCTCAAGGAGGGACACACCATGGGTCTCAAGGACATCACTCTCAACATGGTGCGGATCCAAAACCCACACCTTCTAAAATTGCTCGATATCAAAATGATGATGACTTCAAGAAAATGATGAGGCATTTCTTGAAAGAAGACAGAGAAACATACTTCCTAGAGTTAGCTCGTCAAGAGGCTAAACTTCCTCCCAACTTTAATGTTGAAGATATCATTACACATGAGGAAGAAACTCCAATCACTGCTATGATGAAATAGATGCATGTCATGCAAGTCAAACTTAATAAAATTGAAAAAGAAAAGGAACCTAAAGAGTTCTCCATGGAAGCTCTATGCCCTTTTCCATTTGATAAAGACTTGTACATGCCGTCATTCCCTAAAAGAGTGGAGATGCCTAAATATGATAAGTATGATGAAAACTCTGATCCTCAAGATCATGTTAGAGAAGTATGTACTCAGTCTATGGAGTTCATGCATGAACCAACCTACCTAATGTGTATTTTCCCTCGATCCTTGGGAGGGTCAGCTATTCATTGGTTCTCAAAATACCTCCTACTATCAAAACTTTTGAGGAGTTAATCAAACTATTCTATCAACAATACTCCTACAAAATCCATCATCCGATCACCATGATCAACATCTACAATCTGAAATAGAACTTAGGAGAACCATTCTTGACTTTTCTCAAAAGATAGAGGAAGAAGTTTTCTCTATATGCTACACCCATTCTAGAAATTGAGAAGTTGTAAATCTTCATCAATAATCTTGTTCCAAAACTCAACTACCATTTGCAAATGAAAAATCATACATCCTTTGATAAGATGGTAGAAAATGTAATTAAAATTGAGAAAGTACTTGTGCAAAAAGGAGACATATCACTTCAAAAGGACAAGTATGAATCTAGATCTAATTCTAAAGACAAAGGCAAAAACTAGAACAAGAATAAAGGAATTTTCACTGACGGCATTGTTGATAATATTTGTGCCCCATCTAAGGCACCCACTTTCAATCTCACTATTGGTACCTAGGCCATCAAAGCCTGAGAAGCTAAAGCAAGATAATCTAACAAGAAGTCATTTGAATATAAACCTTGGGCTACAGATCCTAAACGCAAGTTTACTCCTCTTGGAGAGTCTTTGGAATCTTCCATGAAAACTCTCTTGGCTAACAAAATCATCTACTTGCCTGAGATAAAAGCCTTTGATCCTAAACCTAAACTGAAATGGTGGAGATAGAATGATTTCTGTGACTTCCATCACAATAAGGGTCATAAAACTAATAACTACGTTCGCTTGAAACACATCATACAAGACAAAATTGATAATGGAGAAATCATAATTGACAATCATAAAAGCAATAATGATCATATAGCATTCACATAACCTTTTCCAAAACATAATCAAGGAGATTCATCTTCTCAGCCTAACATGGGTGCTAAAGTCAATTATGCCTACTCTAGAAATAATGCTATTATAAATATGGTTGAACCATGCCTATCTGAGTGTTGTAATGTCATCACTATTGTGTGAAGAGATAGAGATAATCATTCAGAAAATGCAGTTACTCGATCACAAGCTCAGGCACATCTGCAAGGACAAATCTCGGATTCATCAATTGTCCCTAAGATGCCTTTCAATCTTTCATCTCCTTCTAAATAGAAGTCTGCCTTTAAATCTTTGAATCCTAAAGACACGAGGCCAACATCATACAATATTGTCCAACAACTCCAGCATACAAATGCAAAAATCTCCATGTTTGAGTTGCTTTGAATATCTCTAGCTCATAGAGCCATTCTAGACAAAGCTCTGCTCGGATCCAATGTTCCTGACAACCTTGATTTAGATAGATTCCAGAATATGGTTGGTCATCTAACGTCTCCCTAGTATATCCCTTTTTAGAGGAAGATGATAACTCCTTGAGTCATCTACATAACCAGCCCTTGCACATTGAAGTCTTGATCCAAAACCATCATGTCAAATGTGTGTTGATAGATGGATGCATTGGTCTCAACATTTGTTCTTACAGCTTAATTACATAATTTGGATTATCAGAAGCTATCATTGATCCTAAGAAGAAGATAACTATCAAAGCATACAATGAGCAAGAAAGATCTTCCAAAGGAACTATTGTCTTACCTATCAGAACAAGACTTGTTATCAAAGATACTACATGTCATGTTCTTGATCTACCTTTGGCTTAGAATATTCTTCTAGGGAGACCCTAGATACATGAAATGAAAGCTATTCCTTCCACATACCATCAATGTGTGAAATTTCCTTATGAAGGAGTAGAGGTGATGATTCCGGCTGATCTATATACAACTTGCAATACATTGAAAGAAAGTGTTGATAAACTTGTTCCTAATAACAAAGAATCTTCCACTAAGAAAATAGACATGGCGTCTACATCCAAGATGGAAGACATTTCTAAAGAGGTCCAAATTAAAGACAATGGTATGGGAGAATACACAATGGAAACTATTTTATCTCTCACATCTCTCCCTTTGTCCCCAAAATCTTATGGACAACCGTCTAACAAAGTGAAACCTATAGCTAAAGAATCCCAAGTTATATTCAATGGAAGTTTTGTTATAGAGCAAGTATCTAAACAAGAGTTTGAGGAAGATGAAGTTGTGCTTGCATGGTTATACAAGGATGAGCCTCAATCCCAATCAGTCTAGAAATGTGACTCCACTTCAAGAAAAATTCCTCAAAAGTCATATGGACCAGGGGATAAATTGATCACAAAAATGGGATACATTGGAAAACAGCCTCTAGGACTACAAGGTAAAGGTCTTCTATCACCTCTTGACCATCATGGTCAAAACAAAAATAATACAATAGGTCTAGGATATAAGAAGAAGCCTTTCTATCTTAGCAAGAACTCCCCATATGTTATAGAACAAATTGAACCAAAGGAAGAAGCAATACAACAGTCTGATAGTGATGATTCAGACACCACTAAAGAGCTCATTCCTTATGAACATTTTCCTAAAGAAATTAAAGACCTTCTTGAAGTAGAGGATGATCCAATCAAAAAGATTAATGTAGTAGAAACACAAGAACCTACTATAGAACAAGAGATAGTTGCACCACAAGAACCAGCTGATCTCGAAGGCAATCAAATAGACAAAGAAGAAGGTGGTAGCTATTTTGAGATAGATTCTCATGAGTATGAATTCAAATCAGAATCTGAGGGTAACCCTTCTTGGGGTATTCATCCTAACTTTACTCATGTTCTTAATTTTCCTAGAGGCATAGATGAGGAATCAAATGACTATGAATGGGGAGCCACTCTAGAAGAAGATGAGCTTATTACAAAGAAACATGTTGATGTTATTCACCAATATGCATCTAAACCCAATCTAAGTCTAGAGAAAAATAATGAACTTAATGAGTCTGATCCACCGATGGCTGAATAGGACTCCCATAAGGACATTGAGCCTATTCACAAATTAAACATCTTAAGTTGTAATATCACCTTCAAACTTGAGAGTTAGGTTAGGACCAATGATGATAGATCCATATCCATAAACACTATCTCCCAATCCTTTCCCACTTTGACTATCTAACATCCTGAACTTCTTGACCAAACCTCCACAAATCCGAGCCAATGTATCTATACTTTTCCAAATGGCTATGCCCTTGCTTGCTACCTCAATGGAGTTGAGCCTGTGATGACTTCCATCAGTGAACCAAGCGTTAGCATGATGGATTCAGACATCAAGTATATTAGTCAAAAGAATAAGAATAAAAATAAAAAGAAAAGGAGTTCTAAGGGTGAAAACCACTTTGTGGCAGTCTCAAAACCTACAAAAGTAAAAATAAAAGATGTATTCAAAGGTGAAAACCCCTCTAAGGCACCTAAGGATGAGATATTTGATGTCTTTCCAAGTCATTTACAGGATAGATCTCCAATTCCAATTGAGCTCACTCAATCCATCAACTTGGGAACAACAGAAGAACCACAGTTGATCCATGTAGCACAATCCTTATCAGAAGAAGAGAAGAAAAAATTTACCACATTTCTAACAAAAAAGAAGATCAACTTTGCATGGAAATATTCAGATATGCTAGGATTGGATCTTGACCTTATAATGCACCATTTATCTAGAGCTCCAAGGGTCAAACCTGTTAAACAAAAATTGAGAAAGATGCATCCACATGTTGCACTCTTGGTCAAAACTAAATTAGAGAAACTACTAAAAGTTGGATTCATCTGTGTTATTGACTATGTTGAATGGATCTCAAATATTGTACCTGTATCAAAACCAGATAAATCAATAAGAGTGTGCACGGATTTTAGAGATGTGAATAAAGCATGCCCTAAGGATGATTTTCCACTACCTAACATTGATATGATAGTGGACATGATTGTGGGCTTTGAGATGTATTCTTTAATGGATGGTTTTTCTAGATATATTCAAATCAAAATTTCTCTAGAGGATCAAGAGAAAATTGCTTTCACATGTGCATAAGGTACCTTCTATTGGATTGTCATGCCATTTGGGCTTAAGAATGCTAGTGCTACATATTAGAGAGCTATGACATCTATCTTTCATGAAATGATGCATCAAACTATGGAGGATTGTGTTGATGATACTTTAGCAAAATCTATGATAAGATTTAAACATCTAAATGATTTGAGCAAGATACTAGACAGAATTGAAAAATTTAGTCTTTAACTGAACCCTAAGAAGTGTGTTTTTGGTGTAACTTCTGGCAAGCTCTTAGGATACATTGTTTCAAATAAAGGCATTGAGGTTGATCCTGCTAAAGTAAAAGCTATCATAGAGATGCAACCTCCCAATAATATCAGTCAAATGAGAACATTACAAGGGAGAGTACAATCTATTAGACACTTCATATCTCAGCTAGTTGACATATCACAGCCTTTTACAAAAACATTACATAAAGGTGTGACTTTTGCATGGAATGAGGAATGTGAAAATAATTTCAATCATATCAAGAAATATCTATCAAATCCTCCTATTTTGATGCCTCATATTCAAGGGAATTCATTGATCTTATATGTCTCTTCAATAGATACATCAATGGGGGTATTACTAGCACAGCATGATGAGAATAAGAAAGAAAGACCTATATATTATATCAGTAGAACATTGGTAGCATATGAGAAGAACTATTCTATGATTGAAAAATCTTTTCTTGCTGTGATCTTTGCATCATAGAAACTGAGACACTACATGTTAGCTCATACCACACATTTGGTAGCTAAGATTGATCCACTAAAGTACCTACTAAGAAAAGCTGCCCTCATAGGTAGACTAGCCAAATGGGTGATGTTATTAAGTGAATTTGACATTGAATATGTTGAAAGAAAATCTATCAAAGTCCAAGTTATTGTTGATCAACTAGCTGACACACCTTTGTTTAATGATACACCAATGCAAATGGAATTTCCAGATTCCTCTATCATGAATCTTTCTTCTAGAGCATGGAGGCTATTCTTTGATGGCTCCTATACACAGAATGGATCTGGAGCAAGCATATTGTTCATCACACCTCAAGGATACTCAATCCCTAAAGCATTTAGAATAAAGTTTCCTTGCACAAACAATATTGTTGAATATGAAGCCCTTCTTAATGGTATGAAAATAGCAATTGAGTGGAGAGTGACAAAGTTACACATTCATGGAGACTCACAACTTGTAATACACCAAGTCAATGATGTGTATCAAATGAAAGATGGAAAGCTAATCCCATACAAGATAATGGTAGATGATCTAAAGAAATATTTCATATCTATCACCTTTGAGAAAATACCTAGAACAAAGAACAAAGTTGTCGATACAATGGCAATGCTATCTACTTTATTACAACAGCCCAAACATGAGCAATGCTACGAGTTCCTGGTGGAAGCCCTATCTTATCCTTCATATGATTCCCCCAAAACCCATATGATCTACATTTTTGTTGGTCATGATTCATCCTGATACAAAAACCTTTTCTCCTATCTCCAAGACCAAATCATTCTTGATACCTTCAATCACCATGAGAAATGATACCTTATCCATAATGCATCCCGGTATGTCATCATTGGTCATGATCTATACAAATGAGGTCTAGATGGTACACTCCTTAGATGTTTAGAATGAGAAGAGTCTCAACGCACATTAGAGGAAGTCCATGATGGTATTTTTGGGTCACACTCAAACAGTTTAACACTAGCTCAAAAACTTATTAGGGCTGGGTACTATTGGCCAGAAATGGAGAAAGAGGCTATTAAGTTTGCTAAGAACTGTCAAAAGTGCCAAGTACATGGTAACTTAATTCATGCGCTAGGAAGAGATCTAATTCCCTTTACTACACAATGGCCTTTTCACCAATGGGCATTTGATCTTATAGGTGCCATACATCCTCATTCTTCTAATGGACATACCCATATTATTCCTACTACAAACTATTTCACAAAATGGGTAGAAGCGGTCCCTTTAACTCAAGCAACCAGCAAGAAAATTTCTATGTTCATTCTAAACTACATTATATGTCGATATGGTATTCCACACTCTATAGTCATAGATAATGGTGGTCAATTCAAGAACAGAGACTTAGATGATTTATGTGCTAAATTCAAGATTACACAACATTGGTCATCAATCTACTATCCTCAAGGGAATGGACAAGTAGAGGCTTCAAATAAGAATCTATTGAAAATCTTGCACCGTACAGTTAATAAAATAGGAAGAGACTGGCACCTCATGATCAATCTAGCTCTCTGGGCTTAAAGAACAAGTATAAAAATGCCCACTGGGGCTACACCATTCACTTTAGTTTATGGGTCTAAAGCGGTACTACCTATTGAGGTTAAAATCCCATCACTAAGAATCAAAATGCATGGTCTAGTAACTGATGATGACTACAGAGTGTCTAGGTTGCAAGAACTTGAACTACTAGATGAGTGCAGATAAGTAGCATATGATCATCTCAGAGTATATCATAAAAGAATGTCTAGAGGCTACAACAAGAAAGTCAGACACGGAGAATTTCAGGTTGGCGATCTAGTCTTTAGAGAAAATCCTAAAAATCAATCACATAGAGAGTGCAAGGGGAAGTTTGAACCCAACTGGTTGGGTCCCTTTGTTATCACTACTACTTTTGGCTCTAGTGCCTATCAACTCTCAATGACTAAAGGAGAACAACTCTGAGAACCAATCAATGTTCTCCATTTGAAGAAATTCTACGCCTAAGGCATTCAGTATTCAAAAATGTCCTGAAAAAATCATTAAAATCAAAAAAAGTCCTGAAAAAATGAACATCTTGGTGAAAAACTAGCAATAGGTTCCTTGATGATTCACAAAAAAATTGAAAATTTTGAAAAATATCAAAAAATATCAAAAGTACAAAAAAAATTGAAAAAATGAAAAATACAAAAAAATGACAAAAAGAAAAAGTGCCTTGGTGAAAGCCTAGAAACAGGTGCCTTGATAGCAAAAATAAAATCTCTGCCAAGATGGTGAAAACCTGGCAAACGGGTGCCACTTATTTCAAAATGCTCCATCTATCAGCACAATCTTGGTCTTTCCCAGCTTTCAGTCTTGCTTTAGTTTGTACATATCTCTCGATTTGTTTATGCATTCTTGTTTTCAATAAGTTAGTCTGTACACCAATCAGCTCAAGTGTCTGTATCCTATCATGTTTCAAACTTGGGGGCAATCACAGTTATATCCTATGGCCTCCAATGTATCTTAGACATGTCATATCCAATCAAAGTCCTTTGAAGCTACATCTAAGTCAATCTGCCTGTCTCCTCTCCAGAAAGGATTTTGCATCTACAACAATGAAATCAAACATCAACACAAATTGAAAACAATCTATGCTTTACATGCTTTTATCTCCTTGTATGCTTATTGATTCGCATTGAGATTTTTGCATATTATGTCCCTTCAAGCTCTTCGATGATGTCCTTTATAGGATTTAGAGATTGATAATGGGGGGCATAATCTTTTCTTTATTTTCTGCTTGTATGTGAAAATCTAACAACTTTAAAAATTCTAGATTGAAATGGTGTCCGTCTGTAAGAGCCACTATCTCATATTGGATGGCCATGCGTACCTCGACCACTGATACCCAAAAAATTCAAGGAAGTTTGATCTAACTATTGTCTTTTTGAGAAAGTTCTTACTCCTACTATGAAACGGGATCTTACCTAACTATTGTCTTTTTGAGAAAGTTCTTACTCCTACTATGAAACGGGATCTTACCTAAGGATGTGAACAATAAAGGGTCACTATGAGTAATTCACACTGGATTTAGAATGATCTCTTGACTACTTGATGTGTTTGTAATGCAAGGTGTATTCTGGTCATGATGACGTGTATGTTTTGATGCTTATACAAATTTCTATATCAAAATGGATATGATATTCAGGTCATCCTGACATTTATTTCTTGGTGCTTATATCTAATCCAACATTCCAAAAACAAAAACAATATTCATATGTCCATGGTTGTCTAGCCAGTGGGCATTGTATTGACTTTTGAGCATACAAATCGATATTCATATGTCTATGGTTTCCTAACTAGTGGGCATTGTATTGATTTATCTGGTTACCTAAAAAGTTCAATGATGACAATGAATCGACACATGATCAGTGACTAGGTCCTAGGTCTTAGATTTTCATTTCATTTTTCATGTCATTTTGCACATTGCATGTTTGCATGGTCTCACAAATTTCTTGAACACTTAAACAATTCTTCAAAGACAAAAATTCTAAACATGACACAAGGACTGAGTATTGTATGAAGGTTCCTCCAATGAAACAACAATTAGAATCCTTTTTCAGGATCAAAATCGGAAGATGAGATCATTTATATTGTAAACTACTTGCATATTTGACCTTCAATCATCAAACGAATCTAGAATTCAACTTAACTGATTATCTTACATCAAACTATCAAAATTTCAACTTGGTCACCCATGGTCAACTCATGGCCAAATCTAGTCAAACTTGGTCTCCAGGACCTCCAAATGATGCAAAACGCATTCTCGGACATGCACAACCACTTCTCAAATCAATTAACATGCTTCTAAACCATTCAACACTGACTTTTCTTGTCAAATTTCAATTTTAATCCCGAAGGGGGCATAGTATTGCATATCATTCAAGTCTGTAAATCTAAATTTGTAATCAAATCTTTCTTAGTAATCAAGACAATAACCACATCTAATTGTTGACTCATCAAAAGTCCTCGTCGCTTGGGAAAAATCTATCATTTCTTGGGGCATGTCAGATTCATTGAGATCCATATCAATCTGGTATCCTAAATCTATATGGTAAATTGTATCATCTTTTCATAACCATCGATTCATTAGTGTTATTTCCTTGTTTCTTCGTAACTGATGGGTTCAGGATGTGATACCAATATGATTCTCTTTAGACAATCAGGTTTGGAATCAGTCACTCACTTCTTCGCAATCATAAGGTTTAGAATCAGACATTTTGGCACTTTTTTGTAATCACAAGTTCATTGTTGCTATAGTTAACATTATCTTTAGTCAATCAGGACCTAAATCTTACATCTTTAAATCTTTCAATCAGTTTCTATCTCAGAATCGGTTACTCTCTCAAATCAATTTCATACATCTACATCAAACACAAACTATTCTTTAAACCACTGTGCTTCACACAATAATTCAAAGAGGGGAAAAATGTAATACCCCAAAAATGGGCTATAGGTTCATTAACCTCCTATATCAACAATTCGAATGAAATCGACATCAAAGTCCTAACCTAAGGCACATCTACACATCTAAACATCAAAATCCTAATTGATTTTATCCTAAATTTTGCATCGTGGAATATTCCTTGAATATTCCTAATTTATCATAATTATCTTTAATTGAATATTATTTGGTGATAAATGTCATTATTTATCCTAAAGTTGATTAATTGAATATGATGAATATTTAATTAATTAATTTAATTCTACCACTTAATTATTTAATTAGATTTAATTGTATTTATTCCTAATTAATATTGTTTTTATTTAACAATAAATCAAAATTCCTACAAACAATCAATTGGATATTTATTTAATTGATTTAAAATCAAAGTTGTCAAATTTAATGATTTAATTGGAATAAAGTTTGATTTAATAATTGATTAACCCATAAATCAATTGTTTTAATTCAAAATCAGTTAAGTTGAAAATAAATCACTTTATTTATTAAATTAATTCATATTAAATCATGCACAATCAAAAAAGTAGTTAACTTTAAAGCAATTTTCAATTTCAATTTGTTAACTTTCTAAACTCAACATCTGATGATGAGTTGAAAAAGTGAACTAAAGCTCTATTTTGAGATAAAAACTGCTTTTGCATGATTTTATGAGTTTATTTATTCTTAATTTCTTGTTAACTCAAAAATCAACCTGATTTTATCAATAGTGATTTATGGCTTTTCTCAATGCATCCTCAAGCCTTGGATTTCTATTTAAAAAAAGGCTCAATTCTTCATAAAAAATCCCTCCAGCTTTCAATCAATTATATCCCTCAAGCTTTCAATCGCATATCTCTCGAATTTGCACAATTACTCTGGTGAAATTACATATGAAGAATCAAGCTTTTGCAACAGGCGACTTTGTGAGATCAATTCATAGTAATTCATAGTTTTTGCATAAATTTTCATATCATTCTTAGATTAAATCTGCAAATCATTTTCAATCAATTCTAGCTTAGATTCATATAGTTTTTCATCCTAATTGCATACAAAATACAAAAAAATAGAGTAATCTACATTCATATAGTTTTTCATTCTTTAGCATTAAATCCTTCATTTAGGTGTTGCATTGTCATTGATCTTGATTTCAATCTGAGAACATCATACTCGCACCTACTAGAAGGCAGTAAATCGCTTGGTTAGCTTAGTTTCATTTATTTGTCAGATTTTGATTTTGCTAACCTCTAATGTTTTACTAAAGTGTCGTGTCCACAGTTAGGTACAATTTCACACACATAGAGAGAAGAGTTTGAAGAGTGAAAGAGATATAGGTAGGGGGGCTAGAGTAGAAGTTAGGAGGTAGATAACTCAATATATAGAGAGAGGGATATATAGATATAGAGTGATATAGAGGACCATGATGTTGTTTTTATATGTGTGTATTTTCAGAAAATGGAAGCACTTCCATTTAGGACTGGCTTATCCCTCTGACTAGGTAGTCTGGGGTCATGTCAAGCACCTTAAGTGGGTCTCTGATTGCATCTAGCTTTTTCACCCTATTCTTCTTCTCTCTCCACTTGTTTCCAGCCTTTTTTTGGCACCTTATCATGAGGATCTCAGATCTTTGACCTCATGGTCAAGGATGACCTTCTAGGTCAAGGTCGACCTCAACCTTGACCTTGACCTAGGTCAAAGATGACCTTGACTCTAACCTAGGTCAAAAGTGACCTCTACATTGACCCTAGGTCCAAAATTCAAATTCTGAAGGTTTCAAGATGTCAAACTTCAAAAAGTTTTATTTCCCGCTTCTAGGTCGGCTGTTTCAGATTTCAGAATGGTAAAATCTTAAATTGTATTTAATATAGGTCCATTTCTAGGGTTTAAGGCTTAAATGGAATTTAATTCTCCTATGTCGACCTCTCTAGAATTTTGTGCCCTAGACTAGTATAAAAGGAAGCCTTCCTCTCTCATTTCCACATCCACGATCAAGCATCTTCAATGATCTTTTATCTTCAAGCTCTCAAGTACAATCAAGTGATCAAGCAAGAAAGAAGGAGAAGGAAAGCATTCAATCATTCATTCATTCATCCTCAAGAATTCATGCATTCAAGCATTCAAGATCCAATTCATCAAGGAGATCCATTGATAACCATTGAAAGATTCAATCTCTTTGGAGACCTCTTGTTGAAGATTTCTCCATCCACATTCATTCAAGCTTCTTCCTATTCCAAGATCCATTCAAGATTGATGTTGAAGATCTAATGAAATTGATTTGAGACATCCTACATATAATTCTACATTCATTTGGAGCATCCATACTTCTGGATTCAAGGATTCGAATCCTCCACAAGGATTTCAATATAAGCAAGGTGAATAGTTCCGTTTACTTTGTTTATATATTACAATTTCAATTATATTTCAAGGTTGATTCCAAACCAGGGTTTGACCAAGGAAAACCCCTCATCCAACAAGTAAAAACCTTTTTCTTGCAGGTGCACGCGTGGGACAATAAATATCAGTGCAGATCAGGGTACCCTTTTTCGGTGAACTTTCAGGATCCGCGAATAGAATTTCCATCGAAACATCGGAGGTCAAGGTCAACTTTTTGGGGTAATATTGTACCTTGGGGTAAGATCTTACCCCTATTTTAGGTCAAGGACAACCTTGCTCAAAAAAGAAAAAGGTTTTTGGGTTTTCTCTGTTTCTGCATTTCTAGGCAAGATCCAGTTGCAGAATTCCTTAAAACTGAACACAAACACCAAAAAATAACATTTTCCAGATCATTCCTATATTGAGGTTAGTATTTGTCTTCAAT
Source organism: Chamaecyparis obtusa (assembly GCA_027943335.1). Taxonomy (NCBI): domain Eukaryota; kingdom Viridiplantae; phylum Streptophyta; class Pinopsida; order Cupressales; family Cupressaceae; genus Chamaecyparis; species Chamaecyparis obtusa. The sequence continues at coordinate 109,667 of BSBK01000157.1, forward strand.
TCAATCAAGATTTCAATACATACTTGCTATAACGGAATATAAGGTTGTCTCCTTTCTTCATATTCTTCATAAATTGATTCTTTTATGCATTAATAACCTCCTTGTGGTTAATCAATTTGGATCTTTCCTTTGGGAATTTGGATTAAGAAGTAGATCTTACATTCCCCCACACATCTCTACACATATTTTATAGCATACATCATTCATTTTTATATCTTACATTTTTGTGAACCCGCGATAGAAAACTCTTTCTTTTATGGTGTTAGATCTTGCATGTATTTGATTTCTTTTATGTGTTTGCATCTCATATAAAAATACAAAAACATTTCTTTATTCATGCTTTGTGTTTTCTTATTTTAGTTCATTTGCATTACATTTGTATATGAGCTTTACTACCTCTATTCCTACCTATAATATTCTGGTTAGCAGAAGTTGTAGACTTATGGGTGTCTTTGATCCCGAGTCTTCCTCTCCTTTCCTTAGGATCTCAAATGACAATTTTATTATTCATGATTCCAACCCTACTATGGAGAAAAACTCTTCTCACTCATCTCATGATGAGGATGATATTTTAAGAGTTCCTCCTGAACAAGTCCAAAAGCTTTCAACTAAACTTGATAAAATGGGTAATTGGCTTATTCGAGAAAACCATAATCAAGATTTTATTCAAGCTATAGAGGCTCTTAAGAAAGTTCATTGTGATAATGATCAAGGTGTTAATCTCCTACATGGTATCACTCACCTCGTGCTTTCAAATGTTAAACCTTTAGCTCAAGAAGCTCAAGATTTAGGATTTATTCCTCCGGTTACTAGTGTGGAACCTTCTACCATTCATTTACCTACTATTCCTACTTATACTCCTCCTTTGGTGGCTACAATGGTGCCCTCTATTTCTATGAGTGATCCTCCTATATCCCTTCCTACATCACAACCTTCTTACCATAATATTCCTTTTACTTATTCTAATCCTCTTCCAACTGTGGTTCCAAGTGTTCCTCTAGTTGTGTCTTCCATTCCTACCACTTCATACACTTTACATAATGTTTCTAATGTTTCTATGCCTCCTATTTCCTCTAATGATTTAACAATCATCAATTTGGATCAAACTGTGTCATCTTTACAAAAACTTACGTCCTTAACTCAAAACAAGTTTAGGATTCCTACATGTGACATGGGAAGTCCTTTATCCCTAGACATCATTCGTGCTCCTATTCCTCAGCAAGCCAATATGCCTTGTCTTGAGAATTACAATGGTAAGGGAGACCCTATTACTCATGTTAAAACATTTCAAATCCTTTGTAGTCCAAGTTGTTTGCTATAACTTTTCATGACAAGGCCTTACAATGGTATTGTTCCTTACCTCCTTATTCTATTGACTCTTTTCCAAAACTTTCTAATGCTTTTATTCAACAATTTCAAAATAATATTGATCTGCAAGTGTCCTTAATTGATTTTATGCATTGTAAACAAAACACTAAGGAAAAATTGACTAAATTCATTGGTAGATTTAAGCATTTTCATGCTCAGATATCTTATCCTATTCCTGATATGGATATTCAACGTATGTTTATTTCAAATCTATAAAAGGACACTAGAGATAAGATTCTGCTTACTAAATTTACCTCTTTTCAACAACTTTGTGTAGTGCTTCATCATTATCAATTACAAGTGAGTCAATTTGAGAGAAACACTCCAATGACCCCTGTTCTAGTTGATAAGATTGATGATGCTCCTAATCCAAATAAATTTCAAAAACTCAACAACTATGTCAAGATAAATAAACAAGTGAATACAGTTGTTGATCAAGTTGTCATTTCATCCCACAATGCTACTTCTGCATCCACTACTTTTCATTTGAATCGTACATTTACTCCTCTCTCTAAATCTTTACATTCTATTATGAATAGGTTGTTAACTGCTAATATGATTACTTTACCTCCTATTCGACCTCTTTTACCTTCTACGATAGCATCTAACTCCTTTGATCCTAAATATTTTTATCAATACCATCGTCAAAATGGCCATGATAGTGAGAAGTGTCATTCTTTAAAACATAAGGTTCAAGACTTAATTGATTCTAATTCCTTATATGTTGATAATTTTGATGGTAGTGGGAACAAATCTGTCTCTCCTAATAAAAACCTTCAAATCTATAAGAATCCTTTACTTACACATGATACTAATACCATTGCTCAACCATCTTCTATGGATATTGTTTGTGATTCAAAGATGGATGATCTTAATCATATTGTTAACCATGTGGAGCACGTAGTTTTATCTCAATCTATGTCTCCACCTCAACCTCAAACTCAACCCCAAGTTCCATCTTAACTTAAATAGAAACCTCAACCTAAACTAAAATCTCAACCCAAACCTTGAAAACAACCTAAGAATAAAAGACCTTGGGAACTCTTGATTACCTTTGATGATTCTGAGACTATTAAAGCTCCTAATGGTCCCCTTTACATTTATACTAGGATTTCTCAGATACCTACACGTAGTTGTCTAGTTGATCCTACATCCTTAATCAATGTTATTACTGAAGAAAATCTTTTTATGAAAAACTTGCAACATGATTCTTATGATACATCTGATGTGTTGATTTAAAATTTTAATGGTTTTCTTTATCCATCATTTGGTTCTATTAACTTTTCAGTTGAGCTTTGTGGTAAAATTGTGAACACTACCTTTGTTGCTTTTCCTACTTCTGATCAATTTCAAGTTAATCTTGATTTGCCTTGGTTGAATGCTATGCATGTTGTTTCTTCCCCTATCCATAACTGTCTTAACTTCATTCATGATGAAGAAGTGAAGACTATTAACCATATTTTATATCAACCTTCTAGGCCCAAGGATTGTGCTACACTTGACTTCTTTTGGCCTTCAATACCTAATTCATGTCCTTCTCGACCTGATAATCTCTTTCTCTCATATCAAGCCTATAAGCATCACAAGATTCTCAAGTTAAGAATGCATCTAATGGATCTTAATCATGGTCTTTTGGCTACACCTTCCATACCTCCTTTATATATGGCTTCTAGTTTTGTTAATCAAGCTCCTAGTGGTTCTTGTCTTTCTATTGAGAATCCTACTAATCCTCCTATAGAGCTTGTGAAGGATCTGGTAGTTGTTCGTCCTAGTTCTCAACATATTTCAAACAAGATAAAACATAATCAATCTACTAATGAACATCATAAGAAGTGTCAAGCTCAAGCTAAGGCCTATCTTTCTATTATTCAAAGTTCTTTACCTTCTTTTGATCAATCTATGCATGATGTGTTAGAAGAAGTCACTGCCAATAATGATGTTAAGATGCAAGATTATGATGATTCTATTCATATCTTAGATCCTATTTTGATTAATCTAGATGAAGAAGATACTCTTGATGATACTAATGATGTTAATGATGAAAATGAGACTATTGACATTGACATTGATTTACCTAATATTCTTTCATCACAATTGACACTTACACCTAGTATCGAACATTATGATTCTCAAGAGGATCCTTGTTTGGAACTGGCTATCATTCCTATTATGTTGGATATAGTCCCTCTTGTGAGTTACCCACCTTCCCTAAATGATATAGAATGAGATGGGGAGAGTAGGTGGTGCACTTGATTGGCTGGTCCTTCATGGTAGCTTTTTCATGTGTTTTCCTGTTGTACTGTGCTTCTCCCATAATTTATTTACTAAATTTTTGTTAGATTCTTTTATACAACCCTTGTTACTCTATTGGTGCTAGGTGATAAAGGAAATGAATCTATTGTATATCTCTTCTATATGTATCTTTATTCTTCTATATGTTGTTTCATGTTATGTTGTACCTGTGCTATTATTTGTAAATGTTTCTTTGTGTAATCTGCTTGGATTTACGACTTGGTAGCATTGATTCTTTTTGGTCTCCATGTCATGGTCCAAAAATATTCTTCTTCGTAACTCTTATGTGTTCTTTCCTCCATTGTGATTGTATTTCTACTTTCTTTGGGGAATGATGTCAATTAATTTTCAATAATATTATGTGTGTGTGTGTGTGTGTGTGTGTGTGATCTTAAAATGGAATCACTTCCATGATAAGAGAGTTTAGCCCTCTGAGTAAGTGGTCTAGGGTCATTTCAAGTGCCTTGATCAGGTCTTTGCATGTATCTAGCTTTTCTCCCCCCATTCTACTTCTCTCTTCACCTATTTTCACTTTATTTTTGCATTTCCTAGCATTCTGGATTAAGGTCTTGAGGTTTTTGACCTCAAGGTCAAAGATGACCTTGAGGGTCAATGATGACCTCGACCCTGACCTAGGTCAGGGATGACCTTGACCTTAACCTAGCACAGGGTCTACCTCATCCTTGACGCAGGGTTCAAATTTCAAGATTCAAGGATCTTTGTGTGTCAGGTTTCAGAAATATTTCTTTTCCTGCTTTCGGGTCAGCCATTTCGGGTTTCAGAATGGTAAATCTTTAAATTGCATTTAATATGGGTCCATTTCAAGGTTTTAAGGTTAATTGGGATTTAATTCCCCAATGTCAGCCTTCTCTAGAAGATTGTGCCCTAGATCACTATAAAAGGAAGCCTTCCTCTCTCATTTTCTCCATCAAGTTTTGTGAGAAAATCTCTCAATCAAGTTTTCACATCCACTTTTCATGATCAAATTCTCAAGTGCAATCAAGGAAGAAGGATAAGGAAAGAAAGAAAGCATTCATTCATCCTCAATCCTAGCATCCATTTAAGCATTCAAGCATTCCATCAAGGAGATCCATTGTTAGCCATTGAAGGATTCAATCTCTTTAGAGCCCCCTTGAAGATTTCTCCATCCACATTCATCCAAGCCTCCTCATATGCAAAGATCCATTCAAGATTAGTGTTGAAGATCAAATGCCATTTATTTGAGACATCGTACATACTTCTACATTCATTTGGAGCATCCATACTTGTGGATTCGAGGATTCAAATCCTTTATAAGGACTTCAACATAACCAAGGTGAATTGTTCCATTTACTTTGTTTATGCACATTATAATTTCAATTCAATTTCAAGGTTAATTCCTAAATTGGGGTTTGACCAAGGCAAACCCCCCATACAAACAACAAAAACCCTCTTTTTCTTGTAGGTACAGGTGCAGGACTACAGATCTGAGCTTGGATCTAGATACCCTTTTCGGTGAACTTTCAAGATCTACGAACAAAATCAAATTCAACCTTCAAAATCTTGAAGTAGTCTTTGACATTTTATCAGGGTCAAAGACTACCTACTGCCAGAAAGACACAAGTTTTCTGGGTTTTCTTCGTCTCGGCATTTCCAGTGTGAAACACGTTGCAAAATTGCCTGAAACTATACACAGACATCAGAAATCAGCATTTTCTAGATTTTCCCTATTTTGAGGTTAGTATTTTCCTTGCAATTATTTCAAATTTCAATTATATACTATTCATAGAGAAATATAAGATATTCTTCTTCATTCATATTCTCCATAGATTGATTCTTTTGTGTATTGACCTTTTGGTTGATCAATTTGGATCTCTCCTTTGGAAATTTGGATTTAGAAGGGATTTCATATTTCCCCCATTTAATTAGGTGATTCCATTTCAATTCTATCCATATAAGGTGACATGTATACTATTTCACCATATTCATCTTGGTGAACTTGACGTGCTTACTCTCTTTCTTTTTGGTGTTAGATATCCCTTTATATTATCTTTTTGGTATTAGATTTCTCCTTTGTGTTAAATCTTGCATGCTAATTAGATTTTAAAAATAAATAAAAAATTGCAAAATTTCTTTCAAAATACAAAAATATTTATGCTTTATGTTTTCTTAGATTAGTTCATTTGCATTGCATTGGTTTATGAGCTTTACTACTACTAGTCCTACTTATAACATTCCAGTTAGAAGAAGTCGTAGACTCATGGATGCCTTTGATCCTGAATCTTCCTCTCCTTTCCTTAGGATCCTAGATGATAATTTGATTCTTCATGATTACAATCCTATTATGGAGAAAAACTCTTCTCGCTCATCTCATGATGAGGATGATTCTTTAAGAGTTCCTCTTGAACAAGTCCAAAAACTTTCAACTGAACTTGATAAAATGGGTAATTGGCTTATTTAGGAAAACCATAATCAAGATTCTATTCAAGCTATAGAGGCTCTTAAGAAAGTTCTTCGTGATAGTGATCAAGGTGTTAACCTCTTGCGTGGTATTACTCACCTCGTGTATTCAAATGTTAAACCTCTAGCTCAAGAAGCTCAAGACTTAGGGTTGATTCCTCCTATCACTAGTGTAGAACCTTCTTCTAATCCCTTACCTAGTGTTCCTACCTATACTCCTTTGGTGATTGTGATGGTTTCCTTGGTTCCTATGAGTGTTCCTCCTGTGTCCCTTCCTACATCACAACCTTCATATCATAATGTTCCTTTTAATTATTCCAATTCACTTCCAACTGTAGTTCCAAGTGTTCCTCCAATTGTATCTTCCATTCCTACAACTTCTTACATTGTACCTAGTGTTTCTAATGTTGCTATTCCTCCTATTTCCTCTAATGATTCAATAATCATCAGTTTGGCTCAAACTATTTCTTCCTTACAACAACAACTTGCTTCCTTAACTCAAAACAAGTTTAGTGTTCCTACATGTGACATGGGAAGTCCTTTGTCCTAGGACATTATTCATACTCCTATTCCTCAGCAAGTTGATATGCCTCATCTTGAGAATTACAACAGAAAAGGAGATCTCATTCATCACATTAAAACTTTTCAAATCTTTTGTAGTGATTATGCTCATGACCATAGGATTTTAGCCAAACTGTTTGCTAGAACTTTTCATGACAAGGCCTTACAATGGTATTTTTCCTTTCCACCTTATTCTATTGATTCCTTTCCACAACTTGCTAATGCTTTTATTCAACAATTTCAAAACAACATTGGCCCGCAAGTGTCTTTGACTGATTTGATGCATTGTAAACAAAGTGCTAAAGAAAAATTAACTGAATTTATTGGTAGATTTAAGCATTTGCATACTCAGATTTCCTATCATGTTCTTGATATTGATATTCAACATATTTTTATTTCAAATTTGCAAAAGGATATTAGAGATAAGATTTTGCTTACTGAATTTACCTCTTTTCAATAACTTTGTGCAGCGCTTCATCATTATCAATTACAAGTGATTCAATTTGAGAGAAACACTCCAATGGCTCGTGTTCTAGTTGATAAAAGTGATGTTGCTCCTAATCCAAAAAAATTTCAAAAATTCAACACCTATGTCAAGATAAACAAACAAGCGAATGCAGTTGCTAATAAAGTTGTTGTTGCATCTCACAATGCCACTTCTGCATCCACTGCTTTTCGATTAAATCATACATTTACTCCTCTTTCTGAATCTTTACATTCTATTATGAATAGGTTGTTAACTGCTAATATGATTGCTTTACCTCCTATTCGACCTCTTTTACTTGCTACGATTGCATCTAAATCTTTTGATCCTAAAGCTTTTTGTCAATATCATCATCAAAATGGTCATGATACTGAGAAGTTTTATTTTTTAAAACATAAGGTTCAAGAATTAATTTATTTTAATGCCTTATCTATGGATAATCTTGATGGTAGTGGGAACAAATATGTCTCTCCTCCTAATCAAAACCTTCAAATCTATACGAATCCTTTACCTATGCATGATACTAATACCATTGCTCAGCTATCTTCTATGGAAATTATGTACGATTCAAAGATGTATGATCTTAATCATGTTGTTAATCAAGTGGAGCATGTTGGTCAAACTATATCTCCACTTCAACCTCAACCTCAGCTTCAACCTCAAGTTCAATCTCAACCTCAACCAAAACCTAAGCCTTAATTGAAAACTCAACCTAAACCTTGACAACAACCTAAGAATAAAAGACCTCAGGAACTTTTGATTACCTTTGATGATTCTGAGACTATTAAAGCTCTTGATGGTCCCCTTTACATTTATGCTAGGATTTCTTAGAAACCTACTCGTGGTTGTCTTGTTGATCCTACATCCTTAGTCAATGTTATTACTTAAGAAAATATTTTTATGAAAATCTTGCAATGAAATTCTTATGATACATTGGATGTGTGGATTCAAAATTTTAATGGTTTTCTTTATCCATCATTTGGTTCTATTAACTTTCCAGTTGAACTTTGTGGAAAAATTGTGAACACTACCTTTGTTGTTGTTCCTACTTCTGATCAATTTCAAGTTAAGCTTGGTTTTCCGTGGTTAAATGCCATGCATGTTGTTGCTTCACCTATCAATAAATGTCTTAAATTTTTTCATGATGAAGAAGTGAAGACGGTTAACCATAGTTTATATCAACCTTCTAGGCCTAGAGATTGTGTTGCTCTTGATTTCTTCTGGCCTTCATTACCTAATTCATGTCCTCCTCGACCTGATAATCTTTTCCATTCATATCAAGCTTATAAACATTGTAAGATTCTTGAATTAAACATACCTCCTATGGATCTTAGTTGTGGTCTTTTGCCTAAACCTTTTATACCTCCTTTAACTATGGCTTCTAGTTTTGTTAATCAAGTTCCTACTACTGCTGATAATCTGATTGATCTTCCTAAAGAACCTATGAAGGATCCTGTGGTTGTTCCTCCTAGTTCTCAACCTATTTCAAGTAAAGAAAAATGTAATTGATCTGCTAATGAACTTCGTTAGAAGCACCGTCCTCATGCTAAAGCTCATAATTTTGTTCTTCAAAGATGTCTACCTTCTTCAGATAAACCTATGCATGATATGTTAGAAGAAGTTGTTACTAATAATGATGTTAAGATGCATGATTATGATGATTCTATTTGTAGCTTAGATCCTATTGTGATTAATTTGGATGAAGAAGATAATCTTGATGATACTAATGATGTTAATGATGAATATGAGACTATTGACATTGACATTGATTTACCTAATATTCTTTCATCACAATTGACTATTACATCTAGTGTCAAACATTGTGATTCTCAAGAGGATCCTTGTTTGGAACTGGCTATCATTTCTACTATGTTGGATGTAGTCCCTCTTGTGAGTTACCTACCTTCCCTAAATGATATACAACAAGATGGGGAAAGTAGGTGGCACGCTTGATTGACTTGTCCTGTATGGTAGCTTTTTTTGTGTGTTTTCCTATTGTACTGTGCTTCTCCCGTGATGTGATTGCTAAATGTTATTAGATTATTTTATATGACCCTTGTTCCTCAGTTGGTGCAAGGTGATAAAGGAATCGAACCTATTGTACAATTCCTCTATATGTATCCCTATTCTTCTATATGTGGTTTCATGTTATTTTGTACTTGTGCTATTGTTCGTAAATGTTTCCTTGTGTAATCTGCTTGGATTCGAGATGTGATAGCACTGATTATTTTTGGTCTCCATGTCATGGTCCAAAAATATTCTTCTTTGTATATCTTATGTGATCTTTCCTCCTTTGTGATTGTAGTTCTACTTTCTTTGGGGAATGATGTCAATTCATTTGCAATAATATCATATATATATTATCTTACGATCATACTGACCCCATGATAGGTAGATCCCTTCTATGTTCTATGTATGTTTATGTGGTATTTCCCTTGAGTTTTCTTCATCTAGGGGCATCTCGTAGTGGAAACGTAATTAGTGGAGTTGTTTATGTTTCCGTTGAAGCCATTGCTCTTGTTAAAGTGATAACAATTACTTTAACATGGGGGCATACGCTCTACTCACTTATTGCATGCACACACTTCGATACACATATATTATTTTTCAAGATACCTTTTCTCCCTTTTTGGATTAGTGACTAATCCCTAAAGTGCGGATTTATATTTCAGGATCTCTTGATCCCTGCCAGTTTCAAATTTCTGATCCCTTAAGGTTGGAGGTATCCTTAAGAATGGATCTCTTTTTCTTTTGGTTTTATTCTTATGGAATAGAATATTGCTAAGGGTAAATCCTTGACAGGTTGACTAGTGAGTACGTAGCCACATTCACTAGGCTATTCAATTTCATCTTTCCAGTTGTGTTGTTTCCTTGTGTGGTTCACAATGGGACATTAGTTCTCATTGGGTGAGATAATCACACCCTCTCTTTCTCTCTCTCTAGAGATATCTCTCTTATTATGATCTTGGAGTCAATGAACACTTGATTCCCTGGGGGCTTGAGGTTTCTCTTTGTCCCTTTGATTACAATAAGATTATCTTTTTATTTTGATCTCCTTTACCAAGAGTTTGCATCGAGTCCATACTCTTGCTAAAGTGGGGGCTTAATGTATCATCTTAAAATGGAAGCACTTCCATGATAAGAACATTTAGCCCTCTGAGTGAGTGGTCTAGGGTCATGGTAAGTGCCTTGATTGGGTCTTTGCATATATCTAGCTTTTCTTCCCCTATTCTACTTCTCTCTCCACCTGTTTTCACTTTATTTATGCATTTCCTAGCATTCTAGATTAAGGTCCTGAGGTTTTTGACCTCAAGGTCAAAGAAAACCTTGAGGGTCAATGAAGACCTTGATCCTGACCTAGGTCAGGGATGACCTCGACCCTAACCTAGGGTGGGGTCTACCTCATCCTTGACCCAGGGTTCAAATTTTAAGATTCCAGGATCTCCGAGTGTCGGGTTTCAAAAATATTTCTTTTCCTACTTTCGGGTCAGCCATTTCAAGTTTCAGAATGGTAAATCCTTAAATTTAATTTAATATGGGTCCATTTCTAGGGGTTAAGGTTAATTGGGATTTAATTCCCCAATGTCAACCTTCTCTAGAAGATTGTGCCCTAGATCACTATAAAAGGAAGCCTTCCTCTCTCATTTTCTCCATCAAGTTTTGTGAGAAAAACTCTCAATCAATTTTTCACATCCACTTTTCATGATCAAGTTCTCAAGTGCAAGCAAGCAAGAAGGAGAAGGAAAATAAGCAAGCATTCATTCATCCTCAAGCCTAGCATCCATTCAAGCATTCAAGCATTCCATCAAGGAGATCCATTGTTAGCCATTGAAGGATTCAATCTCTTTGGAGCCCCCTTGAAGATTTCTCCATCCACATTCATCCAAGCCTCCTCATATGCAAAGATCAATTCAAGATTAGTGTTGAAGATCAAATTCCATTGATTTGAGACATCCTACATACTTCTACATTCCTTTGGAGCATCCATACTTGTGGATTCAAGGATTCGAATCCTCTACAAGGACTTCAACATAAGCAAGGTGAATTGTTCCATTTACTTTGTTTATGCACATTACAATTTCAATTCAATTTCAATGTTAATTCCTAAATTAGGGTTTGACCAAGGCAAACCCCCCATACAAATAACAAAAACCCTCTTTTTATTGTAGGTACAGGTGCAGAACTATGGATATGAGCTTGGATCTAGATACCCTTTTCAGCAAACTTCTGACATCCGTGAACAAAATCAAAGTCGACCTTCAAAATCTTAAAGTAGTCTTTGACATTTTATCGAGGTAAAAGACTACCTTCTGCCAGAAAGACAAAAAATTTTTGGGTTTTCTTCATCTCGGCATTTCCAGTTCGAAATAGGTTGCAGAATTGCCTGAAACTGTACACAGACATTAGAAATCAGCATTTTCCAGATTTTCCCTATTTTGAGGTTAGTATTTTCCTTTCAATTATTTTAGATTTCAAGTATATACTATTGATAGCGAAATATAAGGTTTTCTTCTTCATTCATATTCTCCATAGATTGATTCTTTTGTGTATTGACCTTTTGGTTGATCAATTTGGATATCTCCTTTGGAAATTTTGATTTAGAAGTGGATCTCATATTTCCCCTATTTAATTAGGTGATTCCATTTCAACTCTATCCATATAAGGTGACATGTATACTATTTCACCTTATTCTATATATATATATATATATATATATATATATATATATAATCTTATGATCATACTGACCCCACAAAAGGTAGATCCCTTCTGTGTTCTCTATATGTTTATGTGGTATTTCCCTTTATTTGTCTTCATTTGGGAGCATCTCATAGTGGAAATATAATCAGTGGAGTTGTTTATGTTTCCGTTCAAGCCATTGATCCTGTTAAAGTGTTAGCAATGACTTTAACGTGAGGGCATACACTCTGCTCACCTATTGCACATACACACTTTCAATATATATATATTTTTCAAGGTAATTATCTCCCTTTATGCATCAGTGACTAATCCTTAAAGCATGGATTTTTATTTTATAGGATCTCTTGATCCCTCTAGTTTCAAAATTTTGATCCCTTAAGGTCAAAGGTGTCCTTAAGACTGGATCTCTTTTTCTTTTGGTTTTACTCTTGTGGAATAGAATACTCCTAAGGGTGAATCTTTGATGGGTTGACTAGTGAGTAGCCACATTCACTAGGTGGTTCAATTCCATCTTTCCAGTTGCATTGTTTCCTTGTGTGGTTCACAATGGGACATAGGTTCTCATTGGGCAAGATAAACACACCCTCTCTTTCTCTCTCTTTTCTAGAGATGTCTCTCTTATTGTGATCTTGGAGTTGATGAAGAATTGAGTCCCTAGGGGCTTAAGGAATTCTTTTTCCCTTTGATTTCAATAAGATTATCTTTTCATTATGATCTCCTTTACCAAGAGTTTGCATCGATTCCATACTCTTGCTAAAGTGGGGGCTAAATGTATCATCGGAAAATGGAATCAATTCCATTTAGGACTATTGTATCCCTTTGAGTAGGTGGTCTGGGTCATGATAAGTGCCTTGAGTGGGTCTTTGATTGGATCTGGCTTTTTCCCCCCATTCTGCTTCTCTCTCCACTTGTTTCCAGCCTTTTTCTGGCACCTTATCCTGAGGATCTAAGATCTTTGATCTCAGGGTCAAGGATGACCTTCTCGGTCAAGTTCAACCTTGACCTTGACCTAGGTCAAGGATGACCTTGACTCTGACCTAGGTCAAAGTCAACCTTGACCCTAAACCTATGTCCAAAATTCAAATTCTGGAGGTTTCAGGATGTCGAGCTTCGAAAAGTTTTATTTCCCGCTTTTGGGTCGGCTGTTTCAGATTTTAGAATGGTAAAATCTTAAAATCTATTAAATCTAGGTCCATTTCTATGGGTTAAGGCTTAAATGGAATTTAATTCTCCTATTTCGGTCTCTCTAGAAGTTTGTGCCCTAAACTAGTAGAAAGGAAAGCCTTCCTCTCTCATTTTCACATCCACGATCAAGCATCTTTAGCGATCTTTTATCTTCAAGCTCTCAAGTAAAATCAAGTGATCAAGAAAGAAAGAAGAAGAAGGAAAGCATTCAATCATTCATTCATCCTCAAGCATTCAATAATTCAAGCATTTGAGATCCAATTCATCAAGGAGATCCATTGATATCCATTGAAAGATTCAATCTCTTTGGAGACCTCTTGTTGAAGATTTCTCCATCCACATTCATTCAAGCTTCTTCCTATTCCAAGATCCATTCAAGATTGGTGTTGAAGATCTAATGCAATTGATTTGAGACATCCTACATATAATTATAAATTCATTTGGAGCATCCATACTTATGGATTCAAGGATTTGAATCCTCCACAAGGATTTCAATATAAGCAAGGTGAATAGTTCCATTTACTTTGTTTATATATTGCAATTTAAATTGCATTTCAATGTTGATTCCAAACCATGGTTTGACCAAGGAAAACCCCTCATCCAACAAACAAAACCCTTTTTATTACAGGTGCAGGTGCGGGACAACAAATATCAGTGCAGATCTGAGTACCCTTTTCGATGAACTTTCGGGATCCACAAACAAAAATTTTGTCAGAACAATGCAGGTCAAGGTCAACTTTTTGGGGTAAGATTTTACCCAAGGGTAAGATCTTACCCATGTTTTAGGTCAAGGATGACCTTTCTCAGAAAAGAAAAAGGTTTTTGGGTTTTCTCTGTTTCTGCATTTCCAGGCCAAATTCGGTTGCATAATTCCTTGAAACTGAACACAGACACCAGAAAATAACATTTTTTAGATCAGTCATATTTTGAGGTTAGTATTTGTCTTCAATTCAATCAATATTTCAATACATACTTGCTATAACAAAATATAAGGTTGTCTCCTTTCTTCATATTCTTCATAGATTGATTCTTTTATGCATTAATCACCTCCTTATGGTTAATCAATTCAAATCTTTCCTGTGGAAATTTGGATTAAGAAGTAGATCTTGCATTCCCCCACACATCTCTACACATATTTTATATCATACATCATTCATTTTTATATCTTACATTTTGGTGAACCCGCGATAGACAATGCTTTCTTTTATGGTGTTAGATCTTGTATGTATTAGATTTCTTTTATCTGTTTGCATCTCATATAAAAATAACAAAACATTTCTTTATTGATGCTTTTTGTTTTCTTAGTTTGTTTTATTTGCATTGCAATTGTATATGAGGTTTACTACCTCTAGTCCTACCTATAATATTTTGGTTAGAAGAAGTCGTAGACTTATGGGTGCCTTTGATCCTGAGTCTTCCTCTCCTTTCCTTAGGATCCCAGATGACAATTTGATTATTCATGATTCCAACCCTACTATGGAGAAAAACTCTTCTCACTCATCTCATGATGAGGATGATTTTTTAAGAGTTCCTCCTAAATAAGTCCAAAAACTTTCAACCGAACTTGATAAAATGGGTAATTGGCTTATTCAAGAAAACTATAATTAAGATTCTATTCAAGCTATAGAGGCTCTTAAGAAAGTCCTTCATGATAATGATCAAGGTGTTAATATCTTGTGTGGTATCACTCACCTCGTGCATTCAAATGTTAAACCTTTAGCTCAAGAAGCTCAAGATTTAGTATTTATTCCTCCAGTTACTAGTGTGGAACCTTCTTCGGTTCCTATACCTAGTATTCCTACTTATACTCCTCCTTTGGTGGCTACAATTGTTCCCTCTCTTTCTATGAGTGTTCCTCTTGTATCCCTTCCTACATCACAACCTTCTTACCATAATATTCTTTTTACTTATTCTAAACCTCTTCCAAATGTGGTTCAAAGTGTTCCTCCAGTTGTGTCTTCCATTCCTACCACTTCATACACTTTACCTAGTGTTTCTAATGTTGTTATGCCTCCTATTTCCTCTAATGATTCAAAAATCATTAGTTTGGCTCAAACTATGTCATGTCTAGAACAACAACTTGCGTCCTTAACTCAAAACAAGTTTAGCATTCCTAAATGTGACATGGGAATTCCTTTATCCCTAGACATCATTCATACTCCTGTTCCTTGGCAAGCTGATGTGCCTCATCTTGAGAATTACAATGCTAAGGGAGACCCTATTACTCATGTTAAAATATGTCAAATCCTTTGTAGTGACTATGCTCATTACCATAGGATTTTAGCCAAGTTGTTTGCTAGAACTTTTCATGACAAGGCCTTACAATGGTATTGTTCCTTGCCTCCTTATATTATTGACTCTTTTCCAAAACTTTCTAATGCTTTTATTCAACAATTTCAAAATAACATTGGTCTGCAAGTGTCCTTAATTGATTTGATGCATTGTAAACAAAACACTAAGGAAAAATTGACTAAATTTATTGGTAGATTTCAGCATTTGCATGCTCAAATTTCTTATCTTGTTCCTAATATGGCTATTCAATGTATGTTTATTTCAAATCTGTAAAATGATATTAGAGATAAAATTCTTCTTACTAAATTTACCTCTTTTCAACAACTTTGTGCAGTGCTTCATCATTATCAATTACAAGTGAGGCAATTTGAGAGAAACACTCCAATGGCTCATGTTCCAGTTGATAAGAGTGATGTTGCTCCTAATCCAAACAAATTTCAAAAACTCAACAACTATGTCAAGATAAATAAACAAGAGAATACAGTTGGTGATCAAGTTGTTGTTGCATCCCACAATGCTACTTCAGAATCCACTACTTTTCATTTGAATCGTACATTTACACCTCTCTCTGAATCTTTACATTCTATTATGAATAGGTTGTCAACTTCTAATATGATTACTTTACCTCCTATTCAACCTCTTTTACCTTCTACGATAGCATCTAAATCCTTTGATCCTAAAGCTTTTTGTCAATACCATCATTAAAATGGCCATGATACTGAGAAGTGATATTATTTAAAACATAAGGTTCAAGACTTAATTGATTCTAATGCCTTATTTGTTGATGATTTTGATGGTAGTGGGAACAAATCTATCTCTCCTACTAATCAAAACCTTCAAATCTTTATGAATCCTTTACCTACACATGATACTAATACTATTGTTCATCCATCTTTGATGGATATTGTTTATGGTTCAAAGATGGATGATATTAATCATTTTGTTAACCATGTGGAATATGTTGTTTTTTCTTAATCTGTGTCTCCACCTCAACCTCAAACTCAACCTCAAGTTCCACCTCAACTTAAACAAAAACCTCAAACTAAACTGAAATCTCAACCCAAACCTCAAAAACAACCTAAGAATAAAAGACCTCCGGAACTCTTGATTACCTTTGATGATTCTAAGACTATTAAAGCTCCTAATGGTCCCCTTGACATTTATGCTAGGATTTCTTAGATACCTACACGCAATTGTCTAGTTGATCCTACATCCTTAGTCAATGTTATTACTGAAGAAAATATTTTTATGAAAAACTTGCAACGTGATTCTTATGATACATCTGATGTGTGGATTAAAACTTGTAATGGTTTTCTTTATCCATCATTTAATTCTATTAACTTTCTAGTTGAACTTTGTCGTAGAACCTATGAAGGATCTGGTAGTTTTTCCTCCTAGTTCTCAACATATTTCAAACAAGACAAAACATAATTGATCTACTAATGAACGTCGTAAAAATCATTGAGCTCAAGCTAAGGCCTGTGTTTATGTTATTCAAAGTTATATACCTTCTTTTGATCAATCTATGCATGATGTGTTAGAAGAAGTTACTACCAATAATGATGTTAAGATGCAAGATTATGATGATTCTATTCATATCTTAGATCCTATTTTGATTAATCTAGATGAAGAAGATACTTTTGATGATACTAATGATGTTAATGATGAATATGAGACTATTGACATTGACATTGATTTACCTAATATGCTTTCATCATAATTGACACTCACACCTAGTATCGAACATTATGATTCTCAAGAGGATCCTTGTTTGGAACTGGCTATCATTCCTACTGTGTTGGATATAGTCCCTCTTGCAAGTTACCCACCTTCCCTAAATAATATAGAACCAGATGGGGAGAGTAGGTAGTTCCACCTCAACCTCAAACTCAACCTCAAGTTCCACCTCAACTTAAACAGAAACCTCAAACTAAATTGAAATCTCAACCCAAACCTCGAAAACAACCTAAGAATAAAAGACCTTTGGAACTCTTGATTACCTTTGATGATTCTAAGACTATTAAAGCTCCTAATGGTCCCCTTGACATTTATGCTAGGATTTCTCAGATACCTACATGCAGTTGTCTAGTTGATCCTACATCCTTAGTCAATGTTATTACTGAAGAAAATATTTTTATGAAAAACTTGCAATGTGATTCTTATGATACATCTGATGTGTGGATTAAAACTTGTAATGGTTTTCTTTATCCATCATTTAGTTCTATTAACTTTCCGGTTGAACTTTGTCATAGAACCTATGAAGGATCCGGTAGTTTTTCCTCCTAGTTCTCAACATATTCCAAACAAGACAAAACATAATCGATCTACTAATGAACATCATAAAAAGCATCGAGCTCAAGCTAAGGCCCGTGTTTTTGTTATTCAAAGTTATATACCTTATTTTGATCAATCTATGCATGATGTGTTAGAAGAAGTTACTACCAATAATGATGTTAAGATGCAAGATTATGATGATTCTATTCATATCTTAGATCCTATTTTGATTAATCTAGATGAAGAAGATACTTTTGATGATACTAATGATGTTAATGATGAATATGAGACTATTGACATTGACATTGATTTACCTAATATGCTTTCATCATAATTGACACTCACACCTAGTATCAAACATTATGATTCTCAAGAGGATCCTTGTTTGGAACTGGCTATCATTCCTACTGTGTTGGATATAGTCCCTCTTTCAAGTTACCCACCTTCCCTAAATAATATAGAACAATATGGGGAGAGTAGGTAGTTCCACCTCAACCTCAAACTCAACCTCAAGTTCCACCTCAACTTAAATAGAAACCTCAAACTAAACTAAAATCTCAACCCAAACCTCAAAAACAACCTAAGAATAAAAGACCTCCGAAACTCTTGATTACCTTTGATGATTCTAAGACTATTAAAGCTCTTGATGGTCCCCTTGACATTTATGCTAGGATTTCTCAGATACCTACACGCAGTTGTCTAGTTGATCCTACATCCTTAGTCAATGTTATTACTGAAGAAAATATTTTTATGAAAAACTTGCAACGTGATTCTTATGATACATCTGATGTGTGGATTAAAACTTGTAATGGTTTTCTTTATCCATCATTTAGTTCTATTAACTTTCCGGTTGAACTTTGTCATAGAACCTATGAAGGATCCGGTAGTTTTCCTCCTAGTTCTCAACATATTTCAAACAAGACAAAACATAATCGATCTACTAATGAACATCATAAAAAGCATCGATCTCAAGCTAAGGCCCGTGTTTATGTTATTCAAAGTTATATACCTTCTTTTGATCAATCTATGCATGATGTGTTAGAAGAAGTTACTACCAATAATGATGTTAAGATGCAAGATTATGATGATTCTATTCATATCTTAGATCCTATTTTGATTAATCTAGATGAAGAAGATACTTTTGATGATACTAATGATGTTAATGATGAATATGAGACTATTGACATTGACATTGATTTACCTAATATGCTTTCATCATAATTGACACTCACACCTAGTATCGAACATTATGATTCTCAAGAGGATCCTTGTTTGGAACTGGCTATCATTCCTACTATGTTGGATATAGTCCCTCTTGCAAGTTACCCACCTTCCCTAAATAATATAGAACAAGATGGGGAGAGTAGGTAGTGTGCTTGATTTTCTGGTCCTTCATGGTAGCTTTTTGTGTGTTTGCCTATTGTATTGTGCTTCTCTCGTAATGTGTTTGCTAAATGTATGTTAGATTTGTTTATATAACCCTTGTTACTTTGTTGGTTCAAGGTGATAAATGAATTGAATATGTTGTATATCTCTTCTATATGTATCTTTACTCTTCTATATGTTATTTCATGTTATTTTTTACCTATGCTATTGTTTGTAAATGTTTCATTGTGTAATCTGCTCGGATTTGCAAATTGGTAGCACTGGTTCTTTTTGGTCTCCATGTCATGGTCCAAAAATATTCTTCTTCATAACTCTACTGTGTTCTTTCCTCCATTGTGTTTGTAGTTCTACTTTCTTTGGGGAATCATGTCAATTAATTTGCAATAATATCATATATATATTGTCTTATGATCATACTGACCCCACGAAAGGTAGATCCCTTATGTGTTCTCTGTATGTTTATGTGGTATTTCCCTTGATTTATCTTCATTTCAGGGCATCTCATAGTGGAAACATAATCAGTGGAGTTTTTTATGTTTCCGTTCAAGCCATTTCTCCTATTAAAGTGTTAGCGATGACTTTAACGTGGGGGCATATGCTCTGCTCACCTATTTCACAAACACACTTTCAATAGATATATTTATTTTTCAATGTACTTCTCTCCCTTTATGGATTAGTGACTAATCCTTAAAGCATGGATTTTTATTTTATAAGATCTCTTGATCCCTCTAGTTTCAAAATTTTGATCCCTTAAGGTCAAAGGTGTCCTTAAGAATGGATCTCTTTTGCTTTTGGTTTTACTCTTGTGGAATAGAATATTCCTAAGGGTGAATCTTTGATGGCTTGCCTACTGAGTAGCCACATTCACTAGGTGGTTCATTTCCTTCTTTCTAGCTACGTCATTTCCTTGTGTGGTTCACAACGGGACATAGGTTCTCATTGGGTGAGATAATCACACCCTCTCTTTCTCTCTCTTTTCTAGAGATGTCTCTCTTATTGTGATCTTGGATTTGATGAAGACTTGAGTCCCTAGGGGCTTGAGGAATTCTTTGTCCCTTTTATTTCAATAAGATTATCTTTTCATTATGATCTCCTTTACCAAGAGTTTGCATCGATTCCATACTCTTGCTAAAGTGGGGGCTAAATGTACCATCAAAAAATAGAAGCACTTCCATTTAGGACTGGTTTAGCCCTTTGAATAGGTCGTATGGAGTCATTTCAAGTGCCTTGAGTGGGTCTTTGACTGGATTTGGCTTTTTCCCCTATTCTACTTCTCTCTCCACTTATTTCTAGCCTTTTTCTAGCACCTTACCTTGAGGATCTAAGACCTTTGACCTCAGGGTGAAGGAAGACCTTCTAGGTCAAGATTAACATTGACCTTGACCTGGGTCAAGGATGACCTCAACTCTGACCTAGGTTAGAGTCGGCCTCGACCCTGACCCTATGTCCAAAATTCAAATTCCAGAGGTTTCAGGATGTCGGGCTTTGGAAAGTTTTATTTCCTGCTTTCAGGTCGACTATTTCAGATTTCAGAATGGTAAAATATTAAATTGTATTTAATCTAGGTCCATATCTAGGGGTTAAGGCTTAAATGGAATTTAATTCTCCTATTTCAACCTCTCTAGAGGTTTGTGCCCTAGACTAGTATAAAAGAAAGCCTTCCTCTCTCATTTTCACATCCACAATCAAGCATCTTTAGCGATCTTTTATCTTCAAGCTCTCAAGTACAATCAAGTGATCAAGTAAGAAAGAAGGAGAAGAAAATAATCCGAACATTCATTCATCCTCAAGCATTCAAGATCAAATTCATCAAGGAGATCCATTGATAGCCATTGAAAGATTCAACCTCTTTGGAGACCTCTTGTTGAAGATTTCTCTATCCACATTCATTCAAGCTTCTTCCTATTCCAAGATCCATTCAAGATTGATGTTGAAGATATAATTCAATTTATTTGTGACATCCTACATATAATTCTACATTCATTTGGAGCATCCATACTTATGGATTTAAGGATTCGAATCCTCCACAAGGATTTCAATATAAGCAAGGTGAATAGTTCCATTTACTTTGTTTATATATTGCAATTTTAATTACATTTATATGTTGATTCCAAACTAGGGTTTGACCAAGGAAAACCCCTCATCCAAAAAACAAATCCCTTTTTATTGCAAGTGCAGGTGCGGGACAATGAATATTAGTGCAGATTTGAGTACCCTTTTCGATGAACTTTCAAGATTTGCGAACAGAATTTCCCTCGGAATAGTGCAGGTCAAGGTCAACTTTTTGGGGTAAGATTGTACCCCAAGGTAAGATCTTACCCCTATTTTAGGTCAAGGATGACCTTGCTCAGAAAAGCAAAAGGTTTCTTGGTTTTCTCTATTTCTGCATTTCCATGCCAGATCCAGTTGCAGAATTCCTTGAAACTTAACACAGACACCAAAAAATAACATTTTCTAGATCAGTCCTATTTTGAGGTTAGTATTTGTCTTCAATTCAATCAAGATTTCAATACATACTTGCTATAACAGAATATAAGGTTGTCTCCTTTCTTCATATTCTTCATAGATTGATTCTTTCATGCATTAATCACCTCCTTGTGGTTAATCAATTTGGATCTTTCCTTTGGTAATTTGGATTAAGAAGTAGATCTTACATTCCCCCACACATCTCTACACATATTTTATATCATACATCATTAATTTTTATATCTTACAATGTGTATATTCAAATAGGTTCCAAGAGAGAAATTTTTCACTCTTCCTATATACTTATCAGTGGTGATCCTCCACCAAGGGTCACCACTCTTCACAAGTGGCCTTATTAATTATATTATCTTAATAATATAATTATTATATTATCAATATAATAGTAATTATTATATAATAATTATAATTATAATATAATAATTATATTATCAATATAATTATTATATCACAATAATTATAATATCACAACCTTTATGTTATCTATGTTATCCTCAAAGAATCTGACCATAGCTACAATAACATTAACACTCCCTCTTATCTAGGGAAGAATCCTTCTCGATATCTAAATTTTTTAATGATATCAACCATGGCTACTCCCAAAGGGTGGGTCCATTATGGCTACTCCCATTAATGGAAAATGAAAATGAACACAAGTTCTTATCACAGAATCACTCAACATCATGTCACCATCTTATCATGGAAATCACCATAGCTACTCCTAGAGGGTGAATAAACAAAATTACTAACTTGTGGAGTCTCTCACATGACATCCACCATAGCCACTCTAAGAGGGTTGAAAGAATAAGTGTACAAGTGCCCATCACAAAATCACTCAATGTGATGTCACCATATCATCATGACATCCACCATAGGTACTCCTAGAGGGTGAATAAATACAAGTGCTAAGTCATGGATTCTCTCACATGACATCAATCATGGCTACTCCTAAAGGGTGGATCCACCATGGCTACTCCTAGAGGGTGGAACAAGGTCATTCAATGGAAATTTCTCCATCTCAGAGAAAAATGCATTACAAGGGCTTATACCTCAAATTTCTCTATCTTAGATAAAAATGCATACAAGGGTTGATACCTCAAATTTCTTCATCTCACAGAAAACTGCATACAAGGAACATGATACATATAGAGAGGGATATATATAGAGACAGGGAGATATAACTCAATATATGTAGAGGGAGATATATAGATAGAGAGTGATATAGAGGAACATGATGTTATTTTTCTATGTGTATATTTAAATAAGTACCAATTGTGTGTGTAAATTTTGTACCTAGCTGGAGACACAAGAAATCTATAATATAAGAACAATATAGCTAACCAGGAGACTTACTTCCTTCTAATGGGTGCGAGTATGGTATTCTCATATTCAGACTGAGATCAGTGACAATGCAACACCTAAACAAAGGATTTAATGCTAAAGATGGATGAAAGATGAATGTAGATTAATCTATTTTTTTGGATTTTGTGTGTAATAAGATGAAAAACTGATATGAAACTAGTCTAGAATGGATTGAAATGATATAAAAATTGAATCTATTCTAACAATGCTATGATATGAAAATGGATGAATTGAAAAAAAAATCTCACAAATCGCCTGTTCGCAAGAGCTTGATTCTTCAAATGAAAATTTGCCAGAGTTCAAGTATGCAAATTCACGGGGGGGGGGGGGGGGGGGGTAAGATGAAGGACTGAGCCTCAATTATATAGAAATCCATGGCTTGAGGATGCATTGAGAAAATCCATAAATCACTCTTGATAAACTCGGGTTGATTTTTGAGTTAACAAGAAATCAAGAAAAGATCAACTCATAAAATCATGCAAAAGCACTTTTTAACTCGAAATAGAGTTTAGTTCACTTTTTCAACTCACAATCACATGTTGAGTTTAGAAAGTTAACAAATTGAAATTGATAATTGATTTAAAGTTGACTGCTTTTCTGATTGTGCATGATTTAATATGAATTAATTTAAAAATAAAGTGATTTATTCTCAACTTAACTGATTTTGAATTAAAATAATTGATTTATGGGTTAATCAATTATTAAATCAAACTTTTATTCCAAACTATATCATTAAATATTGACAACTTGATTTAATTAATTAAATAAGAATTTAATCAATTATTCATAGGATTTTTTT
Organism: Chamaecyparis obtusa; assembly: GCA_027943335.1. NCBI lineage: Eukaryota > Viridiplantae > Streptophyta > Pinopsida > Cupressales > Cupressaceae > Chamaecyparis > Chamaecyparis obtusa. The sequence goes on from BSBK01000157.1 coordinate 133,294, forward strand.
ATTTATTGTCAAAATTAAATAATATTAATTAGGAATAAATATAATTAAATCTAATTAAATAATTAAGTGGTAGTATTAATCTAATTAATTAAATATTTATCATATTCAATTAATCAAATTTATGATAAATATGATTTATCGCCAAATAATATTTAATTAAGATAATTATGATAAATTAGGAATATTCAAGGAATATTCTACGATGCAGAATTAGGATAAAATCAATTAGGGTTTTGATAAACTAATGTGCAGATGTGTCTTAGGTTAGGACTTTGATGTCAATTTCATTCTATTTGTTGATGTAGGAGGTTAATGAACCTATAGCCCATTTTCGGGGTATTACATTTTGCCCCTCTTTGAATTATTATGCAAAGCGTAGTGGTTCAAATATTAATCTAATTTTTATAATGATGTGGACTCAATTATGTGGTGGAGAAACTAATCCTGAGAGATTAACCGATTCTAAGACAGAAACTGATTGATAGATTTGAAGATTTTGGTGATTCAGGTCCTAGTTGAGCAAAGAATCGAGATGATGCTAACTATATCAACAATGAACGAGTGATTACGAAGAAGTGTCAAAATGCCTGATTCTGAACCTATGATTATGAAGAAGTGACTATCCTGTCTCCAAACCTGATTGTCCAAAGGAATCGAAAGGATGTCAAATCTGAACCCTTCAGTTATGAAGAACCAAGGAAATAACACAACTGAACAAATGGTTATGAAGAGTTGATATAGTTTGCAAAATTGATTAGGATACCAGATTGATATGGATCTTGATGAAACTGATATGCCCCAAGCGATGTGCCCCAAGCAACGAGGTCTTTTGATGAACCAACAACTAGACGTGGTTGTTGTCTTGATTACTGAAAGAAAGATTTGATTTACAGATTTGATTGATGTGCAATACCATGCCCCCTTCGAGATGAAAATTGAAATTTGACAAGAAAAGTCAGTGTTAAATGGTTTAGAAGCATGTTAATTAATTTGAGAAGTGGTTGTGCATGTTTGGAGACGCGTTCTGCATCGTTTGAAGGTCCGAAAGACCAAGTTTGACTAGGTTTGACCATGAGTTGACCAAGTTGAAATTTTGATAGTTTGATGTATGATAATTAGTTAAGTTGAAAATTAGATTTCTTTGATGATTAGGTCTCTTATGCAAGCAATCGGTCGTCCTGGGTTTGAAAATTTTTAATCATGATTTTGACAATGTAAATGATCTCAAATTTCAATTTTGATCCTGAAAATGGATTCAGAATGTCAAAATTATCCAGGGGTGCAATTTTCACGCAAAATGGAGAACTTTGAAAAATTAGGTCAAAACCTATATAAGGGCCAAAAGGGTCATTTTCAAATCATTTGAACCTTTTGTCTTTTGTGAGCCTTGTGGAGCCCTCTGAGAGAAAAATGGACAACATGGCAATCCCAGTCTCCTCACATCGATTTGAGCACAACCGACGATTCCAGCGACCTCCCCAATATGGGAACCCGGTAAGTGGACCTCTATGCCTCTTTATGAATTCAAATTTTCCATATTTTTAGCATTTTTAGGATCTTTTTCGTACGTTTTTACTTTTTGAATTTTTGCACCACAAAAAGTCGTATGACACTCTACTTTGACTCATACGAGTTTTCAACTTCTTGTAGAGTGTCGTCCCCATTAGTATTGTAAGTCACATGAGAGGGACGCATCTGGTGTACGACATTTCATCGAGTCCCTCAAGTCTCATATAGGAACCTATAGAATTTTGTGTACACATGAAATATCATGTGGGAACCCATAGAAACTCGTACGAGTTTTAGTACTAGTCTGAAAACTTGTATGAAAAAAATGAGTGTTTTTCTCATCCTTAGGTCAAATTTTTTATTTTTCTAATTTCTTAGGCTAATTCCTTAGCATTTAATGCACCTTTTGAAGTATTCAACTTTTCAATTCATGTGCTTATAGCCTTATTTTTTACCAAGTCACTAATAGGGTACTTTGTTCCTATTTTATGTAGGTCATCTATTCTGATGTACATGTCTAGATTTTACACCCTGCAACTCAGAGACTCTGCGTGTCACTACCTAACCCTCTCAAAGTGCACCTAGTTGCGTGCAGATTTGAGTAGTTGATACGGTTTCCTGAGATTCAAGTGAACCATGGTTTGTTGACTGTGTTGATCGAAAGAATCCATTCTGAGACGCATACATTTCATTTTCCTACTGGAGAGATCATCGTTACTCCAGAGGATGTGTATAGGATACTCTAGATACCTTTTCATGGTCCTCGTCCTAACTATATCAATGCAGGGAATGTTGGTCTTCATGCTTTTAAGACACTGTTCAGTGATGATGATTAGTTAGCTCATTCTATCTCCTGGGAGGCTCTGGTATAGAGATATGGGTAGGCCCACAGCCTAGGGTGTATCATAGCAGGGATGATCGGTGGGATCATCATGTCTGACTGTTAGCAAAATGGTCTTCTGATGGGTTGGGCCCCTATGGTAGCATGCCTGATGGCTACACCTCCTGAGATAGGATGGGGTCAGTGCTTACTTGCCCATATGTTCTTAGAGATGTACAAGATAGTGTATCATGAGGGAAAATATTTTGCTTTGAGTGCACTAGTTCTACAGATTTGGGCATGGGAGCACATCTTGTTATGTCGGCCAGTATGCGGTGAGGGTAGCTAGCCACATGAGCCATTGATATATAGATATTCTAGTTACGTCACATAGGTTTGGATGGGTATTATCAAGTACTGAAGGTATGTCCTTGATGACATGACCTTTGTTATATGGAGACCGTACTTATAGGTAGAGGCATGGCCTACTGCTCGGGCCTAGTTTGGATACTTTTGTCAGAGTCAGGTGTTGATAGTTCGTTCCACTACTTTCCTTGAGTGTTTCATCATTACACATGTCTGGAGATAGTATGGAATTATACAGGATGCACCACAAGACTACGCCACTTATGCATGGATGGTTTGAGAGCTGGGATTAGTTTGGAAAGCTCACCTATCTTACACCATGTGCAGCTAGGAGTACACTAGGTATGTGCCAAGAGATTGGGACTATAGGCCATAGGTTGATGTTGGGGTCACTGATGCTTTTATTTCTTGGTTGGCGGAGCATCCTATGCGTAGATTTTCTAATCCTACAAAGTTGATTCCAACCATGGAGGAGGTTGTAGATGTTACAGGTGCACCAATGGGTAGAGGCCAGAGACGTCATGATGTATAGATACCAGTGGTGTAGCCTACACCACCTAGGCCTAGAGCAGTTGTTACTCCATAGAGAGGAGCAGGACAGATGAGACCACCTCGCCCTCCGAGTTCTATAGTAGGCAGACCTGTAGTTCTTTAGAGGAGACACACTAGAGGAGATATTGGTACATTGGGTAGTGTTGGTAGTGCAGATGATGTGTTAGGTGCCCAACAGTATGTAGGTGGTGGTGAGGACACATAGGCTGATCCAGATTTTGATTTAGGTGCTGAGGTCAAATGCCACAAGGCACGCAGAGCAAAGGCTATTGATCAGCCAACAGAGGATACAGATATGCCAACTGCGGATGTAGATTCTCAATTGAGGCATAGTCCTCGGGATATTATCAGGTGACTCAAATTGTAGATTACAGACTTGATATTACAGAGCACCACATTTGAGATACAACTAAAGGAGTCTGAGAGGTAGCATTTAGAGAGAGAGGTAGATGTGAGACGGTTGTAGGAAGAGGTCATCCATCAGACTACACGGGCTTCTTACTATGTCTTGGTAGATTATTCAACTGTACCTACTACATAGAGAGTTCCTACATACTCTCAGTACATGGTTTCTTCGGAGGGAGCTAGAGCATCATGGGTTGATCCACCACTAGATGCACCTGCCCCACCACCACCAGATGCAGAGGATCAGGAAGACAATTGATCTACCTTAGTATTCTGATCATTTTTGTCATTTTGTCCATATACATTGATCTATTCTGATAGGTCACATGAGTGCATTCTTTTGTATACTATGCCATTAGTGCACCCCTGACTATTCTAAGGTTTTATGATATATATATTGTTGGAGTTGATGAAAAATAACCCATAGCTCCCAAGAACACCTACACGTAAACACCTATCACAAAAAGAGAGAGAAGCAAACAGCTATGGAGGCCTGAATGCATTGATCCATGAGAGAGGAGAAATCCTTGATGTGTAAAAACAAAAGTTGCAATCAATAATGAAATGTCATAAAAAGGTTACATGTGTTATAAGATCAATCCTTATAAAAGGATATCAAAAAGCCTAAAAAGGTAAAACCCTAGGTTGCACAATAATAATTAATAAAATAATTAATTATTATATACCTAAAGTTTAGCTTAAGTAGAAAGAGGTAATAAGTGACTTAATAATTAAATCAATATGATTCAATTAATAAGAAAACACTTTATTACTCTAACACCCCCCCTTAAGATAAACTTTGGGAAAAGCTAAAAACCTAGAAAGAACTACTGAAAGCAAATGGGTCCAGCAACAAAAGGCCTGATCAAGTACCCAAGTACAAAAGAGAATCTCTACAAAGCGGAGAAATAGAGAAAACCACATGGGAAAAACTCTATTCCAAAAAGAGACCAAGACTAGTCTAAAGGACTGAAGAAGCCTCCAAAACTAGGAATGTTCCAGAAAATAGGAACAAAGATGAACATGCACAACATCACTGAAGCATGAAACTGCAAACTCTATCAAGAAGAAACTGATGATCTGAAGATCCTCCAAAGAAATATGACCAGGTAGAGAAGACTGTAATCTGGATGAGTGCCCTCAAATAACACTACTCAAATCAGGAGGCAAACAAAGGCAAACACCTGAACTCAAAGATACAGATGGCATAAACACCAAAAGCCTGAAGAGCTGATCAATCAAAACTAGAAGAGTGCATCCAAAAAATAGGAAAGAAAAGAGTGTCCATATGGTAAATGATCCATCTCACTGGAATGCATAGGTACCCAGCCACTGCAATCACCTAGTACATAGGATCAAATACTAAATACATAGCTCACACTATCAAACCAAGGAAGTAGTAGAACCAATAGTAGAAACCCCCCCATACTGCAAACAAGGGAGTAATGACAGGTACACTGAAAAGATCATCCAATATGAACTGCACGATGAAGATGAATCTGAAACATCGAATGTGCAGAGTACAAATACAAATAAAGATACCTAAGGCTAATGTCATTGGAGGAAGGCTCACATGAAAAAAGAAGATGGAAAACAAAGGAAAACATCAAACCCCCCTGGCACTTTATAATAGAGTGCAAGTACATAAGGCACAAACATGTGCAAGATCCCATACATGCAATAGAATGGCACTTTATCTCAGTGTGTGTGCATAAAAGAATGCTCCAAAAGTGAATTATACACTACTCAAAGAAGATCAAAGGCTACTGAAACAAAAGAACAACGTAAGACGAGCCATCCCTCAAAGGAAAGAGATCCCAGGACTTGTAACAACCAAGATATCCACCAGACTACAAAAAAGAAAAAATCTAAATAAAATGAACCTAGAGTAGAATCTAGAAAAATGACTCACATAACTGAAAAGCTCTCTGAACAAGCTTTCCAATGATATATCATTTTCTGAAAATGGAGTCCAGATGCGCAAGATAGAGCTCTCAGAGTACAAAACTGAAGATCTAGCTTTGACAAAGAAAAACACCATCAAAAAAATAAAAAAATAAAATATAACCTCCAGATCTAGAAAGAGCTCAGAATTAACTTTTCGACAATATCTTATTTGCCAAATTTTGACACCATATGCTCAAGATATGAGCAAAAAACCAACAGTTGCGCTGGAGGGCCCAAAGAAGGTGTCTGGAAGGATCTAAAGATGGGTGACATCATCAAAATGATAGAATCATGCATAAAACCATCAGATCTAATAAAATATCAAAAAGAGCTTTTTGGCAATATCTTGTTTGCTGAAAACAGAGCCCGGATGCAAGAGAAATGGATCCCAGAATGTAGGAGGTCTGAAACACCAAGATCACAGAGAACATCTGACTTTGATAAAAAAAAGAGCATCAAAATGGAAAAATCAGAAAACCATACCAAAAAAGAAGGATCAGGCTCAGAAATAGCTTTCCGATGGTATATCATTCAAAGAAAATGGAGCCCGGATGTGAAAGATATCGAACCCAGAGTGCAGGAGGGTTGAGATGCAAGCTAGCTAGAAATTTTCTACCTTTAACTGCAATAAATGCAACATTAATGGTGAAATCAGGAAACCACACTAGAAAAAAACCATCTGTCTCAGAATTACCTTTCCGACAATATCTCATTCTCCCAAAACTGATCTCGTATGCACGAGTTATTGTCAAAAAATGAACTCCCTCTCTGAACAGATGATCAAAAAATTATGCAGCAAAGTTTTTTTTGAAAAAGGCTTACATTAGCTCGACGTCATGCTAACGTCATCACTGGAAGGGAGAGAGGGTGCCATGTGTGATGCATGGTGATGTAGGGATGATGTCAGCACCATGAGGGTTTGGGTTTTTTGGCCTAGAAACTGCGAGATCACCGGGGAATAACCGACGGGATCACCGTCAGCGGTGACCGCGCGGTTATGTCGATGCTGTCACCATCGGAGGTGACCGCGGGCCGCCGCTCGGCGGTGCCCATTGGGTGGTGGGTCGGTGGCTGCCACTCAATGGGTGGCCACTAGGCGATGGGCCCCCAAAAAAAAATTTAATGATTTTTTTTTATATTTTGCCTACGTCAACCTTGGGCTACGTGCTAGGGTCGTACGACCCTGGTATGGCAAAAAAAATTTGCTTCAGAGGTCAACTTGTCCAAAAATGACAAGTCTTATATGAATTTTGACTATCTCAGGCCTTTCGAACACAACCGTGAGGTGTGTTTGGGCCAGAAGTGCTCCAAATAATAGTGATCACCTCGAGATCTGTGCTAGGGCCAATTGCAAAAAAAAATTTCTCATAGATTCCAACTTTGTCCAAATTGGACAAATTTTATATGGATCTTGGGGTTCTTAGATGCTTTGAATGCAACCGTGAGGTCCATTTGAAGCTAAGATGACTAGAAAAATAGGTCCCCCCAGATCTGATAGGAAACCCTCTCTAAAAATGCAGATCTGACGAACACGCCTGAATCTCTCAGGAAGAGGACAGGGGCAAGCAGATCTGAAGCTTTGATACCATGTTGGAGTTGATGAAAAAAACCCACAGCTCCTAAGAACACCTACATGCAAACACCTATCACAGAAAGAGAGAGAAGAAAATAGTTATGGAGCCCTGAATGCATTGATCTGCAAGAGAGGAGAAATCCTTGATGTGCAAAAACAAAAGTTGCAATCAATAATGAAATGTCAGAAAAAGGTTACATGTGTTATGAGATCAATCCTTATATAAGGAGATCAGAAAACCTAAAAAGGTAAAACCATATGTTGCACAATAATAATTAATAAAACAATTAATTATTATATGCCTAAAGTTTAGCTTAAGTAAAAAGAGGTAATAAGTGACTTAATAATTAAATCAATATGATTCAATTAATAAGCAAACACTTTATTACTTTAATATATATATATATATATATATATATATATATATATATATATATATATATATATATATATATATATATATATTTGGTTATGACTTCATATGTACTTGTCATTTTGTTTATGATGATTATATCATGTGATGCAAATGTTTGAAATGCTTGATTAGTGTAGAATGTATGGATCATGCAATGCAATGTTTTCTTTCAAATGTATGGAATATGCAATGTAATTGATTATGGATTATGGAAATGTATGATTTGTTTTATGCTTTATGGATGTACATGTATGTAATGTAATAAATGTAATGGAATGATAACAATATGTAGTGTAAATGCAGCGATACACATGATATATTTTGCGGGTATTGATGAAGATAATTACTCGGTCATTTGTCAAAAAAAAGGATGTTTAACCCAGGGTGGTGACTGCTTGCTGATCTGTGAAGAGACCTTCGTGTGAGATTCAGACCTTGTGTCATGTTGAGCATTTTTTTAAACAAGCGTTTAAGTGTTAAGCTGATTTGGCAATTACGAGATAAATGCAATCATGCAAAGTGCAAAGTGACATGCGGAATGAAATGCAAACCTAGGACCTAGGACTTAGTCATAGATCATGTGTCAGTCATTTTCATCATTGAATATTTTATTAGGTAACCGGATAAAACAATACAATATCCACTAGTTAGACAACCATAGACATATGAATATTGATCGTTACGTCAAAAAGTCAATACAACACCCATTGGCTAAACAACCACGGACATATGAATATGAACTTTTTGTCAGAATGTCGGATTAGATATAAGCACCAAGGCATAAACACCAGGATGACCTAAATATCATGTCCATTTTGATATAGCAATTTGTATAAGCATTAGAACATAAAATGTTGTCATGACCTGAATACGCCTTGTGGACAAACACACCAAGCAGTCGAAAGATCATTCTGAATCCGTTGTGAATTACCCACAGTGACCCTTTATCATTCACATCCTTGGGTAAGATCGTGTTTCACAGTAGGAGTAAGAACTCACTCAAAAATAAAATAGTTAGATCAAAATTCCTTGAAGCATCTGAGTATCAATGGTCGAGGTACACATGGCCATCCAATACATGATGGAGGCACTTATAGTGGACACCAATTCAATCCAGAATTTTCAAAGTTGTTAGATTTTCACCCAAAGTAGAAAACAATGAAAAGATTATGCCCCTAGTCATCACTCTCTAAATCCTAGAAAGGAAATCATCGAAGAGCTCGAAAGGACACAATATGCAAAAATCTCAATGTGAATCAATAAGCATACAAGGAGAAAAAACAATGAAGCAAAGATTGTTTTTAGTTTGTTGTTGATAGTTGTTTGTGTTTGATTGCAAAATCCTTTCTGGTAAGGAGACAGACACATTGACTCGAATGTAGCTTCAAAGGACTCTAACTAGATATGACTCGTCTGAGGTATACTAGAGACCATAGGATATGACATTGATTGCCCCCAATTTTGAAACATTGATAGGATATAGATGCTTTTGTTGATTGGTGTACAAACTGACTTTATTGAAAATAGGATGTGGAAATAAACCGGGAAATATGTACAAACTAAAGCAAGACTGAAAGCTAGGAAAGACCAAGATTGCACTGATAAATAGAACATTTTTGGAACAAGTGGCACCCCTTTGCCGAGTTTTCACCATCTTGGTAGAGATTCTATTTTTTCTACCAAGGTGCCTATTTCTAGGTTTTCACCAAGGCACTTTTTCTTTTTCTCATTTTTTTTTATATTTTTATTTTTTCCATTTTTTGATTTATTTGTGATACATCAAGGCACCTATTGCTAGGTTTTCACCAAGATGTTCATTTTTTCTGGACCTTTTTTGATTTTTATGATTTTTTCAAGACATTTTGCAAAGACTAAATGCCTTAGGCGTAGAATTTCTTTAGATGGAGAATGTTGATTGGTTCTCAGAGTTTTTCTCCTTCAGTCGTTGAAAGTTGATGAGCTCCATAGCCAAAATTAGCAGTGATAACAAAGGGACCTAGCCAGTTGGGTTCACACTTCCCCTTGCGTTCTCTATGTGATTGATTTTTAGCATTCTCTCTCAAGACTAGATCACCAACCTAAAATTCTCTGTGTCTGACTTTCTTGTTGTAGCCTCTAGACATTCTTTTTTGATATACTCTGAGATGATCATATGCTTCTTGTCCACACTCATCTAGTAGTTCAAGTTCTTGTTAGGATTAGGTAATACTGAGAGGGGGGTGAATCAGTATTACAGAACTTTGATTTCAACTTCAAACAATTATAAACAATCCAAAGTAACGCAAAAATGAAAAGAACATATAAGCATAACACATTACTCATGACACCATGATTTGTTCTCGAGGAAACTTTGGTCAAAGGGAAAACCCCGGTGAGAATGGTACCCACAACTATGCACTAAAATATTATGTCCTTGTTAGGAGATTTACCTTGTTAGGAGATCTAGCCATGTTAGGAGCTAATTGTTACATAGTACATTTCCTTGTTAGAGGATTACAAAAACCCTATTAGGCTAATACAAAACACTTGGTTAAAGGTGGTGAGCACACTACTCTTACAATCAATACTATCCCAAAAATAGTTCTCAAAAGGGGAAAAATACAAGCACTTATCTTTCTTAGATAGTTCCAATTGTAGCTCGGCCTCTTACTGATCTTGCATCTAATCTCTACTCTTGTATTTGCAAACTTACTCCATCATCACAAAAAAAATCCATACTTCGCTTTCACAAAACCAATCTAAACTTATATAGAATTAGCCTTCCATTCGACCTCATAATTGCCATACAAAACATAATAGAAACTTATGCAAATGATATACATGGATTCAGTGCTCTTATATTACCAAAGAGTCAACAATATAATTTATTTACTTGTCTTAGCACATTACCATATCCATTATGCTTTCCTTAATCTTCACAACTGTTCATGTACCCTGATAATACTATTTTACTGTCTTCGCATACCTTCCGAACACTGTATCTCACACATCAGGTATCCAAAACTCATGCAATCTTAACTTAAGCATCTAAGTATCCCAAAATACCTCTAGTTAACTTTGCAAGCCATAATACCTTGTATATCTTCATCTCTTATCCAAAATTGTGGCACTGTACCTTGTTTTCTTGATTTTGGACTTATTCATTTTCATGACTGTGACTCCAGAGGTAATCTCTATAACATGCAATCACTCCATCATAAGTGTTTCCATAAATGACAACCCTTAAGTGATTCCTAGTGCTCCAAAACATCACATGCCAACAATTCTTGCAACCTGGACACCCTGTAGTCATCATCATTTACTAGACCATGCATTTTGATTCTTAGTGATGGAATTTCAACCTCAATAGGTAGTACCGCTTCAAACGCATAAACTAAAGTGAATAGTGTAGCCCCAAGGGGCATTTTGACACTTGTTCTGTAGGCCTAGAGAGATAGATTGATCATGAGATGCTAGTCTCTTCCTATTTTATTAACTGTTCGATGCAATATTTTCAACAGATTCTTTTTTGATGCCTCTACTTGTCCATTCCCCTAAGGATAGTATATGGATGACCAATGTTGGGTTATCTTGAATTTTGAGCATAAGGAATCTAGGTCCTTGTTTTTGAATTGGCCACCATTATCTGTGACTATAGAATGTGGAATACCATACCAACATATGATGTAGTTCAAAATGAACATAGAGATTTTCTTGCCATTTGGTTGAGTCAAAGGAACTGCTTCTACCCATTTTATAAAGTAATATGTAGCTATAATGATATGGGTATGTCCATTAGAAGAATGTGGATAAATAGCACCTATCAAATCAAATGCCCATTGTTGAAAAGGCCATTTTGTAGTAAAAGGAATTAGATCTCTCCCTAGCGCATGAATCAAGTTTCCATGTACTTGACACTTTTGACACTTAGCATATTTGATAGCCTATTTTTCCAATTTAGGCCAATAGTACCCAGCCCTAATAAGTTTTTGAGCTAATGTTAAACCATTGGAATGTGATCCACATATATCATTATGGACTTTCTCTAATGCATATTGAGACTCTTCATGCTCTAAACACCTAAGTAGTGTACCATCTAGACTCCATTTGTGTAGATCATTACCAATGATGACATATCAGGATTTGTTTTAGATAATATATCATTTCTCATGGCGGTTGAAGGTATCAGGAATGATTTGGTCTTTTAGGTAGGAGTATACGTTTTTGTATCTGGAAGAATCATGACCAACAACAATGCAAATCATGTAGGTTTTGGGGGAATCATATGTATGAAATGATAGTGCTTCCACTAGGAACTCGTAGCATAGCTCATGTTTGGGCTACTACAGTAGAGATAATAGTGTTGCCATAGCATCATCAACCTTGTTCTCTATTCTAGGAATCTGCTCAAACGTGATAGATATGAAATATTTCTTTAAGTCATCTACCATGCATTTGTATGGAACAAGTTTCTCATCTTTTGTTTGGTACACATCATTGACTTGGTGTATGACTAGCTGTGAGTTTCCATGAATGTGCAACTCTGTTACTCACCACTCAATTTCTATCTTCATGCCATTAAGTAGAGCTTCATATTCATCAATATTTTTTGTGCAAGGAAATTTTATTCTGAATGCTTTAGGTATTGAATAACCTTTTGCTGTTATGAATAAGATGCCTGCTCCAGATCCATTCTATGTGTAAGATCCATCAAAGAAAAGATGCCAAGTCCTAGAAGATATTTGCATGATGGATGAATCAGGAAATTCCATCTGTAATGGTGTATCATCAAACATTGGTGCTTCAGCCAACTGATCTAAAATGACTTGGCCTTTAATAGATTTCCTTTCGACATATTCTATGTCAAATTCTCTCAATAGTATCACCCATTTAGCTAATCTACCTGTGAGGGCAGCTTTGCTTAGTAGACACTTTAGTGGATCAATCTTATCTATTAGTTGTGTTGTATGAGCTAACATGTAGTGTCTCAGTTTTTGTGAGGAAAAGATCACAGCTAGACAAGCTTTCTCAATCATGGAATAGTTCTTCTCATATGATACCAATGTTCTAGTGATATAATAAATAGCTCTTTCCTTCTTGTTTTCATCATGTTGTGCTAGTAATGCCCCTAGTGATGTATATGTGGTAGAGACATATAGAATCAATGGCTTCCCTTGAATAAGAGGCATCAGAATAGGATGATTTGATAGATATAGTTTGATATGATTGAAATTCTTTTCACATTCCTTGTTCCATGCAAAAGTCACACCTTTATGTAATGTTTTTGTGAAAGGCTGTGATATGTCTACTAGTTGATATATGAAACATCTGATTGACTGCACCCTTCCTTGTAAATTTCTCATATGACTGATATTTTTAGGGGGTTGCATCTCTATGATAGCTTTGACTTTAGCAGGATCTACTTCAATGCCCTTATTTGAAACAATATAGCCTAGGAGCTTTCCAGAAGTGACACCAAAAGCACACTTTTTAGGGTTCAGTCTGAGACAAATTCTCCATTCTATCCAGTATTTTTCTCAAGTCATTCAAATGTTCTGATCTTATCATAGACTTAGCTAAGGTTTCATCAACATAGTCGTCCATGGTTCGATGCATCATGTCATGAAAGATAGATGTCATAGCTCGTTGATATGTAGCACCGACATTCTTAAGACCAAATGGCATGACATTCCAGAAAAAGGTACCCCATGCACATGTAAAAGTTATTTTCTTTTGATCTTCTAGAGCAATTTTGATTTGGTTGTATCCTGAGAAACCATCCATTAAAGAATACATTTCAAAGCCCGCAGTCATGTCCACTATCATATCGATGTTTCGTAATGGAAAGTCATCCTTAGGGCATGCTTTGTTTACATCTCTGAAGTCTATGCATACTCTAATAGATTTGTTAGCTTTGACTATGAGTGCAACATGTGGATGCATCTTTCGCAATTTTTGTTTAACAGGTTTAACTCCTAGAGCTATAGAAAGATGATGCATTATCAAATTTTGATCTAACCCTGGCATATCTAAATATTTCCATGTGAATTTTATCTTCTTTTCTATCAAGAAAGTAGTGAATGTGTGTTTCTCTTCCTCTGATAGGGATTGTGCTACATGAATCAATTGTGGTTCCTCTACTATACCCAAGTTAATAGATTGAGTGGGTTCTATCAATACTGGAGATCTGTCATGTAAATGACTCAAAAGGACATCAAATGTCTCATCCTTAGGCACCTCAAAGAGGTTTTCACCTTAGGATACGTCTTTTGTTTTTACTATTTTAGGTTCTGAGACTGCCACAAAGTGGTTTTCACCCTCATAACTCTTTTTCTTTTTGCTTTTGTTTTTCTAATTGAGATATTTGATATCTGACTCCATCATGCTAATGCTAGGTTCACTGATGGAAGTTGTCATAGGTTCCACTGCATTGAGGTAGCAAGCAAGGGCATAGTCAACTGGAAAGGTATGGATATCTCAGTTTGGCTCAGTAGCTATTTGGTCTATAAGCTCTAGTTATTGGATAGTCAATGAAGGGGAGGATTGGGAAATGGTGTTCACGCATATGATTTGTCATCATTGTTCCTAGCCCAATTCTTGAATTTGAAGGTTATATTACTACTCAAAATGTTCAATTCACGAATAGGCTCAATGCCATTATTGGAGTCCACTTCAGCCATAGGTGGATCAGACTCGCTAAGTTTGTCATTTCTCTCTAGACTCACATCAGTTTTAGGTGAATATTGGTGAATGACATTAGTGTGTTTTTCAGTGATAAGCTCATCTTCTTCTGGAATAACTCCCCATTCATAGTCATTTGATTCGTCATCTAGATCTCTTGGAAAATTAAGAACATGTGTGAAGTCAGGATGAATCCCCCAAGTAGAATTGCCTTCAAATTCTAAGTGGAATTCATATTCATGGGAGTTTGTTTCAGAGTCACTATTGTATCCCAAGTGTTCAGCTATTGTGGTAGGTTTACCTTTTTCTTGTTTAGTAGTAGATTCTTGTGTATCTACTACATTGATATTCTCCTTAGGTTTTTATTCATCTTTAAGAAGATCTAGTATTTCTTGAGGTAAACGTTCATAAGGAATAAGATCAGAGGTGTCTGAATCATCACTATCTAATTGTGGTGTTTCCTCCTCTAGCTGAGTTGTTGTTGATGGTTCAATCTATTCTAAGACATGAGGAGATTTTTTATTGAGATGAAAATCCTTCTTTTGATATCCCAAGCCTGTAGTATCTTTAGTCATCCTTCCACAATGTTCAACTAGTTTTACAATGCCTTTGCCTCTTGTTCCTAGAGGTCTTTTTCCAGTGTATCCCATTTTAGACATGAATTTATGACTTGGTCAATAAGATTTGATAGGGCTTTTAGGCATTTTAGAGTCACATTTCTGAACTATCTGGGATTGAGACTCATCTTTGTATAACCATGCTAGTACAGCTTCTTCTTCATCAGATTCTTGCTTGGACACTTTTTCTGTGATAAAACTTCCATTAAATATGACCTAAGATTCTTTAGCTATAGGCTTCACCTTGTCTGAAGGTTGTCCATAATATTTTGGGGACAATAGAAGAGATGTGAGGGATAGGACTGGTTCCATTGTGTATTCTCCCATACCCGTGTCCTTGATTTTGACTTCTTTGGCAATGTCTTCCATCTTGGATGTAGATGCAATGTTTGTTTGCTTAGTGAAAGATTCTCTATTATGTGGAACAAGTTTGTCAGCACTTTCTTTCAAGGCATTGCAAGATGTGGATATGTCAGCTGGAATCATCACCTCTACTCCATCATAAGGAAACTTCACACATTGATGGTATGTTGATGTAATAGCTTGCATTTCATGTATCTAAGGTCTCCCTTGAAGAATGTTTCAAGCCAATGGAAGATCTAGAACTTGACAGGTGATGTCTTTGATAACTAGTCATATTCTAATAGGTAGGACAATTGTTCCTTTGGAAGATCTTTCTTGCTCATCATATTCTTTTATGGTTATCTTCTTTTTAGGATCAATAGAATCTTCTAATAATCCCAGTTGTGTGATCAATTTGTAGGAACAGATATTTAGACCAACACCTCCATCTTTTAGCACATGTTTGACATGACGGTTTTGGATCATGACTTCAATGTGCAAGGGTTGGTTATGTGGATGACTCAATGAGTTGTCATCTTCCTCTGAAAAGGAGATATACTAGGGTGATGTCCATGACCAACCATAGTCTGAAATCTATCTAGATCAAGATTGTCAGGAATGTTGGAACCAAGCGGGGCTTTATCCAAAATAGCTCTATGAGCAGGAGATATTCGAAGCAACTCAAACATGGATATTTTAGCATTGGTATGCTGGAGTTGTTGGACAATACTGTATGATATCACTCTGGTCTCTTTAGGAGTTGATTTTGAGGTAGCCCTCTATTTAGAAGTAGATGAAAGATTGAAAGGCACTTTAGGGGCGTTTGATGAACCTGAAATTTGTCCTTGTAGATGTACCTAAGCTTGTGATTGAGTTAATGCATTTGTTGATTGATTATCTCTATCCTCTTTCACAATAGTGATGACATTGAAATGTTTAGATAGGCATGGTTCAACCATGTTAATGACATCATTGTTTCCAAAGTAGGCATAATTGACTTTAGCACCCATGTTAGGTTGAGAAGATGAATCTCCTTCGGTATGCTTCGGAAATTGTTTTGTGAATGTTGTATGATCATTTTTGGTGTTGTGATTGTCAATTACAATTTATCCTTCATCAATTTTGTCTTGAATGAGATGTTTCAGATGCATGCAGTTATTGGTTTTATGACCTTTATTTCGATGGAAGTCACAAAAATCGGTCTCTTTCCACCATTTAGGTTTAACTTCAGGATCATATGATTTTATCTCAGGAAATGTGATGATTTTGTTTGCCAATAGTATTTTCATGGAAGATTCTAAGGACTCGCCCAAAGGAATGAACTCGCACTTTGGTTTTGAAACCCATGGTTTATAGTCATTAGACTTTTTAGCAGATTCAGATGCCTTTTGTTCAAAAGTTTTTATGGCTTGAGTGCCCATGGTAAGATTGAATGTGGGTGCCTTTGATAAAGCACTGATGTGATCAACAACACCATCTGTCACAATATTCTTGTTCTTGTTCTAGAATTTGACTTTGTCTTTGTTGTTGGAACTAGAAGCAGATTCATACTTGCTATCTTTGTTAATCAATATGTCTCCATTATGGGAAAACACATTTTCAATTTTTATGGAATTTTCTACCATTTTCTCAAAAGAAGTATGATTTTGCATTTGTAGATGATAGTTGAGTTCTGGAATCAAATTGTTGATGAATATTTTGAGTTTTTTAGTTTCTGGAATGGATCTAGCATAGATTGTAAACTTCTTCCTCCATCATTTGAGGAAATTCATGAAGGGTTCTCCTGTCTTTTGTTTCAAATTGCAGATATCGATCATGGTGATTGGATGTTAGATATTGTAAGAGTATTGTTGGTAAAATAGTTTGATCAACTCCTCAAAAGTTTTGATGGTTGGAGGCATTTTAGAGAACCAATGAATGGCTGACCCTCCTAGAGATTGAGGGAAAATATGCATTAGGTAGGTTGGTTCATGCATAAACTCCATAAATTGAGTACATAATTCTCTGACATGATCTTGAGGATCAAAGTTTCCATCATACTTATCATATTTTGGTATCTCCACTCTTCTTGGGAATGGTGGCATGTACAAGTTTTTATCAAATGGAAAGGGGTATAGAGCCTCCATAGAAAATTCTTTAGGTTCTTTCTCTTTTTCCATCTCGTTTAACTTGACTTGCATAGCATGCATCTGTTTCATCATTTTTGTGATAGGAGTTTCTTCCTCTTGAGTGATTATATCTTCAAGATTAAAGTTTAGAGGAAGTTTGGCTTCTTGTCGAGCTAATTCCAAGAAGTACGTTTCTTTCTCTTCTTGCAAGAAATGTTTCATCATTTTTTGAAATTCATCATCATTTCTATACCGCTCAATTTCAGATGGTGTTGGTTTTGGATCTCCACCATGATTAGACTGATGACCTTGAGAACCTTGGTTTCCTCCTCCTTGAGACATTGTGTTTTTGTGAGGACTACCATGGATTTATTAATGTGGAGTTTGTTGATGACCTCTATGAACTGATACAGGAGGGGTCTTGTAACCACCTTTCAAGTAGATATTGCCAAGAGTGTCTTCTCTGAATAGATTGGTGTCGTAAGGTTGATGAAATGTTTGAGAAATCATAGAAGATGCTTCTGAAGAGAATATGGGTTGTTCTCTTTGTTTTCTTTGTGAGGAAGCTCTAGTTTCCACCATTAACCTCAAGTGAAGCAAAAGAGAAAGATTAAGACAATTGAAGAATGACTTGTTTCAAGAAGATCGAATGATGCAACCTTGTCAAGATTGGATTGATTGAAGATATATTTGGACACAAATGAAGGATATTGTGCCCTAGATGTATGGGTAGACACCAAAAATATAGTGGACACGATCTCACAACACTTAGTCATTTTGAGGATTGATTCTGAAGATGATATTGACAAGGTTTTGATGCAAGATGAACATGATTCAAATTGATAGATCAGAAGGTTGGAACAAGCTCAAGAGACCACTTTTGGAAAATTGGTTGGATTCTTTTGGTTTTTTTCTCTATTCCTGACATAGTGAATTTTCTAATAGAATCTAGAAGTTGGCTGTAAAAATTGGATTTCTAACAAATTTTAGAGGTTTTTGGCAACTTTGATAAAAATTTGATATGAGTTTCTCTAGGCTCGTACAAGTCTAGGTTAGCTCTGGCATGACAGTTGACAAGGCTCGTACAACAATTGACAACAAGTTTTTTATTTTTCTTCATTTTTATGACAACACTCGTACGATAGTATACAGTCTCCCATACGACAATCTGGGGGTTCTGGCATGACAGTTGGAAAAACTCATATGACTTTTACAATTTCAGGATGACTTTTGACACCAGAAAAGATTTTTGCTTCAGATTTTACAATTTTTCATTTTTTAGGGTTTTCAGTATTAGATTGTTTGCAAAATTTTCTGTCCAGATTTGAAGATCTGTGTAGCAGTTTGTCTCGGGTTTGTTCATTTTCAATAACCAAGTAGATATCAGGCATGCAGAACAACAATCAAGGGAGCGAGAAATCATCTTCAAACAATGAGCAAGGGACAAAGAAACCTTGTGCATGAACAAGGATAGTGACTTATTGTTCTAATCCCTAAGAATGCTACTTGTGTATGTTCTCAAAAAATTTTGCAATCATGCACATAGTCCTAGAAAATGAAAAATTTGGCTACACTAGGGTTTTTAGTAATGGTCTGACTCTGTAACTTTTGTAATCTCAAGAGGGCGAAATCCAATCCAGGTGCACTGGGGTTTTGACACAATCCATGAATTTAATCAATTAGGAGCTGCTGAGGAGATTTGACAACCCAACAAGAGACTACACCTGTGGAGATTTCTTCCACAAGGACATTTATATGGCAGCTACTGCTACCATGGTGAAAATGACTATTACCACTTGAGGTTTCATCCATGTGGTTGACCCAATAAAGGGAATTTCCACTACGGTTAACCCTCTCTATAAAGAGACATGCAAAAAGGACCACAGGGGGACTTAGTTCATATTCAAGAATTTGAGTTTCTGATACTACCCAAAAAGGGAGTAGAGCATAATCCTCTAGCCTCTTCACTTCACCAAAACATAGAAAATGGATCAATTGACATGCTAAGACTGAAACCACCTCACCAAGGTTTGTGATGTCAACAAAAATGTCTACTGAGCTCTCTAAGTTGGACCAAGAGAGAATGTACCGATTAAAGTTGAGGACTAAACCTGGTAAAACTGTAAGATAATAACAGTATCCTCCCTACCTACAAGGGGATCTATCTTCGAGAAGAGCTTCACATGAAAAACAAGAGAATGAAGCCCACTCTCTCAAGAACTCCACAAATAGTGTTCATAGGGCCTAATTACTATGTGTAACAGATATGTAGAAATAAAGTCTATGTTCTTTTTAGAGCCCAAAATGAATGTGTGATTTATGAAAGCAATAGACACTCAAGCTAAACACATGAGAGGTTTGTTTTATGTCCCAAATTGAAATGTTATCAGATGTAGCAAAATACCTTAGTTCCTACATAGTGCACTTAGTAGATTTTACCTGATTTTCAATTTTGTTACACTTTCCCGCGAGCCAAAACAACAAGTATCAATCAGAAATAGCAGATATCAATTGTTAGGGTTAGCTGTCAGTCCAAATCCAAAAATAAAATCTGAAAGACAACCTAGAATTCTAGTATGACAATTAAAATTATGGTATGAAAACTCGTATGACAATGTGCTACCTCTCGTACAACAATCCAGACATGAAATGATAATGGGTTTGTACACACATGATAGAGTAACTCTCAAATGGCAATACCAAACAACTCAGAGGATTCTCGAAATTGCTAACTATCGTACGACAATCAGTAGGTCCTGGTACGATAATCTGTCAAATGTCATATGAAAATTGTACAGACATAAAATAAAAATTGCAATTTTGAGAGAAATTGATAGAAAAAAGAATGGAAACCCATTTCAAGGCCCCACGGTGGGCGCCAGAAATGTGTGTGTGAATTTTGTGCCTAGCTGGAGACACAACACTTTAGTAAAATATTAGAGGTTAGCAAATCAAGAAATTTGTAATATAAGAACAATATAGCTAACCAGGCAATTTACTGCCTTCTAGTAGGTGCGATTATGGTATTATCAGATTAAGACTGAGATCAGTGACAATGCAACACCTAAACAAAGGATTTAATGCTAAAGATGGATGAAAGATGAAAGCAGATTAATCTATTTTTTTGGATTTTGTGTGCAATAAGATGAAAAACTAATATGAAACTAGTCTAGAATGGATTGAAATGATATGCAAATTGAATCTATTCTAACAATGCTATAATATGAAAATGGATGAATTGAAAAAAAAGATCTCACAAATCGCCTATTCGCAAGAGCTTGATTCTTTAGATGCAAATTCGCTAGAGTTCAAGTATGCAAATTCATGGGGGGGGGGGGGGGGGTAAGATGAAGGACTGAGCCTCAATTATATAGAAATCCATGGCTTGAGGATGCATTGAGAAAAGCCATAAATCACTCTCGATAAACTCAGGTTGATTTTTGAGTTAACAAGAAATCAGGAAAAGATCAACTCATAAAATCGTGCAAAAGCACTTTTTAACTCGAAATAGAGTTTAGTTCACTTTTTCAACTCACAATCACATGTTGAGTTTAGAAAGTTAACAAATTGAAATTGATAATTGATTTAAAGTTGACTACTTTTCTGATTGTGCATGATTTAATATGAATTATTTAAAAATAAAGTGATTTATTCTCAACTTAACTGATTTTGAATTAAAATAATTGATTTATGGGTTAATCAATTATTAAATCAAACTTTTATTCCAAACTATATCATTAAATATTAACAACTTGATTTAATTAATTAAATAATAATTTAATCAATTATTTGTAGGATTTTTGATTTATTGTCAAAATTAAATAATAGTAATTAGGAATAAATATAATTAAATCTAATTAAATAATTAAGTGGTAGTATTACTCTAATTAATTAAATATTTATCATATTCAATTAATCAAATTTAGGATAAATATGATTTATCACCAAATAATATTTAATTAAGATAATTATGATAAATTAGGAATATTCCCTGATGCAGAATTAGGATAAAATTAATTAGGGTTTTGATAAACTGATGTGCAGATGTGCCTTAGGTTAGGACTTTGATGTCGATTTCGTTTGATTTGTTGATGTAGGAGGTTAATGAACCTATAGCCCATTTTTGGGGTATTACACCAAGAAAGAAAGTTTTAACTCTTCATATATACTTATCAGTGGTGCCCCTCCACCAAGGGTCACCACTCTTCACAAGTAGCCCTATTAATTATATTATATTATTATATTATAAACTATAAGAGATAATATTATAATAATATAATTATAATATAAAATATAATAATTATATTATCAAAACCTTTATGTTATCTATGGTAGCCTCAAGGAATCCAAACATAGCTACAATAACATTACCACTACATCTTAGCTAGGGAGGAATCCTTCTTGATATCTAAAATATGTAATGATATCAACCATGGATACTCCTATAGGGTGAGTCTATCATGGCTACTCCCATTAATGGAAAATGAAAATGAACACAAGTTCTCATCATAAAATCACTCAACATGATGTCACCATATTATCATGGCATTCACCATACCTACTCCTAGAGGGTGAACAAACACAAGTATTAAGTCATGGAGTCTATCATATTATAATGCCCCACTTGGAAATCCTTGGACACAAGGACAAAACTAGAACACGCATATTTTTTTATAGAAGATAGAATTATACAACATATAAACATATCAAAAGCAGAAGACTTAACATAGCAACCAAAGATTCCCAAGCCTTTACTATGTTCAAGATTCAATTAATGTCTACATGATTAACATATAAGGCTCATCTAGATTACTATATAACATACAATTGATGTTCTTTTTAAAACCCAAAGTATAATTCCTACCGTGGTTAATAATAAAAGTTTATTTACCAAGCTAAAACACATAGTCTAGCATGAATTACATTTAATCACCCCTAAGGTGATCGATGTCCGATCTGTTCTAAATTAGGAAGATGCATCTCACAAAAGGGTATCCAAAAGTTCAATTTACATCTTCTGGTCATGCACAAAAGTGCTCTCTTTTTGAGATATGATTGTCTCCTATAGATTATCATATGATGAAACTCCAATATAGGTACGTTGAAATACTCACTTGTACAATGAAACTCCAGAAGTCATACAATGAGATGCAATTTGTATTATATAATTCTATATCATATGATAAAATTCTAGAAGGGAAATGATGAAACACCTAATCGTACAATAAAATAATTTATCATACGATATAAGGAACTGGTGTTCTGAGAACAAGTCAAAATACAAAGCCAAACATGAAAACCTCCACACAAGGGAGCATTGAAAACTAGCTAATCAAGGAGATAAGTATACGAACACTTCATAAACATAAAGTACATCTAATTCAAGTATCTATATCATCTAACATCATACATTTACAATCTAGTTCATTACAATAAGAGTAACAACATCAAGTACATATACATGTGCATCAAGTAACTACATAAATTATCAAGTATAAACATACATCAAGAGGAATGAGCTCTCAATCTCTAAGTACTCAATCTGGAGGGATTCTATCT
The DNA here is from genome assembly GCA_027943335.1 of Chamaecyparis obtusa. Lineage (NCBI taxonomy): Eukaryota > Viridiplantae > Streptophyta > Pinopsida > Cupressales > Cupressaceae > Chamaecyparis > Chamaecyparis obtusa. The sequence goes on from BSBK01000157.1 coordinate 156,167, forward strand.
CTATACACTGGTCCTCAATAGTGGTATTGATTAGCAACACCTCCCAACCATGTGGAACCTATAAGCCCACCCCACCATGCTCATGGAGATAATGATGTGACCACAGTCATAAAATATGCTTACGTACACACCAAACAATACATAACTCAAGGTACACATATGATCATGAATGAAGTGAAGTACATCATTTCACTACTTAGAATACTCTGTAGGATAACTATGTAGGGACTCTATTGGAGTGTCATCACTTGGCTCATACTAGACCGAGTAATATATGGTATGGTAACTCAATTCCCTTAAGAGGCCTCATACTGGGCATGGTAACCCAACTCAAATATGAGGCCTCATACCATCTTCTCACACCAGCTCAGGTAGGATACTGACTACCATATAGATACCACACCCTTACACTGGCTCCCTCGGGACACTTGGCTATTGTACACATGTTCTCTTATCTTACATTAAGTTTTATTATCATGTGTTTAATTGGTTATAACTTGTTTAAAGATCTTCACATTACCTATTTGGCCACTTATGGGCCAAGGTACCAATGAGAACCCACTCCACACATCTACCTGTACATACCCTTTCTTTCCATACAATGAGTGTCATAAGGCAATGCAAGTTCCCAACCCAGCCCCCAAATGAACAAACACTCAACTAGCCTAAATCCTGGAGTTCAGGTCTCACAATATCCCACCATAGGAATGCTCACATACACGTGGGTAGGCACAACCAAATCAATGTAAAACAATGATATACAATAATGCAATGGTTGCATTCAAGAAATGCAATCAAAAGATACAAGTATAAAGTACAATCAACCCAACACATTTTTAGGAGTACAGATTTGCCTATGAGTGTGAAAGCCACAAAGTAAAAACATGAGATGAATGGAGACATGGAGGACAATCCATTTCTATTATCCTAAATCACAACACAAATCCAAGCTCAAATATAGGTGGCACACAAATTGAGGCACAAGAAAATTGCCTAAAAATCAAACATCTCATAATTTAATGAAATCAAAAACCTACTTTAAAAATGTACTCAAACTCCCCAAAATCAAATAAAATTCAAGTTCTAGGCACACACGCAAAATCAGGCAGCATAACTAGGTAAAAACTTCATTTTTCCAAAACATGAAACACATAAATTAACACACCCATCCAACCAGGTCATGGAATCTCGTAAAAACAAAGGGTAACACTATTTATAAACCTCCAAACATAAATAAATCAAAAGAACACACTGAAATGAAGTAAAATAATTAAAATGAGAGAGCCCTCATCACTCCCAAAGCTAGAAACCAGAAATAAAGAGAAGAAATTGAAGAAGACTTCAAATGGGTTAAAAATATCAGGGAAGATGGTGATTCACTCTAAAAATCCAATGAGCCTATCCTCACGAAGATCCAACAATATAATCTCCCATGTGCGAGAAAATTACTCAATTATCCAAAGAGGGTTTTGGACCAAAACTCAAATTCTCAAAAACATAAAAAAGAGGAGTGTAAAAACCTACTTTTGCCTAATATAAGCACTTTTATGATAGTGACTTATAAATTAGAATATTAAGCCACTTAATAAAATAATTGGCCCCTTTCCTAAATTAAATAAAATGATTCTAGGCATTTGGAATCTAAATATGACAAATTAGTCAGTAATTAAATTAAATCATTAAAAATCCCAAAATATAATTAAATCAGTATTTTAATTTAGTAATTTTTGTGAAAATTGAGGAACCATTAATGCACAGACACGTTCACTGGTGTAATAACATAATGCATTATGAATCTAGATTTACCAACATTTACTAGAGGGATAATAATAACAACAATATTACGGATATGTCACCCATATAGGGACGACATTGGCTCAGTATGAAAGGTCAAGGTCACTACCTCTCGATGCCCACTGTTAGGGATATAGGTACACACTTAGATCCTATACTTAGGGTAAATGTACCTACTACCTATTTATTAAACAAGCAACAACAAGTGCAAATGCTCAATATTTAAATAGTTGAAGCACATGCAAACACATAGTCACGTTGAAGGAGAACGAGACACCATGTAGATCTCACAAGCAATTGACTACAGCTTTGCTCCCACTTCGCACTAGCATCATCAGAAAACAACACATAGTAGTGGTTTAGTACATTATTCACAACATATAATCATATAATATCACATTTAAATTAAAATATTTAAATAATCATTTACAGTCATTTGAGCATATATCCAGTGAAAGTAATAGATAGATATCCACAGCATAAAGGAACAACAATCATGAATCCAAATGAACATTCTTTATATATATATATATATATATATATATATATATATATATATATATATATATATATATATATATATATATATATATATATATATATATAATCGATAATCCAAACCCAAATATAAATGAACCATTTCTCGGTTATTCTAAGCATATATCAATGGAAGTAAATAATTAAATTATTCAACAACACCTATGACACTATACACCATAACACTCATAAAATCATCTTGAATCCACATCCATAATCTCAAATGCAAAGTACATCAGATAACATCATAAGGCACCATCATACAGATACGATCAAAATACAACTAACAACATAATCTTACATATGGGAACTAGAATCAGGTCCAGTAGTTGAATGCATCACATAGTGAAACCACTATTCATATCTCAAGGGTGCTCATGGAATAACATCATGATACCATCCAAATATAGGTAGCCACTGGAATACCTCAATGAACCATCAACACATTATAAGTCTCAAAAGATAGACATAAAGCATAACCATTCTATTGAGAACGCAAATGGGAGAGGCACTACACCATTAGGATGTCATGAAGAACGCAAATGGGAGAGGCACTACATCATCCCCCCCAAAGACTAGGCTTACTCCTAGAAGTCTACAATTCAACCACATGAATCACACCAAGTGTGGAACCAAAATTGATCAAACACAAGAATAACCAACTGACTTCTCCACAAATCCAACCAAATCACTCAAATTCTTACCTACTAGCTCTATAGCCACTGAAAGGGTCAACCACCCAAAATAAAAAGTACCAAACTCTCAAGAAGTCCTTCAACAAGGTACTAATATGTGCTAGGAAAACACTTCTAGCCACAATCTCTACATTAAGAGGCATAGAACAAGACACTCTACCTCATCATGAGGTGCCCAACTGTAAACTAGCACCTTTCTAGATCTATCCAAGCTTGGATGCCACATACTTGCAGGTCAAACTTGGGAACAAGGAGAAAAGTCATCACAAATTACTGAAGAACCTTACCATGCCTATCTAGAGCCTTCTTGAATCTAACCAAAATCTCACTAACTCACCCACAAATCTCAAAGGATAAAAATTCTCTACCAAAATTGTGCTCTTCTGAGGGATGCTATATCCAACTCATGGTACCAAGGGGTACAAGCATACCAAGTTGTATAATGACAACCAAGAGAACTCACATCACAGAGGCTCAATAGTGCACTCCTTCCTTCAAAAGGATACTCACAAAACAACTTACCACTAAGCATAGGAACAACATGATCTCTATAATGCTAAGAGCTCAACTATCGCTTGTAACTAGGGTCACCTATCTTGAAAAGGCATGATCTCATCTTCAACGAGGTGGAAATGAATTTAATGATGGACACCATCTTACACTCAACCTCATACCAAATTGCACATGATGGTAATATACGCCTAATGATACCATGTCCTTCTGGCCAATGCTATGAATACCACTCACAAACACCATCTAAACCTAATCTCTGACATGTAATTTTTCCTCAACAGGACAACTTAACCAATATAATATCATATATATAAACATAAGGGGATATAACTATGGAGTTTCATGACTGGTAAGGGAGCATCTATGTCTCCATACTATGCTATTCCAAGAAGAGTTAGGGAAACTCCCAATACAACCAACCATCAAAACACTCACCCTCCACTAACTACAATTAGAGGTGCATCCAACACCAACACACCCACTCTAAAAGAGGAAAGAGCTTAGAGGAACATACTTTCATCAAGATCCATAACATAGATCAAAACTCATGGGGGAACTAAATCACACCCAATTATCTAGAGATGGCAATAACACCAAGAAAGGAAACACTCACGGTCTCCAAATCACATCACAGAAGCAGACAAGAATCATGATGAGCATGCATGCAAAATAATAGATCCCAATTAACACAAAAAAGAGGTTTGTGGATGAATAACCATTCATTCTCTAACCTTCCACATAAGGAAGTTAGGCTTCACCAACGAATGCAAATCCAATTTGTGATGATTGAATTGGCCTCTATTCGATAAAGGGTATCTAGAACAATCATTAGATTGCTTTGAAAATGGTAAAAAATACCCTATGTTCATCATATGATACAATTAGGTAGTTTATTGTACAATAAAAGGGTAGTTCCCATATGAAAAAATGTATTTCAAAGTGTTTGGTCATACAACAAAGTTCTTGGTCATACAACATTGCACTCAACAACAAATGGCCTTTGCTCTAGAAGACATAACTTTCACGCCTGGACTCCGATTGACTCTGTTCAAAAAGCACCAAAAATATCTTAACAAGATCTATGAAATGATGAACCTAAACCATATTAGGTCATTAAAGTTATTGACACCACCCAATAAAATCTAACATATCTTAAAGAAGACAGTCACAGTCTCCAACATGTGCAATGGGTAAGATGTTCTAAAAAACCAAGAAATAGGCATGCCAACACCAACACACAACATGAAATGAAAACTAATCTCACTTAATTCAACACTATAATCTCCTTAACATGATTTAAATTTACTCATCTATTGTATAAGCAGTTATGAACACCCAAACAAAGAGATTTACATTCTAATGCATTCCAATCGATTAAGGCTTAACAAGCACATACATTATTGTCAACTTAATTTTCCTTTCAAGAACAAAACATAATTTTCTCATAATTAAAATAAAAGACATTCTCATTACCACCTTTTCATCTACTAACAAACACACCCTAGTATGTTCTTTGTGATATTCTCCATCACACATACCATCAAAGATCCATAATGAACATGATAGAGTCACAAGACAAAAATGGGTAGTAGTAGAAAACATTCAGAATAGTCACCATGAAACAAAAGGGAAAACCCAAATAATTGAATTATCAATTCCAACAATAAATCCCAAAAATGTTCACATTTCAACAATAAATCAAAGGTGACAACCGTCACAAAGAGAAATATGGAGGAGCTTTGGTGACTAGTCCAAGAAAGGTAAATACCAAAACAATGTTGTCCCACACAACATGTGGAAAGACCACCAGGAAAATAAAATAAAGCACCAATTAGAGTTACGTACACACAACATTATGACTATAATTGATCACACAAGAGGGAGTAATCTCCACACAGTACTAAGGAATACATCATCCCAACAACATTAGAGAACATGTCCACACACATCAAGTAGTATACCTTTAATGACCTTATACATATGCATAGCTATATTAATTTTATGAGTGCAACACTATTATTTTCTAATATAAATCTCTCTATTCCTTTCTATGTAATGCAGTAAATTTATATCATGTCGGTTCACAAGTACAAAATTATAGGTTCACAAGATGCTATTTAATAGACAATTATAACAAATGCATCACAACCACATATCATCTCCCAAAAGATTGAGAAACAAGAAATTTGGGGACAAAATTCATTAACCCGAATGATCTATTGCAATAATTAATTTCATTCCTCATTACCCAATTTATTATCTATTTTCAACAATTACCATAATACATAATATTTTTTCTACAAGAGGAAGAAATTCAATACTAAAATGAGATGTCAATATAAACCAAACATGATCTTTTTCCTTTACTTTCTCCATCAAGCAATAAACAAAAGAATACACTGCACTACACTCCACAAGGAGAAACATAATAGGTACCCAAGGCCAAAAATAGACACTAATCAACGACTCCAACTAAGGGGTCACTCAAGAAATCAAGCCTCACCAAGGAATATCGATTCCTACAACAATCTTAGCCCAACATAAATGCATCCAATATCATACTATAGAAAAAGACAACATAACCATAGTTTACAAAGCATCCACACACATGGACCATGCAAGAGCCACCCAAAACTCACTATCCAATAGAAATGAACCAACCATATGGTCTAAAATTCTCCAAAGAGGTTCTCATAAAGGGGTATCATTCATCCCTGAGAGGTGCACAAACTAGGAGATTCACTTCTTTCTCCTTACTCTACTCGGGTCAATCCCTCTGGTTCTAGATATACAAATTCTCCATAGTTATGTGCCCAAGTAACAAGATGCCACAAACTCATGACATTATTCACACATGCTCACACATCCACTATGCAAGCAACATAAAGACAAAGATCCCAATATATGAACATGGTCTCTAATACTAGATGTAATGCCCTTCTTGAGAATCATTGGACATAAGGCTAAAACAAGAATGGACATAGTTTTGTATATAAAAGATAGAATTATCCAACATATAAACATGTCGCAAGTGGAAGACTTAACACAACAACCAAATATTCCCAAGCCTTTACTACATTCAAGATTCAATTACTATCTATATGATTAATATACAAGGCTCATCAGATTACTGTGTAACATACAATTGATGTTCTTTTTAATACCCAAATTACAATTCCTACCATGGTTAATCATAAAATTTTATTTACCAAGCTAAAATGCATAGTCTAACATGAATTGCATTTAATCACCCCTAAGAAAATTGATATTTGATATGTTTCAAATCGGGAAGATGCATCTCCAAAAGGGCTATTTAAAAATCCAATTCACATCTTCTAGTCATACACAAAAGTTCTCTCTATCTGAGCTACGATTATCTCTTGTAGATTATTGTATGATGAAACTCCAATACATGTACAAAGAAATACTTACTCGTACGATGAAACTATAGAAGTCATACGATGAGATGTAAGTTTTACTATATAATGATATATCATACGATAAAAGTCTACAAGGGAAAAGATGAAATTCCTAATCATACAATAAAATACTTTATCCTATGATAAGAGGAACCAATGTTCCGAGAACAAGTCAAAACACATGGCCAAACATGAAAACATCTACACCGGGGAGCACCAAAAACTAGAAAATTGAGGAGGTAAGAACTCAAACACTTCATAAACATAAAGTACATCTAATTCAAGAATCTAAATAGTCTAACATCATACACCTACAATCTAATTCATTATAATAAGAGTAACAACATCAATTACATATACAAGTGCATCAAGTAACTAAATAAATCATCAAGTATAAGCATACATCAAGAGGAATGAGATCTCAATCTCTAAATACTAAAATTGGAGGGAGTCTATCTCTATACAACAGTCCCTAGCAATGGTATCAGTTAGAAATGTCTCCCAACCATGTGGAACCCATAGGTCCACCCCACCGTGCTCATGGAGATAATGACCCAACCACAGTCACAAAAGACACTTACAAACAAGGAGGCTTACACACACGTCAAAAAATACATAGCTCAAGGTACACATATGATCATGAATACAATGCAGTACATCTGTTCACTACTCATAACACTCTATAGAGTAAATATGTAGGGACTCTAGTGGAGTGTCATCACTTGGATCATATTATCCCAAGTAGTATATGGTATGGTAACTCAACTCTAACAGGAGGCCTCATACAGTGTCCTTGCACCATCTCCCATGGGATACTAGCTACCATACATAGACCACACCCTTGCACCAGCTCCCTTGAGATGCTTGACTACTGTACGTGTGTTATCTTTTCTTGCATTAAGTTGTATTATCCCATGTGTTTAAATTTTTATCACTTATTTAAACCTCTTCACATTACCTTTTTGGCCACTTCTAAACCTTGGTACCCGTGAGAAGCCACTCCACACATCTACCTATACATACCCTTTCTCACCATACAACAGGTGTCATAAGGAAATACAAGTTCCCAACCCAACCCCCAAATGAACAAACACTCAACTGGCCTAAATCTAGGAGTTTAGGTCTCGCAAGATCCCACCATAGGCATGCTCATGTGCACATGGATGGGCACAACCAACTCCACATAAAAAAAGATATACAATAATGCAAGGGTTGGATTCAAGAAATGCAATCAAAAGATACAAGTATAAAATACACTCAACCGAGCACATTGTCAAGATTAAAGATTCCCCTATGAATCTGAAAGCCACAAAGTAAAAACATGAGATGAATGGAGATATGGAGGATAATCCATTTACATCATCCAAAATCACACCACAAATTCCCATCTCAAATCTGGACGACATGTAAAACAAGGCACGAGAAAAATGCCCAAGAATCAAGCATCTCGTGATTTGATGAAATAAAAACCCACCTCTAAAATGTACTCAAACTCCCAAAAATAATCACACACAAAATTTGGCAGCATAACTAGATTTCATTTTCCCAAAAGATGAAACACATAAATTAACACACCCATCCAGCTAGGTCATGGAATCACATAAAAATAGAGGAAAACACTAGTTCTCAACCTCCAAACATAAAGCAATCAAAGGCACACACTAAAACAAAACAAAACAATCAAAATGAGAGAGCCCTACCTCACTCCAAAAGCTAGAAATTGGAAATGAAGATGGAGATTCACACTATGAATCCAATGATCCTATCCCTGTAATGATCCGATGATCCAATCTCCAACAATGAGAAAATTACTAAATTCTCTAAGAGGGTTTTGGAGCAAAACTCAAATTCTCAAAAACATAAAAAATAGGAGTGTAAAAACCCACTTTTGCCTAATATGAGCACTTTTATGAAAGTGACTTATAAATTAGAGTATTGAGCCACTTAGTAAACTAATTGGCCCCTTTCCCAAATTAAATAAAATGATTCCATACATTTGGAATCTAACTACAGAAATTAGCTGGTAATTAAATTAAACATTAAAAATCCCAAAATATAATTAAATTAGCATTTTAATTTAGTATTTTTCATGACAACTGTGGAAACCTAAATGCACAGACACACTCATTGGTCTAATAACATAATGCATGTTATGAATTTGGATCTACCATATTTACCAGAGGAATAATAATAATAACAATATTATGGATACGTTGCTCATACAAGGATGACATTGGCTCAGCATGAAAGGTTAAGGTCACTATATCCTAGTGCCCACTACTAAGGATATAGATACACACTCAGATCCTATACTCAAGGTGAATTTACCTGGCACCTGTTCAGTAAACAATCAACATCAAGTGTAGATGCTCAATATATAAATAGTCAAATCACATGCAAACACATAGTCGTGTTGAAGGAGAATGAGACACCATGTAGATCTCGCAAGCAAGTGACCATGACTCCGTTCCCACTTCACACTAGCACAAATGGGAAAAAATACATAGCCATGGTGAAGTACATTATTCACAACATATAATCATATGATATCACATTTAAATAATCATTTATAGTCATTTGAGCATATATCCATTTAAAGTAAAAAGATAGATATCCATACCATAAAGGCACAACAATCATGAATCCAAATGAACATTTTTTATATGTATGTATGTATGTATGTATGTATGTATGTATAACCCATCATCCAAACCTGAATATAAATGAACCATTTCTTGATTATTCTAAGCATATATCAATGGAAGTAAATAACTAAATTACTCAACGACATATATGGCACAATATATCATAACGTCCATAAAATCATCTTCAATCCTCATCCATAATCTCAAATGAAAAGTACACCAAATAACATCGTAAGGCACCATCATATAGATACGATCAAAATATGATTAACAACATAATCTAATGTATAGGAACTAGAATCAAGTGCAGTAGTTGAATGCATCACATAGTGCAACTACTCTTCATATTTAAAGGGTACTCATGAAAAAACATCATGATACTATCCAAATATAGGTAACCACTAGCACATACCTTAGTGAACCATCAACACATCATAAGTTTCATAATCCAGACATAAAGCATAACTAGTCTACTGAAACAATAGCATAAGTCAAATCACCCCAATGGTGTAGACCACTCATGGATCCCAACATGAGCACTCAATAGGCCTGAACATAAAGGTCACATGGATCATGATGGCATGTAGAATGCAAATGGAGAGGTACTACACACATGACATCCACCATAGCTACTTTGAGAGGGTTGAAAAAATAAGTGTACTTGAGTGCCCATCATAGAATCACTCAATGCGATGTCTCCATCTTATCATGACATTCACCATAGCTACTCCCAAAGGGTGGATAAACACAAGTTCTAAGTCATGGATTCTCTCACATGACATCCACCATGTCTACTTCCAGAGAGTGGATCTACTATGGCTACTCCCAGAGGGTGGAACAATGGCTTTTACCTCAAATTTCTCCATCTCATAAAAAATGCATTACAAGGGCTTATACCTCAAATTTCTCTATCTTAGAGAAAAATGCGTACAAGGGATGATACCTCAAATTTATTCATCTCAGAGAAAAATGCATACAAGGGGTTGCACCTCAAACTTCTCCCTCATAAAGAAGAATTCATTAACAAGGGCTTGCACCTCAAACTTCTCCTTATAGAGAAGAATGCATTAAAGTACATCTCAAGAAATCACTAATGTTGAGACTCCCTCTCAGGAAGGGATTCATTCTCCACAAATTTGGAAGCTTGTATAAAAAATGCACAAATTTTACTATAGCAAGGGGCTTGGTGAGAATATTAGCCATCTAATCATCAGTGCTAATGTACCTCAACTGGATAGCACTCCTTTACATCATATCTCTAATATAGTTATATTTGATCTCCACATGCTTTGACCTGCCATGAAATACAAGGTTGGAGTCTACATCACTCTTGATGAATCCCAAGCTCACCAAGTATCCATCTATCAGGAATATCACGACTTCAGTGTTAGTATAAAGGCCTTTCATTCTACACACATGAAACTCTATCCCATGAATCATAGTCCTCTAACTGCTATAATTTTTAAATCACTAGATAAACAATCTTGACATGATCTACTCCCTTTGAACCATTATGACCAAGATCATCAGAAGTCAACTAAAGTAGATCCTCTACTTGCTCCCTCTTTTAAGGAAGCATATCTTTCTCGTATGGTCCCAATTATGGAAGATATTTTTGGTCCAAGAATAAAATCAGATCTGAATGGTCTCCAATGACTCTAATGACAATCGAATCAGCCTATTTTTCTATTGCTACAAAGAGTATAGGACTTTCTTTTTTGACCTTATTCCATGTAATGTCCCCAACTGTTACTAAACCCAAAATCTCCCTTCTCCATCATGAATCACAAGTTCATTAAATAGAACTTTAATCAAACACTTTGTATGACACAAATTACCATTTTTTCCTTCACACATATCTATTACATATCTTTGATGTACGTCTATTTAATGTTTAGTGAAAATGCATCATGATCATAGTTATCAACATTATTCAGTCCTCTATTGATATAGGAGTGGCTGAAATACAAAAACACAATAGTGTAACAACTACTCAATCTTCTTGGAAAACTATTATATTCTTCCTTTAGATTACTCCCTATAAGTAATTTATTATGGTTCTTCACTATGCACATAACCTCTATATATTTATAACTCAGAGTATATTTCCACATGATTAAGTTAGCAAGACCTAGTAGGCCCAATCCATGATTTTTGTACTCAATCAACCTCTTTGAATTGTATGTTCCTAATGACCATTACCGGCCTGGGATATTTCTTTGGCTATACTACTTTAGCAAGGCCGATATAAGTATACATGTTCCTTTCCAAGTTGAATGAACCGATAAATATTCATTGTGTAACTTTTAGTCTAGAGAGACATATTCTTGAACACACTAAGAAACTCTAGTGTGATACAATAATACTCACACACCAGGGAGGTTGATACTCCCGATCAATTGCTTAGAATTTATCACTATCTTTGATGTAGAACATACTGAATGTATAGTATATGTTTGATGATTTCAAACTTTATGAATGCCCAATCCCAATATGTGAGGTTGGATGTCTCATAGAAGCTCATGTTCTCTCATTTATCAAAAAAAGGAAACATTACTCAATGAGTAGATGAGTTGGATGATTAATCACCAACCCGAGAAATCACTCAATGCCTCAAGGTATGTCGACTCAATGAGATCAAATACTTTCCAATGTAGTGATGATACCATGTTAATATATAAAATCAAACTGAAGGTGATTTGAAAAACTATTTTTCCTTAACTATAAACCAACTGGCTTAACCTCTCTTCCATGTAGTATTAACATCACATCAATTACTTTAAACAAATTTGAAGGAACAAATTGTATCAAGACAAACCCTAATGGTCAAGATATGATAATTACTCTTGGATAAATTCCCAATGATATGTGGCATTAACATAATTCTCAACCATCAATGTGTATGAAAAGAAATTGATTTATCTAAGTCACACAAATATATTTGAACTTCTTTGCCAGATAACTTTCATGGTATCATGAGAAATTTCCATTGATGGATACTACATCAATGTTCTAGTATCCTTCTGTTGTTGACATTATTTTCCCAATATATCATGTTGTTCTAAAGACCTTGCATAAATACAAACTTTTTTTATAAAATCAACAGTGTCATGATTTTCCAAATCACATGAATACATGTCTCAGTTACTGCTTTCCAAATCCAAGTATGTAAGGAGAGTTAAGGAGATAGAATCAAATCAAATTCTAACCCTTTTAAAACATAATCTTAAACATAATTAAACCCTAAGTTTAAGCCATAAGGTTAAATAAGTAACAACCTTAACTTTGAACCTAATGTAATTTCCCCTCATTTCCTTTCTATCTTTTTTTTTTCCATTTTTTAGAGAAGATTATTATTTGTTACAAATATTTCTTCATTGTACACAACACTTTTTTAGTGTATGGATTTTTTCTACATGCATGATTGTTAATTCCTGTTGTAGGCTCTTTGAACTATAGGCATCAACCAATTTCTAACATGTGATTAAAGTATGTGATTTAAGCCAATCATTTTTTTTCACTTTTGTTAATAATATCATATTTTGATAGCTCATAAGTAAAGTTGCAAATTTTTTAACAAAACAAATTTTCAAAATTAGTTTTCTCAAATTTGGTTGGGCAAAAACTTTTAGCAATATGAACCCTTTTTGCCAAAAAAAAAACTTAAGAAATGAGTTCAATATAGTTTTAATTTCTTTTGTGATTGTATTATACCACCTTTTAAACATAGTTTTGTGAAAATATTTAAAACTAATTATCACCTTTAAATAAAAATTTTAAACATGATAATTGACTTTAATAATTGTTTCCTCTAATTGATTCCAAGTTATTGATTTTGTAATTTTATGGAAGGATAACATTTCTGATGAAAGGAAAGTTTCACTTGTTTACTTAAAGGATATGACACATATTAAATCTATTAGGGGTGTCAGTATTCATGACTTGGGCAAAAGAACTAAGGCATTTGGAGGCAAGCTTGTTTGACAAATGTATGCTAAACCTAAGAATGAATGGTGCAAAATTATGCAGCAAAAATATCTTGATACTGATAACCCCACTCGTATTTTTCCATTTCGAACCCCCCAAAGGGCTCTTCTATATGGGACTTCATGATATCCTCTAGAGATGTTGTGCTCAAATATGTGACTTGGGAAGTTAATTGTGGAGTCAGTGTGCAATTTTGGTGGGATTCATGGAATGGTCTACCTCCCTTGGTTAATTATATTCAGTGTACAAGGATGTTATTTTTGCTTTAGTGGAATATTGGGGTCATAAATTGATAGATTTTATTTCAGCGGTAAAAATCTATTCAAGGAGGTTTATTTGGAAATACCTAGAGGATTTGTCTATGGACTGCCAAGGTAAAGCAAGCATGCAAAAAATATTTTTAGAAAGGGAAGTCTTCTTGTCTAACAAAAAAGATGTTCTTATGTGGGCTCCAGCTAAGGATAGTATGTACTCCATAAAGGAGGGCTATAAATTTATCCAGCATGTCGACAATTTGAAGACACCTTAGCGTGCATTCTCTTTTTGTTGGAATAATTTAGTTCTTCCAAAGGCTGGTTGTTTTGCATGGCTTGCATTGAGGAAGAGAATTCTTACAAGTGAGAAGTTGGAGAAGCTTTGTATTGCCCAACCCTTTAAATGTGTGTTATGTGGTGATGTTAATGAGACTATGGACCATCTTCTATTTCTTTGCCCTTTTGTCCAAGAGTGCTGGCATTTTATTGTTGAGAAGCGTTATTATTACATGCCCTTACCAAGAAATCTATGGGATCTTTTTCAATCTTGGCCAGTATTATATTCTAAATCTTTATTTTCCACCATTTGGAAATGTATTCCTATTACAATGGCCTGGGCCTTATGGTGGGAGATGAACAAGCATATGTTTTTTTTCCATGAGATGTCCCTCATTTTTAAAGTTTTGGAAGGAATCAAAAAGTTTGTTTCCGATATTGTTAATGCAAGCCTATCAAATGTCAAATGTAATCACTATTTTTCTTCTTGAGATGGTACTGTTGCTAGGGAATGCAAGTGTATTTTTATCCCTATAGGCTCAATTCCTAATAAGAGGGGGGCTCAAGTGGTAGACCGGTCCCTTGTTAGATGGACTCTCCCAACATATGGATTTATAAAAAATAATTTTGATGGGGCTTCACGTGGAAACTCGGGTAAATTTGGTATTAGTGCATGCATTAGAGATCACATGTGTAATGTGGTTGTTGTCAAAGCTACCCCTATTCTACCTAGGATAAATAATTTGGCTGAGGCTCAGGCATTTTTTGGTGGCCTGATTCTAGCTAAGAGAGGAGGGTATATAAAGGTACATATCAAATAGACTCACAAGTTATAATTAATGCTTGCATTAACAAGGGCTCCTTTAACTAGTGAATTTCCTACATTATGAATCATATTTAGTATCTTCTGGACATCTTTGAAGAACACTTCATTTTTCATACACTTCAAGAAGGTAATAAAGTGGCTAATTTTTTAGCCAACATTGAATGTGACAAAGTTTCAATTGATTCTCTTGACCCTTCTCAATTCATTCACAAGAATAAATCACTTGACATTCTAATTAACTTGGATAAATCTTCAAGCTTTTCTTAAATGGTTATCCACAGTACTATGCCAACCCCTATCATGATTTCATGTTTATATTGTTGATTTGGTCATTTAATTTATTCATTGTGTGTGATTTATTGAGTGCCACTGTGGGCATTATGTCATTTTATTTTTTTATTACATTGCATCACTCGAATACCATACATCATTATTATGCAATCCTCCAACCGCGAGCAATTTTTATTTTTTGATTTTTATGGCCACGTGGTTGAAATTGAATAAAGTCATGGTTCAATGAAGTACTCTTAACACTGAGTGGGAAGATTTCTCCTTATATTTAACATGTTGTGATTTCAAGCATATGAGTGTGATAACATTGTACTTAATTCCCTTGTTTGAGATCTTTTAAAACATGACTTAAATTTTATTTCTCTCAACCCATCTGATATAGTGCAGAAAGGTTGCAGGAAGTATCATAGTGAATTACTTCCATGAATCTCAGGATTAGGTAGAAGCCAGAAGAGTGGGAGGAGGCATTTCTAGCCCACATTGATGATTTGGCTCAAAATGGGATTTTTATCTATCACTCAAGCATTATTCGTGGAGAAATTTGTAAAGTGATAGGAGAAGATGTCTTTTCCCTCAGACTAAATGATTTGTATATTCCTCTCATTTGATCTCAATCTTCCTTTCTAATGAAATGGATTTCATTAAGAGTGAGTTCTTAGAGGGGAATAAACTGAAGATAGCCATGCAAAGTTATGATTTGTGGGAAGGGTCGACATTTGTTGGGGGTTTGACTATGTGTCACCTCCTACTGAGTAGTCACACACACGTGCACTTACAAAAAATATCAAAAAGACAAACAGAGCTTTAAATATGTTAAATATGCCCCCACAAAATTTAGGTTGAGCTATTGAGCAGGATTGGGTTTATAAAATCAGGCAATTGGTATATGTGATGCTAGACATACTCAAGGTTCCCAATCTATTGGATGATGTGGGTGAGAGTTCTTCAGCTTGTCATCTCCTTCATCCCCAACCCCCCAAGCTCTAGTCTCCAACCTCAATGTGTAACCGATGGGAGAATCTAATTGGGATTCTATAGGCAATTTACATTTGAGTGGAGATTCTAACTGGGATCATAACCCAACTAAAAATGTTCAAAATATTTCCATGGGGTTGGGTTTAGATGACTCATATGCTTGGGGTCATAATCTAGTTGAAAATGTCCAAAATATTATTATGGGGTCTGGTTTTGGTGACCTATCTGCCATGGAAGAATAGATTTGGAGGTCTTTTAGTGGCTTCATTTTGTTACTATATGAAGATGCCAAGAAAATTATGATGGGTTGTATTGCCATAACCAATTTTTTCTCCTCCGAGTTATATGGTGTCACCATTTTGGCCATTTTGGCTATTTCGGCTTCTATTTCTGGGCACTTTGGAATTTTGCTACATTTTGGGTACAAACTCCTTTTAGCTGCAACAGAGGATGTTTTTTGGATTTTGAATGGGATGGCCAGCACAATTTGGTGCATCGACCCAAATTAGTTGAAGCAAGTTCTAGTGGTTGGTGATTTGGCATCCTCTGTGACGCATGATATGAAGTTCTCAGGGTTGTACAAAGTAGTCATCCCTATTTTTATTTTTTGCAATTACCTCGAGTTTAGCATTTTGATGGATCAGTTTGTGGATTGGATATGTATATATCAACAGGGGCCACTATTAATTTCATGGGGTTTAATCCTAATGCATTCATGTTATTAGTACTTGTCGCTAAGGCATAGTACTATTGTAATGAATTTTGGATTCTACTAGTTAACTAGTTATTAAAAACAATTATTTGAACCAATTATAAATAAGTTCTTTTTTATTTTTCAATTTTATTTTATTATTTTAAAGTCTGATGTCAAATTCTACGAAGAATTCCCCAAAATGAAAAAGAAAACAAAGACCTCATGCACAAGAAACTGAAGAAAACATTGAACATGTGCAACAACCACAACCACAAAATCCTCCTCAACCTCAAAATAATTCTCCTCAATAGCCACTACCACCCATAAACCCTCCATGTCCTCCATTAGACCGTGTAGATGCCACACAAGTTGATCTCCTAAAATTCCTTACACATAATAGTGCCCAAATTTCTATATTGGTCAATAGGTTGAGGTCCTCTAGTCTTGACCACCACTTAACCCTCACCTTGATGCCAAAAAGAATGGCCAATAGTGCAAATGAGGTTTCTAGGGAGGTTACCAAATGGGGTTCATGGAGGGATAGGTGTCGAGCATTTTATGCATATGGGTTGTCATATGTTGAAGTGAAAAAGGTCATACTTAAAAGTGACATATGTTCTCTTTTCACCAATCCTAGTACTAGTAACACCCTAGAACTAAATACGACTCGGTTTCCTATACATTGGTGTGTTCACAATAGGATGAAAGCATCTTTTTGGGATAGGTGGTATATGGTCTTTGACCAAGCATCCTGTAATAATTGGGAGGTGCCTCTATATTTTTTGAGAAAGCTATATTGTGAGTTTATCCTCGACGAGAAGCCGAATTACTTTAACATCTGATAGTTCCAGGGTAGAGGGAGAGGCTTTGCACAGGATAGACCTGGGACACGTAGGGTGGTACAACCACAACATAAGAGTCCTCTAGTTAAAAAAAACTCATGGTTCATGTTGTTTTCCCAATAGTTGTGAAGGATTCCATAGATTTACAAACTCTTCACGCAGCCACATCATTGATTGATGTCATTATTAAGCATGGCACATGGTTTGTTAGAGCAGAGAGTGGATCAGCATATGCGCCACCTCCATCATCATTAGATGCACCATTTGGATCAGCCCAATCCATTGAGCATATGTGCCCCAATTGTCAAGGTATATGTGTTGTGGTAAATACTGACATGAATGAGGATGGTTTGGAATCTCATTTGTGTTCACATTGCGGGGGTAGATGTCATGCATTCACTATTGAGGATGCAGCCATCACAGACGACTTGATGATGATGGTATTTTCTAGAGAGAAGAGACAGGTTTGTTTATTTCTATTTTGACATGTTATTAATTAATCACCTAAATCTTATAAAAGTAAATAATTTTTTATTTAGAGAATAATTTAAATTGATACATGAATAATATGCATTGCAGGGTGCACTAGGTGATACGATCACACCACATAGTGTTCATTTGAGTAGACGTACACATACACGTGTAGCTTCAACACCTAAGGTAAATTTTTTTAAAATATTCATAAAAATAGAATAATATGTATGTTTCAAAATATTTTTTATTAATATATGCATATTTATTTGGTGTTTTATAGGGCTTTTCGGCTACTTAGATTTTTGAAGTTGATGATATCACCCTTTCTGCCATTGACTTTGGGTTTGAAAGCTTTGCGGCATAATATTTTTCACATCTCTTGTTTACAATTTTAATTGAACCCATGCAATATCATATTCATTTCTCTTATGTTAATTTTTTTTGCTAGGGTACCCCACCTGACTTGAGGACGCCAGGAAAGAGAAAGAAATCCTCGAGGACACCCAAATGACAAAAGGTAATTCAATAGAATTTAATTTTATTTATTAAAATGTATTATTCATGATTAAACATGTACTTGTAGTCTATATTGATGAATGCACTTGACTTATTTGTTCTATATATAGAAATAATTGGGTTTTATAGAATTAATGAATGCACCTAATGTCGTTGATGTTCAAGAGAGAGAAGAGGTAACATTTTTATATTTACTTTCAATTTCATTCTTGATCATTCTAAATCTCTTAGAAATCTTTCCTCTATGACTATGAAATATGTTATGATTGTTCATACAGGAATTGGTCATAGTTGCCTCATTAGTGATGATGTCTCCTAAGAGTACAAGAGAGCCATCTGAGGTTCTGGTATGCATTTTTTGTATATACATGTTAAACATATGCATTTAGATATGAGTACATGCATTTTTATATTTTTAGTGTTTCCTAACATATATGTTATTAACTTGTATTGAATTTATTTTACCTATTACAACCCTCTTTATAGCCTCCCATGGATCCTCTACCTTTACATTTTGTTAGGAGTCCAGCTCATGCAAGATGGGAACCATCATCTTTAGAGAATGACCCAATTGTAGAAGAAAGAGATGAGGTAACCAACAATTCAGCTGCCAACAAATTACAATCCAGTATTCAGTTATTTTGATGTTACTTTGAGAAAAGATATCTAATTTAGCATTTGAATTGTTCTTGTGCAGACACCTAGTGAGCCACCTACTGCTTTGAAGAGGCTCAATTTTGATGATCTGGCAGAGTTGTAGATATTGATAGAGATATATAGATCTAGTTGTGGTTATTGAATGAACAAATTTTGTATATATTCAACATTTTTATTGTATATATCGACCTTGACATAGTTGATGTCATATTTTTGTAAATCTATTATTGATTTGACATGTATGCCTTTTTTTATATGTACACAATTATTGTTCATTTTGATATATATAAAACTTGATATTCAATCCAATTTGTTAATTGTGTGTTCATTTGTTCATTGTTAGTATGTAAATATGCTTGTGTACGTACTCATGTGTAGGATTTATGCCTTAAGTATATTCATGTGTATTCAAGTACATTCTTCATAGCCTAAATTCATGTGTACGTGCTACGTGCATGACTTAAGTGAATTCATGTGTATGCTTCATAATCTATGTGCTACATATATGCTTCATGACTTAAGAAAATTTATGTGTGAGCTTTATGTGCTACATGTGTTCACATGTGTAATTCATCATTTAAGTGAATTCATGCTTTATGTGCTACATTGTATTCATGTGTATCCTTCATACGTTACGAGTATTCTATTTGGCTAAAGAAAAATCATGGTTTATGCATTATTTACATGCATGCTTCGTAAGTGTATACAAAAAATGTGTATAGAAATCTAAATGTGTGATTCATGTCTTGAGAATATGATCACTACGAGTGTTTTTATGTACGATCCATGCCTTACATGTATTTGTTGGTACCCTTCGTGCTTTGAAGGTTATCTTGAAATGTGATCATCTCGAGAACTCAAAACATCAATTAGTAGTCTCTTATTGACCCTTTGACCATATTTGAACATGTGGTCTTTATTACAAACCAAAATGGTCCATAGCACTCTAACTCATTTAGGACACATATGACCTGACCTACCCTATCGATGATGTCCCTTGTAAAACCAACTTGGAGTAGCAACATCTGTTCATTGTGAGAACAAATTGATGCTTCCATCACGTCTTCTTGGGTAGGTTTACCCTAGGAATGGTCTCACTTTGCCTCTAGACACACTAGAACACTCATCGACATACCCAATGGTGCTTAGTGCATCTTGGGGATACTTTGGTTTGGCATGGTTGTGAACGTTTTAGTGACTACGTGGGAAAAATGAGGTTGTTAAGAGCATTTACTCACCCAACGGGAGCTAATGGCATAGACCGTTTGGTGCCAAGATGAATGGTTTGGAAGTTACCCAGTGGTGCAACTTTCAACTGAGCCTCACTACAAATTTTGGCATCAAGCGAGATTGGCATGACAAATTCAAACAAATTTGAATCTCTCAAAATGGAGAGAGGTTATTGTAGGCCTCAGAAACATGGTCTTGTAGGATCTAACGGTTCATTGATACATCTTACGAGGTCTAAGATACGAGCCTTGAAAGATTGTTGCCCAATCGTGCTTAGTGCACCTTGGGGACACTTTGGTTCAGCATGGTCGTGAATGTTCTAGTCACTAAGTGGGCAGAATGGGGTTGTCACTACTATTTACCCATCCAATAGGAGATAATGGTGTAGACCATTCGGTGCTAGGATGAATGGTTTGGAAGAAACCCAATGGTGCAACTTTCAACTGAGCCTCAGTGCAAGTTTTGGCATCAAGAGAGATTTGCATGCCAAATTGAAACAAATTTGAATTTCCCAGAATGGAGAGAGGTTATTATAGGCCTCATAAACATTGTCCTATAGCATTTGACGGTTCATCGATACCTCTCACGGGGTCTGAGATACAAGCCTCGAAAGATCATTGCTCAATTGTGCTTAGTGCACCTTAGGGACACTTTGGTCTGGCATGGTCGCAAGTGTTCTAGTGATGAAGTGGGTGAAACAAGATTGTCACTAGCATTTACCCACCTAATGGGAGCTAATGGCATAGACTGTTTGATGCCTAGATGATCAGTTTGGAAGAAACCTAGTGGTGTAACTTTCAACTAAGCCTCACTGTAAGTTTTGGCACCAAGCGAGATTGACATGCCAAATTCAAACAAATTTGAATCTCCTAGAATGGAGAGAGGTTATTGTAGGCCTCAAAAATATGGTCATGTAGCATCTGACATTTTTTTAGTACCTCTCACAGGGTCTGAGATACGAGCCTCAAAAGATCTCTACCCAATCATGTTTAGTGCACCTTGGAGACACTTTGGTTTGACATGGTCGCAAATGTTCTAGTGACTAAGTGGGAGGAACTAGGTTGTTAGTAGCGTTTACCTTCCCAATGGGAGCTAATGATGTAGACCATTTAGTGTCAGGACGAATGGTTTGGAAGAAACCCAGTGGTGCAACTTTCAACTGAGTCTCACTGCAAGTTTTCGCATCAAGTGAGATTGGCATGCCAAATTCACACAAATTTGAATGTCCCAGAATGTAGAGAGGTTATTGTAGGCCTAAAAAATATAGTCGTGTAGCATCTGGCGGTTCACTGATACCTCTCACAAGGTCTGAGATATGAACCTTGAAATATTGTTGCCCAATCGTGCTTAGTGCACCTTGTGGACACTTTGGTTCGACATGGTCATGAATGTTCTAGAGACTAAGTGGGTGGAACAGGGTTTTCACTAGTGTTTACCCATCCAACATGAGATAATGGTGCAGACCATTCAGTGCCAGGATGAACGGTTTGGAAGAAACCCAGTAGTGCAACTTTCAACTAAGCGTCACTACAAGTTTTGGCATCAAGAGAGATTGGCATGTCAAATTCAAAAAAAATGAATCTCCCATAATGGAGAGAGGTTATTGTAGGCCTTAAAAAAATAGTCATGTAGCATCTAACAGTTCTTTGATACCTCTCATGGGGTCTGAGATATGAGCCTCAAAAAATCGTTGCCCAATCATGTTTAGTACACCTTGGGGACACTTTGGTCTGACATGGTCATGAACGTTCTAGTGACTAAGTGGGTGGAATTGGGTTGTCACTAGTGTTTACCCATCCAACGGGAGCTAATGGTGCAGACCATTTGGTGCCAAGACGAACGGTTTGGAAGAAATCCAATGGTGCAACTTTCAACTGAGCCTCATTGCAAGTTTTGGCATCAAGCGAGATTCGCATGCCAAATTTAAATTTTTTTTTGAATCTCCCAGAAGGGAGAGAGGTTATTGTAAGCCTCATAAACATGGTCCTATAGCATCTGACAGTTTGTTGATACCTCTCACGGGGTCCAAGATACGAGCCTCAAAAGATCGTTGCCCAATCGTGCTTAGTGCACCTTGGGGACACTTTGGTCTGGCATGTCGCGAATGTTTTAGTGACTGCGTGGGTAGAATGGGATTGTCACTAGAGTTTATCTGCCCAATGGGAGCTAATGGAAAAGACTGTTCGGTGCTAGGACTAATAGTTTGGAAGAAACCCAGTGATGCAACTTTCAACTGAGCCTCACTGCAAGTTTTGGCATCAAGCGAGATTGGCATGCCAAATTCAAACAAATTTTAATCTCCCAAAATGGGGAGAGGTTATTGTAGGCCTCATAAAAATAGTCTTGTATCATTTGGAGGTTCGTTGATACATCTCACAAGGTCTGAGATACGAGCCTCAAAAGATCATTGCCTAATCGTGCTTAGCGCACCTTGGGGACACTTTGGTCCAGCATGATCGTGAACATTCTAGTGATTTTGTGGGTGAAAAGGGGTTGCCACTAGCATTTACCCGCCCAACGAGAGCTAATGACACAAACTGTTTGGTGCCAGGACGAACGGTTTGGAAGAAACCTAGTGGTGCAACTTTCAACTGAGCCTCACTACAAGTTTTGGCATCAAGTGAGATTGGCATGCCAAATTCAAACAAATTTGAATCTCCTAGAATGGAGAGAGGTTATTGTAGGCCTTAGAAACATGATCTCGTAGCATTTGATGGTTCTCTGATACCTCTCACGAGGTCTAAGATACAAGCCTCGAAAGATCATTGCCCAATCATGCTTAACGCACCTTGGGGACACTTTAGTCCGGCATGGTCACAAACATTCTAGTGACTCTATGGGTGGAACGAGGTTGTCACTAGTGTTTACCTACCCAACAGGAGCTAATGGTGCAAACCGCTCAGTGCCAGGATAAAATCCTTCAACACTATTCCTTCACCCTAGGAAATCACCATTTTACTTTGGACACATTTGACCAATTTTGACTCAATGACTCCAAGTATTAAATCATTTGACGATACAAATGTACATGGCATTAGGACAATACGAATGTAAGGATACAAAATTAAGATGATACAAATATAAGGATACAAAATTCATGGTAAGGAATCATAATTTTTGCAGTCTACATGGCATTAAGATGATACAAATGTAAGGATACAAAATCAAATATGTATTTTTAATCAAATGGTACAAATTAGGATATAAGTAGAAGGCTATAAGTCAATACCAAAATCAACATTTGACCAATTTTGACGATACAAATGTACATGGCATTAAGACAATACGAATGTAAGGATACAAACTTAAGACAATACAAATATAAGGATACAAAATTCATGGTAAGGAATCACAATTTTTGCAGTTTACATGGCATTAAGATGGTACAAATGTAAGGATACAAAATTAAATATGTATTTATAATCAAATGATACAAATTTAGATATACAAAATGTGGGCTCTTACTATTTGCAAGTTAGCCCCATGGGCACTTTTATATTTCAAATTTTGCATCTAAGATGCATGATGAAGCTCATTATTATTTATATATACAAAATTTTGCATCTAAATATGCACATTACAATTGATTATTGTTTTTTATATACAAAATTTGGCATCTAAATATGCACATTATATCTCATATGCACATAGAATCATATACAAATTGTCAAAATCATTCTACCATATTGTAGAATCATTCATCTTTATGGCCCAAAATTAATCAAGTGAACCTTCTAGATCATCTCTAACCCTTATTGTGTCAAGTATTGCCTCGTGGTCAAATTCATGAACTTTTCACAAATTCTTGTTAAGAGGTCTACCGCAATATTTAATCAATTGAATATTGGTTGCAACAACAAGGTTAGGGTAATGAAGAATATGTCTATGTGTCTTAAATTCCTCAAACAACCAGGCATTAAAATTCTTGATAGGGTACTTGCGTTTTATTATAAAAATAAGTTAATGCCAATATTAATACAAAGTGTAATAAATTGAGTTTAAGAGGTCTCAATATAGCTTGACACAACAACGATACATTCTAAGCCACGTGCCTGTCACAACAACAGAACCTATTGGGTACTCAATAGTCTCTCCATCAGTGACTGTAGTTGTCAATTTCTTTTTGGTCTCAATACAATGACACAAAAAGTAATCTATTCCTTCTTCATTGTTCTCATCTGTAATGATTGCATATACATGACCTGCATTTAGTAGAAGGCTATAAGTTAATACCAAAATCAACATAAAGAACTAATAAATTGACCTTATAATGCATACAAGATGAGAAAAATAATTCACTAAGTAATAAATTGATAAATTACCTCATTCAACTAGGTCAGATACACGGTCAAAATCTACTGATGCTTACATCTAGTTCAGTTGTAGTGCTCGAGGAAGTTGATATGTATCTAGGGTTTGCAAAGGTCTACAAGACCATTGGTCGAACCACTCTTTTGATTCACATTCATCCCACAAAAAAAGCATACACGAAGAGAAACAATATGCATTAATCTATCTAGTATTGAACGAGATTTTTTCATTTCCTTTCCCATTATGGTTGATGTGAGGACACGGTGAGTAACATTAGCATCTTTAGAGCATGATTTTGAACCAATGGATTGGTATGCATCAAAAAGATTTCTCACAATGGTTCTTTCACTATTATTTTCAAATGTTCTTAACCCCAAAATTTTCATTGTCTCTCTAAATTTCAGAATTTTAATCATTTCAACAACTAATTGACATCTTCCACTTTGATTTAAGTTTTCAAAATAGTTATTCCAAATTCTTATAACCATTCTTCTACAATTTCTTTCAGAAATTTTATCATGCATTGGCCTCACAATATTTTCATCAATGTCTATTAGAAACTTTGATTTTCTACGAATTATTCTAGGAGGTGTTAAGATTGGTGCATTATGTACATTAATCACATCAAATTCAAATGATAAATCTTCTTCAATTTCATTAACATGTGCATTCATTGTACATTATTTTCAAATGGTTTATGTTCATCGCATTCATTAGGTGGATTCATCTCATGCATTTGAATTGGTGTATGTTGATCATTTTGATTTGGTGTATTCATTATATCAATTTCATTTGTTGAATGTTCATTTTCATTAGGTGCATTAGATGATGTACCTTCATGTAATCTCCTCATACGCTCCCTTTGTCGTTCCTTTTCTACCCCTCGTTGTTTAATCATTCCTCTCTTGTTCTTTCCCAATGTTGATATTGTTTGTCCTACATGTAACATCATGAGGAAAATCCATAATCAAATAGCATAAAAACAATAAATGAGCATCATTTTATTATAATCTAAAGTAACCATGATAAAATAACTTCAAAAAGAATCCAAGAAACAAGACAAATCAATCATTTCAAAGAAATATTTAGAATAAAATAAATAAAACCTTACTGTTATTGTCCCAGAAAATCATGTGCAATAGCAGTGGGGCCTTCAAACAACTTGCACTGTTGGTTTATAGGCCATCGGGACTCAAATATAAATAATTCCTCAAAACTCGTATAGGTTATGTAAAGTAATGAAAATGTTCACAATTTCTCATAACCCGAATGGGTTATGTAAACTTATGACAATGTTGATAATTTCTCATAACCCGTATGGGTTATATAAAAAATGAGAGAGAGAGAGAGAGAGAGAGAGAGAGAGAGAGAGAGAGAGAGAGAGAGAGAGAGAGAGAGAGAGATGCATGTATACATATATACGTACATATATCTATATAAATATATGTATATATAATTATAGATATGCATATATACCTACATAGAAACATATCATATATGTAAATCTATACAAATGTGTATTGTATTACACATTTACAAGCAATTTTTTTTATGTCTTCATAACCTATACGAGTTATGTGAAACTGAAAATGTTGTTTTATGTCTTCATAACCCATACATGTTATGTAGAACTTGAAATTGTGATTTTTAGTTTTCAAAACCTGAGCAGGTTATTTTGTACACCATAACCTATGTGGGTTATGGCTTGATAAAAGGTTTGGAATATGACCCTAAGGCTTGCAAGCTTATTTTCTCTCCAATTTTGTCTATTTACACATTTTTTCTTCTTTCAACATGATTTCTCGACTTCATCATCATCAACTTTACAAATGATCAAGTAAGTATCTCTAAAATTACTACCACCATCTCACACATCTTCTAAGCTTTCTGACCATATAATTTTTTCTATTTTTGGACAATATTAGCATAGTAAACTTTAATTTTCTCTACCAGTGTCTTCACAATCCTCACAAACATATGTCTACCATTTTTTAAATATTTTTTTATCTACTTGGCCAAATTCAAAATAAATTACATATTATAGTTCTACACTAGATTCTATACACTTCAAAAAAAAGTTTATTTTGATGCAAGTTATGCCGAGTGCACGAATAGGTACTAGATTTTCAGGATGCGGTCATTTCAAAAAATCATAAAAAATAAAATACTAAACAAAAAATTACAAAAAAAATACATAACTTCTAAATCTCACTCTTACCTATCATCCTACCAAAGGGTTTGCAAAATACTAAATCTAACTATAGAGTTTGTGAAGCGCACGAAAACAACTATGTTATGTTTTCTGAAAAAATCAGGAATAGTTTTTCGTGCGCAAGAGGTTTGACCCTCTTAATCTTATCCATTTTTAAAAAACTTTAGTAGTTTGGAAACTAGATTTAGAGTACTACAATTCTTATTCTTTACACAACTCCTAGTTTTGAGTGCATGACCCTCAAATCTCTCTGTGAAGTTTAGGTTTCCCTATTTCTCTTTGTTCTATTTCTTTTGTAATTGTGTATAGTTATTTATGTACTATTAGTATTTATTGGACGAAATTGTTTCTCATAACTGTCAAAAGAGATGCTATTTTTTTACTGTTCTAGTTGTATATCTATCTTTTATGGTCAAGTATAAATATTATATTAAAATTTTTACTTGTTATTAGTAAAGACAATACATAATTAAAGTTCAAATAGTCTTTCCAAAATTTAGGCAAGAACTTTGTTGCTCTACCACCTCCATGAGTCTTTTTAAAATAATTATCTTTGACATATTTTAGCTAAATTTATTTATATGTAATATGAAATGTTATTTATTATTTATTAATGATATATTGTAATATTATCTCTTACTTTTTAATTATATTATTTATTATTATTTCTATATAGTTATCGTAGATACACATTTATATAGCGCAAGTCACATTTAATGTGAAATAGGTGGCATGTAGTGCAGTAAATACTTGTCTTTTAGTTTAGAAATTAATTGTAATTATAATATCAAATATAATAAAATTTTAATAATTTTATTATATTCTATTATTTAATTTTTAATTTAAAATTATATTGATATCTCATTAATATATAAATAAAATTTTTAATTACAATCATAACAAAATATTTTTTGGTAGAGCTTGGAAATTTAGGCATCATGTATATTTTCCTTATTCTTATATCCAAATAAATTTATGTCTATGTAAACATTTTCTTAAATTTTCCTTGTTTACAATCTTTTTCCTTTATATTTTTTCTCTATGTTTATCTTTATATTTCTATGAATTTATCTTCCCCTTTCCATTGCTATTTATAGATTCCATTTATCTATTTGTGATTGGCTAATACACTTAGGTAATCTCTAACTTAGAAATAAATGATTCTATAATTATTTTTTATTAGTTGTATCTATCTTATTAGTTTTAATATGAAACAAAACTACCCTAACAAAATATGTTTCTATGTATTCCTTTGTGTGTTTCATTGAAAGATTTAAAAGAGATATTTAAAATTCTAATGAAGGAAACATGTAAACAAGAGAATTTTTAATATCTCAACATCAGCCCTAGAATTTGACAGTCGTGCGTACTTGTCATATACATTAGTAATATTTACAAAAATCTCAAATGTTTCAACAAGTTTCTAAATTCATGTGTTTTTGTTTTAAAAGATTTTAAATCAATAAAAATAATATACACTAAATTATATAAAAAAAATATTTTTGATAAAATAATATAAAATTAGAAAAAATACTATAAATTAGTATTATATGTCAAATTAATTAAGAAAGTTTCTAAGTTTATATATTACATACTAATATTTTAAATTGGTAAAACAAGTTTCTAAAATTCATACATTCTATTTTAAAAATACTCTAAATTAATAAATTGTATAATAAACAAAATAGAAACATTTATCATAAATATATATCATATATTATATATAAATTAATATATATTTATTTTATTGAATAAAATATTATATTACCTATCACAAATTTTGATGGTTTATTAATAAATTTAGGTGTCATATTGACGGTTTTATAAAAATTTAATTTGTCAATACATACGGTCTAATAATTTTTCACCCTGTCATATACGACTCAAAAGTGGAAAAACGACCAATACTTCCATCAAATTCCAGACCTACTCAACATGATAATATCTATGTACAAATTGAATAGGGTTCACAATCTTATACTTGACTTGTGATAAAAATCATCACAATATGTGTTATATAAAATTATTAGCCAAACATAAAAGCTACCATAAGAGCCTCCAAGGTATCTAGAAGTGAATAGGATGACAAGTTCTATTAAGTATAAATAAATTTGATAGAATTTTTAATTTTACGGGCATTTCAAAAATACTTAGACAAAATATCAAAGGCATTAGATTTTAATTGTGTAAATGTTCCAATAGAAATGTTTGCATTAATATTTTTTTTAGAGTACCAATTGAATTGATCCATCTCTAAATAGGGACAACTATAGAATTTCTCAATTGTGTCATGTAGTCCATCACATAAAAGAATAATATGGTTGGTTATGGAATCAACCATATTTGAAAAATTTATTTGAGGCATAATCAATGATCAAATCAAGATGAATAAAAAGTATATAGAAATAAATAGATATACTAATATAATTAATATATAATTCAAATACTTATATTACAATATTTATAAATTAATAATAAAAAAACATACATAGAAATATTGCAAATAAATAATATAATTTTTTCTTCTTCAAATTAGATAAAATTATAACATTTAAGTAAATGGAAATATATAAATGCTAAGCACTTACATATCAAACCTTTATTTCAAAAGGGGTGAAACTAAACGTACATATAATCAAACATAATTCTTGTGAGATTTATCTTCATATCTTGGGTAAAAATCAGCTATGCTTGTAGTTGTGGGCTTGTTCAATCACATGTATTTTTGTATTAGATTGAATGTTATTTATGAAGTGCGAATAAATCAAAAATGTCTTGATGGAAGGCCTCTTGGGATGGACTGTTCTGGGTTGAGTCCCAGGATGATATTCTTCATTAAGTTTCAGTTCTGCTTTTTGCTGTTCTTTTTTATTTGTACTGTAATTAAATTCGCTGCTACTCTGATACTCTCGGGTTGAGGTTTGGCCTCTTTCTATACTCTTCATTGTATTTTTTAATCCCTTGTATTTAATAAAAAAAAATATGTAGAATCAGAAATAAAAACAAAACAATCATAAAGAAATTTATATTAGTAAACAATTCATATAAATCACGGCAAAAAATGCAATATAGAAGAAGCCTAAAAAAAAAATCCTCAACCAATCATAATTTATATAAGTAATTTATAAAATATATGAAATAAATAAATCTGGTGCATAGGTCAATGCAATATACTATAGGACAAATACAATAATCATTTGTTCCAGCACTCTGAATACGTCAGCCTAACATCGTTTTAAAAAAAACCATACACAAGTATCTTCGATACTGTGAATACGTCAGCCTAACATCGTTTAAAAAAAACCCATACACAAGTATCTTCGATACTGTGAATACGTCAGCCTAACATCGTTTTTTTAAGAAAAAACCATACACGAGTATCTTCGTCTCCATCGATCGACCATGCGTATGTATATTTTATATGCATTAATCCTATCTTCTTTTTTCAGAGGAATTCCCATTTTTAATGGGTTTTTAAATAAATGACTTTGTCAATTCATCCACCGATCAGGCCCAGACAAACATTCTGCAAGAGCATCCAAAATCTGGGGTTTTATCCAAAGTTCAATTTTCTATTGCTTTTTGGATATCCACTTAATATCAAAGCTTAAACCCATTCGTAAAGGTTTGTTTTATAAATCGCTCTTTGTCAATGCATCTACCGATCAGACCCAAAACAAACAATTTGCAAGAGTATCCAAAATCTAGGGGTTCAATCCAAACTTCGATTTTCCACTGCTTACGGACACCCACTTCATGTAATAGCTTAAAACAACCTCATCCAAGAAGTTTAGCATCAGAGAGCCTTTTAATATATTCCAATTTTGCTCTACTGTTGTGTTAACAACAAGAATGGTGTTGAGCATATTTGCAGCAGCAATTGTATTACTCCCCCTTGCACTTGCTTCTCTGTTTTTTCTGCAGAACATTTTCAAAAGCAAATGGAGTAATGATTCATACCCACCTGTGGCCGCTACAATAGTTGGCCATATTCTCAATTTTAACAGGATACATGATTTTTATGCTGATCATCACTACCGCTATAAAACATACAGATTAGCTTATCCTACTCACAGCTATGTTTATACGACTGATCCTGCAAATGTGGAGTACATACTCAAAACCAATTTCACTAATTATAGCAGGGTATGTCTTCCTGTTCCAGTGTCTGTAGTACCATTGACATCTGTTTTCTAGCTCTTTGAAATTGCAAAAAATATATTTTTAAATTGAAGAAATAAAGCAAATATTGGTTAGTTTTATGGAAGAATTGATACGGTAAGCTGTTTAAATAAATTGTAAGATAAATTGTTTTCTTGAAGGGTATGAAAGGTTTACAGTTAGATGGTGTTTTTTCAATATATAAAAAACATACTGTTTTATGGGAATTCAATTGGAGTAGACCTTTCTTAATCTATATTTCATGAGAGTTTTAAAGAATCCCATCTTTTATGAGTATACACTTACTGTATTCAGATGATGCTTACAATAATACAGTTTAGATTTAATTATTTTAAGTATGATTTTAAAATATTTATCAATAAACTGGATTTCTTATTAATTGCATTTCGTGACAGGATTGTGTTTTCTTCTTTTGCTTAATGGGGAAATATAGGTTTTTGAGATATCTGCAACCCTACACACCTTGAAAGCAACCTATATAGCAGTAATACATCAAGGTAATAACCTAGAATTATCTAGGTAATATATGAAACTAAGCTGCAGCAACCTGGAAAGTAGACAGGAGACACGGCACAAGAGATCCCCACCCAAACGACCAGCCTCAATACTTTTTGGCTGCAGGTCTAGAACCACTTAGTTCCAAAGTACACTGGCTGCCATTAGCAACAACATTTTCTGTTTCTCTAATATGAACTTCCTTCGATTTGGCCTTCCTCTATTCTAGTCCACCTCAATATCAACTATCTTTTTTGGATTTCTGGTAATTCTGAGTTCTGACATATGGCTGATCACCTGGCATGCCAACTTAAATGAAGGAATGAGCTTTTTAACTGGTAAAGGGGTGGTGTGGCGTGTACAGCACAGCATCAACTTCAACTTCCTCCTGCAAAGAAATAAACTTTGAGTCTGGATAGCCTGCAGCATTATCTTTTCCAGAAGACCTGATTTCCTCTTCTTCTTAATCTACCTCTGGTAATGTAAACTCTTTCACAAGCTGTCTCCTGGCAAATGATACCTTCCTGGACACTTTTTTCTGAAATCCTCCTCCTCTGATCCTTAGAAGCAGACAAGCTCTTTTTTCTCTACAAGGATGTTGCTTTCTTATCCTTCTTACCATGGAATTATAGTTGCCACTCAATCTATCTATCCCAACTTCAATATTCCTTTTCATCTGGTCTCCTCCCTTCCCTTTCATAAAAGGGATTGTAAATTTTCCATGTATATTTATTTTGATAAAATATACAACCCCTTCATATCTAAACCAGTGATCTCTACTTCAAAATACACAAAAGTTTCCCATTGGACCAAATTGGGTTGCATTAATAGTTGGTGATTGTTGAAGGAATTTATTGGGTAAATAGTTTCCTAAGACTTTAGTGTCCTACATTGGTTTTACCAACAGTTACTATAGACCAGACATCTGCAAAATGTTTGAGGAACACTAAATAGAGGGTGATTATTTGAAAGAAATTATATGGTAAGATTTTTCAGATTTATTATGATGATTTTGGATTGGGCCTCTTCTTGAATTTTTGAAGCACTTGACGATGTAAATGATTATTGAAGGAATCCGTAAGGTAAAATATTTTTGTATATTTGACTAATGTGATTTTGTGTTTATCTATATTACAACAAGACCAGACCTGTTGCAGAATGTTTCAAATACTCTTGATTGTTCCCCTAATCTGCAAGGCATTTAGCAAGTAGAACCATAATGTCTGCCTATATAAAATATAATATAATAATCCAGTTGCTCAGAATAAACGCTACTTGTCCTGCTATTTGTAGATATTTTCTAATTTCTATTTAGGTATATTAGGGTAGGGGTTGCAAACTTAGTTCAGCTTTTATATTGCACGAATATCTTTTGATCAATGCTAGTCAATTTAAAGCTTGAAAACAACTAGCTCATATAATCTAAAAAGGTTAACACAGGCAGAATGTTTTAGTTTTCTCATTTTCATTTATCCAGTTTTTCTGATTTTTTTCCAAGATTGCAAGAGTAGGGATTACATAGTAACCAAAATTTATCTTAGAAAATGCATGGTAATGAGAGTTGATATGTTCGCAGGCAATATGTTTAATACAATTGAACTTGAATCTTCTCGTCAGAAACACCCCTTCCATATATAGATTGTCGATAGTAATTACCTAACAGATTGCATCTTAGTGAGTAGGCAGCTTATGGGTATCATTAAAGAATAACCTGATCACAATTGATATTCTATTTTAAGAGTCAACATATCTGTTAGATTGGAACTTGGGTCTTTTCCCATTAACAGCCTTCTCCTGTATAGCTTATAGGTAGTGATTATATAGTAACTACAGCTCATCTGAGCAAGCACATACCTTAAGGATAGTGATCGCATGGTAACTAGTGGTTATCTTAGCAGGTACATACCTTAAGGGTAGTGATCACATGGTAACGGGAGCTCATATTCTCTTTTGCCTGGCATTATGTCCTCTAGATCAAAACCTGGGTCTCAACATAATAAACACCCCTTTGTCTCAACATAGTATGCACCATTTTTCAGATATAGCTTATGGGATTGTATTGATTCTTGTAATTTTCATTTGCAGGAAAATTTCAACCATGAAATTATGGCAGATTTTTTTGGGGATGGAATTTTTACTGTGGACGGAGAGAAATGGAAGCAACAGAGAAAATTAGCAAGTTTAGAATTCTCCACCAAAGTTTTGAAGGATTTTAGTAGTGTTGTTTTTCGAAAAAGTGCAGTGGAGCTTTGTGGGATTTTATTAGAAGCGTGTAGAACAAATCAAATGGTTGAGATGCAGGTAAGACAGAACACTTTAAGATGGTTTTCAGAAGTAAAACATATGTATTGCAGCCATCTCTTGATTTTTCTTAGGTGTTGATGCATTTTGATTTCTATATAATAATTTTCCAAATGGTTAAAGCAATCCATGGAAGCCTTATTTTGTATTTGAAGTAATTAGATTAAGTTTGGTTTGATTCTCTTGTATAGGAACCGTTTAGTAAATCCCAGAATCAGTTAACAGATATTTATATTTTTAGGCAATGGTCCAATGGTTAACAAATTTGTTCCCTACATACAAAATTCCCTCGTATTATCATGTAGCCATAAAACTTGTAATCAAATTCTCAAACTCAGTGGAATATTTTATTTTAACTAACTAGCATGGGATGGCTTATTTTAATAAATAACTTGCACAAGAGAAGAATATAATTGGAAATATGCTACAAATAATTGGTAGAACTTTAGAATAATAAGCCACTTCAAAGGGGCAAACCTCCAAAAGTCTCCAAGAAGAACACAATTTGCAATATGATGATAATAAACTAACTACAAACTATTTATGCCTTGGATGTCACCTAAACCACCTTAGATACCTAAATATAACACTGAGGATGACTTAATTATTTAAATCAGACTATAATAATGATTATATAACTTTATTAAGAGTTAAGGCAACCAGAAGCCAACTATTCAAAGAAGTGGTGTTCTCAACGTTGATAAACTATAGATACTTTGTCACAAAATCCTCATTTTTTCACATAGCATCTTTGAATAAAGATTTCCTCCATTTGATCAAATGCTCTGTGATTGCCCTCATCTGCAACTTCTTAGTGCATGTTTGAATATTTTCCTTAGGATCCAAAGTTATTTTCCCTCTTCATCAAGCTTTGGTAACTCAGTCTATACTACACCTCTTTGCCCATAGCATTCTTCAAGCATGTTACATAGAAACCTGGATTTATTTTTGTTGATTTAGGTAGCTTCAAATTATATACTACACTTTCAATCCTCTACAACACTTAATACGGACCATAGTACTTGGGTGCAAACTTGTTATCTTTTTGTTGCTGTTTTAGTGAAATTTGCTTACACGGTTGTAATCTCACAAAGATCCAATATCCCACTTAAAAATTCCTTTCACTGCAGTGGATCAGCTTCTGCTTCATTCCATTTTGTGTCATTTCTAAGTTCTTTTTGATCTCAGCAAGTACCTCTTGTTGATGTTGAACAGGTTTTATAACAGTGTGAACCTTCAGATATGCCTCTATTGAAGAGGTGATTGATGGCAACTGGTTCTCATATAGTGTCAAAAATGGAGACAAATTAGAAGCAGTATGGAAGGGATTATTATACCACCATTCTACTAGTGGCACCCATTGCACCCGTTTCTCTTGTTTATCTGAATCAAAACATTGAAGAGAACCTTCCCGAATTTGTTGACCACCTCAATCTATCCATCTGATTGGGGATGATATGTTGAGCAAGCTGAGTGCCCAAACATAAAATAAGTCAGTCCAAAAATTAGCTATAAATATATGACCGCAATCACTTATTATAACTTTTGGAGTCTTGTATAGTTTCTAAACAGTATTCATAAAGGTTGTTACTAGAAAGCTTAGTACAAATGGGTGTGCCAAAGCACATAAATGTGCATATTTGGTGAGACGATTCAAAATAACCATGATGACATTTTTTTCACAACACAGAAGCAATAACACAAAAAAGGAGAGAAGGGAAGCAAATCATATTCATTTATTCATTCGAACTTGATACATGTCGGGCTGTGAGGTCTTACAGTAACAAAACAATCCTCTTGCCTGCGAGGCCTTACAGTAACAAAACAATCCTCTTGCTTGCGAGGTCCACAATCTCCAGCTTCCTATCTTTCGCTTGTTCCTTTCTAACTACTAACTCTAAAACCTAGAACAAATCATTACATTTATACACGTGGCTACCAAACATGTCATCCCAAAAGAATCTTCAAGATCCAGCATTAGGGAAAGCAACGACCCAGACTTAGGTCCACACATTTCCCAATGAGCAATCCCAACATTAAGATCATGACCAAAATTAAATACACATGTTGGCCAGCCAAAACAATTAAAATAAACCTGTCGATGAACAAGGCCACCAAGCAACACAGAACACATCGAACCTACTTGGTGAAGAACACCACCGAGCAAAGACAACACAACACCAAGTGGTAACCGAGCTCGTCGGTGGACAAACAGGAACACTCCATCGAGAACTCCAAAGCAGTTACCGAGCACATCTAACAAGCTACCAAGATACAGGATTGCCATAAACCCAAGATGCTCCTGCATCAGATTTGGGCAAGTCTATGATGAAATTCATAGATACCTCCTTTCACCTTTGACTTGGAATACATAAAGGGCTGCAAAAAACTTAAGAGTTTTAATTTTCTCCCTTTTATTTTGCTCACATACCATGGATTCTACTTCAAAATTTTGAACATCCCTTTTAGCCTCTCCCAAAGGAACTATTGCTTGATTCTATGATTAGTTTTTAAGATTCTAGAGTGCCCACCTACTAGAGAAGAATGTATTTTTTCCAACACCTTAAACTTGAGCATTGAATTGCTGCATAGATAGAACCTATCCTTGCAACATAAAGAATTTCCTTTCCATGCAAATTTTGTCCAACACACTTGAATCCTACTAGAGTTTCTTGATGAAAGTTTGAGCATCCTTGTCCTTCTCTCGCTCTTGCATATCTTGTTTACCCAATCTTGTAAGATAGTAGCTTTGGGGGTTCATCCCTTCTCAATATAGAATCAACCTCAACATTCTCATTGCCTTTCTTATATATGATCTCAAAGTCATATGTGACTCATTTTTTCTATTCTTTAGATGAAAAACTTTGCTTTAAGAAATATTTGAGATTATCAAGATTTGTCTTTACTTGAAACTTAGTGTCATCCCATTAGCTAAGGTTTTCATTGTTTGATTGCATGTAGGATAGGCAACATTTCTTTCTCATAAACTAGCTTCTGCAAATTCTTACTTTTTAGTTGGTGACTCTCAAATTCTCTAATCTTCCTTCTTGCATTTGTATTTTTCATATGCCATGTCCTAAAGCATCACATGCCATAATGAATGTTTTAGAAAATTGACGGTAGCTAGGAATGGAGCTATACAAATGGCTTCTTTTAGCCACTTGAATGCCTTGGTAGTTGCTTCATTTCACTAGAAGGATCATGGTTCAACAAAGGTATGAAAAGTGATGCTATATTATTTACAAATCAATGATAATCGATAAGCCCTAAAAACCCCCATAGGTTCTTGAGGATCCTAGGAATTTTCCACTCTATAATGGCCTTGATCTTGTGAGGGTACACCTTGACTCTCTCATGTGACACAATATGACCTCGGCACCCCACCTCTTTGACTCTGAACTCACACTTGGCTGGCTTAGCATAAAGTTAATGCTGCTCAAGAATGTCCAAAACTTTGATTTATATGTTGCGAGTGTTCCTCCCAAGTCTTGCTATATATTAAAATTTCATTAGAAAAATATCAAAGCAAATTTCTACAAAAATGGCTTGAAGATAGATTTCATCAAACTTTGAAATGGCGACGGTGCATTTGTGTGACCAAAAGGTATTACCAACACAATTAAACTCATCTAACAAATTGTTAATTACTAGAATAGGAAACTTATCTTAAACTGTGTACTTATTGAGCTCTTTGTAATCAAGACACATCCTCCTAGTGTCATCTTTCTTACAAACCATTATCATAGGAGATAAACAAGCACTTTGATTATGCTTGATAATACTTCCCTCTAGCATCTATTGAACCAATCTCACTTTTTAGTCTATATGGATACATATAAGGCTCGATGTTGGGTGGTTGGCTCCTTGATTCTAGTTGAATGGCATAATCTGTGAAGAACCTAACTGGCTCTTCCTAAAATTATTGCTCAATTTGATATATTTATAATTTTTGTTTCAAAGATAGTTTCAAAAAAATGCAATTATGATGAACTCCCACAATTTTCAAATAATCCAATCAATATAATGGATCTTCCTTAATCATTTATTATTTCCATTCTCATTTCAAACTAAAAATGCATTAACAATTTATTATTAATAAAATGAATTGCACTTGGCAAATTCTGAAATGCTTTGTAATTGTAATGTCTTCAAAAAATGTGCCACAATGCCCAAACACCTAAGACTTCAGCCCTGTACAGTCATGGCAAGATGTAATTGTAATGTCCCCATTTTTCAGACTTTGGGATTAGCTTTGTTTGACGACCCTCGCAGGCTAATCGGGCGATTAGAGGGGGTTAGATGTCAAAGCCAGTGTTGGGACTCCACTCTGGGGATTCAGTTTATCAGGTGTGCTCTTTGTTCGGGTCATTTCGGTCGACTTACTATTTTTAGTAAGTGGTGTTTTGGGTATGGCTAGGATTAGCAGGGTATCTGCATGGAGTGTCAAATGTTCGGGATTGAGTTTCAGAGAATCTCCAGTTTGAGAGACTTACTATTTTTAGTAAGTCTATTTTTAGTAGTTGGCTATTTTTGGCAGTGGGTTATTTCCGGCAGGGCAGTTGGCGTTTGGGCTCTGGTGTCGGGAATGAGTTTGATTTAGTTAGCAGAATTCTGTGGCTTGGTTTTTAAAGTTATCGTTATTAAATTAAAGTATTTTAATTTAATAACTTAAGTACTTTATAACTTTATTGTTATAAAGTGAAATATTCTTTTAAAAGCCTTTAATATGAAAAAAATGAAATTGTGCTTTTTTTGAAAAAGCTATAAGTACAACTCGAAAAAGCACTTTCATTCACCGAATGATTATTTGATATTTTGTTGTGAGAGAATTCTGCTTGGCTTTGGAAGCTAGGGTTTGAGCTCGGTCTTCAGCTTTTGGAGAGAGTTCTTCTGAGATTTGTCAAGTTTGGTCTTCTTTCAGGAGAGAGCTCGTTCTGGTATTGAATTGAATTGAATCCAGTGCTGAGGTATATTGGATATGTATGAAGTTTATTTTACAGGCAAATGATTTCCTTCCAAAGAATTCAATTTGTCTTGTTGAGGGTTTGAGAATTAATTGGGAATTGAGCTGTGACCTTTTAATTCAGTATTGGTTTCAAATTTGCTGGAGAATTATTAATTTGTCAAGGGAGTTGGAATTGTATCCATGCTGCATAACAGAAGACTGAATTGAATTTGAATTTGGGATCAAGTTTCTCTCACGCAAGAGCTGCTTGAGCAATCAGAGAATCACGTGTGGAATGTGACATCACATTTATTGTTTCCAGCTGTCACGACTTCTTTCTTGGGTGTCGTTTTTCATTTATTCAAGGTTCTACATTGAATCCTTGGTTAGCCACAATTTATTCTGCAGTCCACGTGAATGTGAGACTTGGCGTGTGGGCTAGAAGGATTGCGGAATCCTTGCTGGGCTAGATCTGCATTCAAATTGTGCTTGCGGGTGGATTTTTGGAGCTGCCAATAGTCAATTGTGGACGGGGTTGTGCATGACGCCCGATTCCTTGGGTTGCCACTTCATTGCAACAGCAACCGTTCCAATTCAAAGCTGCTTTGTCCCTACAACAGTCGTAATTTTGAAAGGTGCATTAATTTAATTCAAAGTTTGCATACGGATTGTTTATTCAGTTTAAAATTACAAATTGGCACATTGAAATTGTTTGGCTTAGAATTGCAAATCTATAATTGATAAACTATATCAATTTTTATATACTTGTGGAATTTGAATAAACAAGGAAATTCTAGTTTAATAAAAATCTAGTGGTGTGATTTGAGTTAAGATATAAATGTTTGAAAAATCAATTAATTTTGGCAAGTCACATTGAGATAGAAGCTAGTTTTTTATTAAGAGCCAGTTGGGCTCTTCACAGTGGTATCAGAGCAAAGATCTTGCCATCCTGTAAGGGTTATGAAATTAAATAATGGCAGACAGGTTTATACCAGGAGGGTACTATACCCACAGGAATAGAAATTCACCACCTCCTGAAGATAATGAATAGGGCCCACAGAATGAACAGACAGGAAACAAGGATAATATCGGAAATGATATGGATAGGGAGGCCAGAGATGCCTTTAGACATATTGCAGATGGTCAACATCACATTGCAACTGTATTGCAACAACTTTCAGATACTTTACAGTGCATTGCATTACCAGGTGCTAGAGATAGAGGTGCGCGTAGTGTTTCAGTTAGCTCACACAGGTCATGAGCTAAGGACAAGCGAGCTGATGATAGGCGAATTGATGACAAGCGGGATTATGACAGGCAAGATTATAGAGCTGATCATACTGGTACTTATGACAGGCCTCACCGTCCGACATTCTTGAGGCCAGAGTTAGATGCAGTCAGTGTTGAGCCAGAGCCTGCACCATTTGTCGATGACATGGTGGCACATTTTGCAGAGTGGGATGCTCTTCTTGAGGGACTAAAAAGAAATTTAAATTTTGACAGATATTTGACGCAGAAGCATGAGCATTCCAGAGGCAGGCCAACTCCTGACACGAGGCAGGGACCTAGACAGAATGAATTAAAGCAGGCAACCAGCAAGTTGACTTTGGACCACTT
The DNA here is from genome assembly GCA_027943335.1 of Chamaecyparis obtusa. Classification (NCBI taxonomy): domain Eukaryota; kingdom Viridiplantae; phylum Streptophyta; class Pinopsida; order Cupressales; family Cupressaceae; genus Chamaecyparis; species Chamaecyparis obtusa. Next base: position 196,855 of record BSBK01000157.1, read on the forward strand.
TGATGGAAGCGGGAAGACTACAGCCAGAGCATGGGTCCACAAGTTGGACACTTATATTTCACTTCGTCCTATGTCTGAGGAGGACACTATTCGATTTGCTGTGTTACATTTGGATGGGGTTGCTCATGATTGGTGGTATCATGGGTTAGTGTCTCTGCATCATGATCATATTGTGCAGTACCAGGAGTTTGTAGATAGACTGATAGAACAGTTTGATCGGAAGGATCTAGAGACCTACTTCTGAGAGTTAGCTCAGCTGAGACAGACAGGTGGTCTTGAGACATTCATTAGCGAGTTTCAGCTTCTATCAGTCATGGTTTATGACATCTCCGAGAGGAGGAGAGTCATGTTGTTCATAGAGGGTTTGTCAGAGCCGTACAGAGGATGGGTCAAGTCCTTGGATCCACCTACTCTACGAGATGCTATGAAGAAGGCAAGGAATTTTGAGCCTTCTGTTTCACGGGGCAAGTCTACTCCTAGTCCTACTATTCCTCCTGCAGATGAGGTACCTCCACCAGCTGTTGACAGAAAGAAGCCTGCAGGTAGATTTGATGATGCCACGCGAGAGGATTTGAGGAGGAGGCAGCTTTGCTATTGGTGCAAAGAGCCTTATGATAGAGAGCATATTTGTGCTATGAGGCCTAAGGGCAGGGCGAATCGCTCTATGTGGGTTTATTTTGGTGAGAGTGAGGCTGAGTCTTCTCATCAGGCTGTTGGTTTTGATACAGAGGAGGAGTAGAGAGTTACTCCAGATTTTTGCCACTGAAGCCAAACTATCTCTGATTGTGTTGTCCGCCTCTGTGCCACTTCCCTCTGCTTTCAGACTGAAGGGATTAGTAGAAGGACAGCCCTGTGTGGCTATGTTGGATACTGGAGCTTCACACAATTTTATTCATGAGCGACTTGTTAGTCAATGTGGGCTTCAGGTAGAGGAGTTTGCAGGGTTTGGAGTCAAGGTAGCTGATGGCTACAATTTCACCTGTACCAAGCGCATCCGAGATCTCTCTTTATTTCTTGGCGAATACAAGTTGATAGCTGTTTTCTATGTGTTTGACTTGGGGGAGATGGATGTAGTTTTAGGGATGCAGTGGATACAAGAGATTAAGGAGTTCTGCCTTAGTGTGAGCCCGATGCAGATCAGATTCGAGTACCAGGGCATAAAGTATGTGTTGCCGGGCATTTTTGAGGGGAGTCTATGCACTATGTCTTTCTGTGCCATAGATAGTGTTGATTCACGGAGACATGAGTCTATACAGGTAGAGCCCATCACATATCATGTCTCTCCTAGTTTGCCGTTTTATGGCTCAGATCAGCGGATGGGTATTGTTCACTTTGTGAACAACCCTTTATTTGATGTGGATGTCAGCATGGCCTATGACAATCCACTGTTTGAGTTTAGTGATGATCCCTTACAGGAGATGTACGATCATGATGACGACGACGTTTGGGATCCGATTTGTGTACCTACTCATCAGGCAGATTATTCAGGAGGCCAATCAGGTCTAGCTGATCAGTTTTCACGGGTGTACACAGTGAGGAGTGCTTATAGCTTCACATTCGATCCTCACGTTTAGGATGTCTATCAGTCACATAGTTCTTTAGTGCATCCATTCTATGACTGGTATGATGAGTTGATTAGTTCGAAGATAGGGAGTAAGTCTAGTCTGTTGGTTGAGTTACTTCCGTGTGAGTTACTTTCAGTTGAGTTTCTCCCACGCGGCGATCTTGTTGCAGCATCATTAGTTCAGGTGTTGAGTGCAGATTTCCAATTACTGATGTTGGTACTGTTGGTGTTAGTTTTTTCACAGGAGTATGAGGTTGATTGGGACATTATTCATGACTATCCTTGGGATCCGGGTGGTTTGTTATGGTAGTTGTTTTTCTTGATTGCTTGAGGACAAGCAATCTTGGGAAGGGAGGACTATAATGTCCCCATTTTTCAGACTTCGGGATTAGCTTGGTTTGACGACCCTTGTAGGCTAATCGGGTGATCAGAGGGGGTCAGATGTCAGAGCTAGTGTTGGGACTCCACTCTGGGGATTCAGTTTATCAGGTCTCCTCTTCGTTCGGGTCATTTCAGTCGACTTACTATTTTTAGTAAGTGGTGTTTTGGGTATGGCCAGGATTAGCAGGGTATCTGCACGGAGTGTTAGATGTTCGGGATTGAGTTTCAGAGAATCTCCAATTTGAAAGACTTACTATTTTTAGTAAGTCTATTTTTAGTAGTTGGCTATTTTTGGCAGTGGGTTATTTCCAGCAGGGCAGTTGGCGTTTGGGCTCTGGTGTCGAGAATGAGTTTGATTCAGTTAGCGGAATTCTGTGGCTTGGTTTTTAAAGTTATCATTATTAAATTAAAGTATTTTAATTTAATAACTTAAGTACTTTATAACTTTATTGTTATAAAGTGAAATATTCTTTTAAAAGCCTTTAATATGAAAAAAATGAAATTGTGCTTTTTTCGAAAAAGCTATAAGTACAACTCGAAAAAGCACTTTCATTCACCAAATGATTATTTGATATTTTGTTGTGAGAGAATTCTGCTTAGCTTTGGAAGCTAGGGTTTGAGCTCGGTCTTCAGCTTTTGGAGAGAGTTCTTCTGAGATTTGTCGAGTTTGGTCTTCTTCCAGGAGAGAGCTCGTTTTGGTATTGAATTGAATTGAATCCAGTGTTGAGGTATACTGGATATGTATGAAGTTTATTTTACAGGCAAATGATTTCCTTCCAAAGAATTCAATTTGTCTTGTTGAGGGTTTGAGAATTAATTGGGAATTGAGCTGGTGACCTTTTAATTCAATATTGGTTTCAAATTTGCTGGAGAATTATTAATTTGTCAAGGGAGTTGGAATTGTATCCATGCTACATAACAGAAGACTGAATTGAATTTGAATTTGGGATCAAGTTTCTCTCACGCAAGAGCTGCTTGAGCAATCAGAGAATCACGTGTGGAATGTGACATCACATTTATTGTTTCCAGCTGTCACGACTTCTTTCTTGGGTGCCGTTTTTCATTTATTCAAGGTTCTACATTGAATCCTTGGTTAGCCACAGTTTATTCTACAGTCCATGTGAATGTGAGACTTGGCGTGTGGGCTGGAAGGATTGCGGAATCCTTGCTGGGTTAGATCTGCATTCAAATTGTGCTTGCGGGTGGATTTTTGGAGCTGCCAATAGTCAATTGTGGATGGGTTTGTGCATGACGCCCGATTCCTTGGGTTGCCACTTCATTACAATAGCAACCGTTCCAATTCAAAGCTGCTTTGTCCCTACAGCAGTCGTAACTTTGAAAGGTGCATTAATTTAATTCAAAGTTTGCATACAGATTGTTTATTCAGTTTAAAATTACAAATTGGCACATTGAAATTGTTTGGCTTAGAGTTGCAAATCTATAATTGATAATCTATATCAATTTTTATATACTTGTGGAATTTGAATAAACAAGGAAATTCTAGTTTAATAAAAATCTAGTGGTGTGATTTGAGTTAAGATATAAATGTTTGAAAAATCAATTAATTTTGGCAAGTCACATTGAGATAGAAGCTAGTTTTTTATTAAGAGCCAGCTGGGCTCTTCACAGTAATGAAACATGACTGGCTTGCAGTGTCTACGGCCCTAGCAAAAATAATAAATGGCCCTGTTTTTACAACTCACGCGAGCAGGTTGAAACAAAACGTGACCTAGCAATAAGAAGACAGACCCCAGGCAGCTTAGAACAGTCCTCTGTCCAATCGCGTGAGCAATATAGGAGTGTTGTAGTCTCCTTGACCCCATACGACTCTGCTACAACACCAAGCAACCTCACGTAGAGTGTGGAAGCAGTCTGGAACCAAATGCAGAACTCAGTTAATGATGTACGACACCCAAGAAACAGTCACGTACTGGTCTTTTAACAATCTCGGCAACCAATTTATTAATTGTAGCATCATGTAATGCCCTGCCAGGGAACCCAGGAAAACTTAACCTAAACATGCAACTAAGTTAGCAAAGTAATTTTTTTTTAAGAGTTAACAATCAACAACATCAAAGTTTTACAATGCGGAAGCATAACTGGTGTAGGAGCACCACCTCCCTGCACACAAAGCCTCATCATTACAAACATTTGATAAACTCTGATTCCCTTCGGGATCCGAGATATTTGGGAGTTAAAGTCCTAGAGGTGGGAAAACATTTTAGATCCAATGTAAGACCTAGCTACAAGATTTGGCCATTTATAAGCCACTTTCTAGACTATGGTCATTAGGATCAGTAAATGGTTGTTCCTAGGATAGCTAGTGTTTCTAGGTGTATGTCAAATAAAATAACTTAAGATTTAGATACTTAAGTTGTTATTCAGAGCCATATTGCTCTCTGTTTGTTCCATAACAAATGTTGCTTAATGCAACCCTTGTTTCGGTTTGACATCAACTGTTAAACCATTTCTAATTCTTCCCTCCAATGGCTAGACAGTTGAAAGAACTGGTGTAAAGCCGTTGAGGGTAGTCTTCATAGTCCCACCCGCGGCTAGGAGATAGAGTATGTAATTTTTGCTCAATCAATAAAATATTCCATTTTTCCTGCAACCTCGGCAATACCAGTAACTTGCAGGTTTGAAGCCCCGTGAATTAGTCTCCGAATGCATCAAGTCTGAGGTAAGATCATAGCCCATAGCATTAGTTATCAGGGTTTGATTTCCCACAACCCGTGGTTTGGGTTCCTACAAGGACTGTCACATTGTTTGCGCGGGTTGAGAGGTTTCCACCATGGAAATCCTTTGATTCCGGGTGGAAGACTTTCCCTTAGCATGTTTTTGTGGACCACACCAGTAGTTAGTGCGGAAGTGCAGGAAGATGGCCGCATGAGAAAGCCCTAGGCGGATGCCAACAGGTGTGCGCCAAACTGAGATGCACAACAGTGCGTAATTCTCTAGCAATTGAACACTAGACTTTCAACTCTAGGACAACTCCTTCGCACTCTAATTGGCTCCAGGGAGACAAGACACCAGGCCGAGCATCTTTTCTCTGTCAGAGGTTAGCTGATCCTCTGACCAGCCCTCTAAGCACGCGCCCATAAACACTGTCAATGCATTATGTCTTAATGCCGGGTATTTTGTAAGTCTTGAATGCTGAGTTTCTAGTAGTATTCTTTTGCATAAGGCCTAAGCTAATCTCTGGAAAGGCTAACGAAGTCAAGGACCACGTTCTTTGGGAGTTTTTTTTATAAAAGGACTGACTGGTGTTTTGTAAGAGGTACTTCCTACTGTCTAAAATCGCCCGATTACCAACTAGCAGTGACATCCCAAACTGTGATGTTGCTGTGGGCAGAGATGTCTTCGAATCTGGTATTCTCATCCAAACCCGATCCATATGTTTTGTTGGGAGGATTCACAGTCTAGGTTGATTGGTGTTACAGCACGAAGCTATTACCCCCTGTCAAAGTTAAGCCAGTTGTGACAAAGGGAGGCAGAGTCAGTTTTGGCAGGGAACTTGTATGAAATCTATTTAGGTCTCCCTTATGGTTAGGGTCTTCCACGAATATTGAAGTTCGTCCAGTCCATTTAGTCATTGATTCTCTTTGATTAGGGGTTAGGACCTTGTCCGGCTAGTCACCAATGGATCTAACCTTGTTGCCCATTGATTGCAACAATGTGTGATGTTCAAGTCAAAGATGTGAGAGTCAAGGACTTATTGTTATACTTAGGGGGTTAAGGAAGTCAGTGGTTCAAACTTTCTGCAATCGGCTGCCTTACAATAGACATCAAGAACTAAGCAAATCAGTGTTCAAAGCAGCTACAATTGGCTGCTCTCTCTCAAATCCATAAGAGAGTTAACAAAAACAGTCAATTGACCACCGAACACCCCTGGCTTTTACATCAAGTGGTATCAAAGCAGTTAAGGTCTTTTGGGCAAAGAATTTGCTAGCCACCATGTCAGGAGATGAAGGAGGGTTATCCACAAAGGATGACCAATGTAGAGATCGTGAGATACTTGAGGGATCAAAGACTAAGGCAGGATACACAGAGAGATGCAGAGATGCAGCGTGTAATGGATGAAGTAGAAAGGCTTAAGGAAGAGCTTCATAAGAAGACTAGTGGTAACTCTAAGAATGTTGAGGAAGGGAGTGAGGAAGAACCCCTTTAGCAGGAAGAAGAAGAAGTTCCTGCGGATTAGAGGCTGCTAGTGAAGACTCTCAAATCCATGGAGAGGAGAACCATGGACTCTAAGCTTGACTTATCCACTTATGATGGGAAGATGGATCCAGATGCTACAATGGATTGCGTGGATGCCCTATCAAGTTTCTTCGATTGTGAAGATATCCCTGAGAGTCAAAGGATAAAGATTGCCAAGTCTAGACTCAAAGGCTCTGCACTTACGTGGTGGAACTTCACCCAAGATGATAGAGTGAAGAGTGGAAAGCAGCAAATCACCACTTGGAAGAAGATGATGGGCAAAATCAGGGAAGCATATGTCCCTATGGACTATGAAGTCCAACTCCACAAAAGGAGGATGAGTTTGAGACAGAAGGAGATGAATGTCTCATCGTATATGGAAGAATTTCAGAGGCTTGTCATGAAGACAAAGATGACAGAGCCAGAATGTGTAAAACTTGCAAGGTACATGCAAGGTTTGAAGATCTCCATTCAAGATGAATTGAGCCTAACCAGTCCTACAACAGTACAGCAATGCTTTCAATTAGCATTAAAGGTGGAGGAGAAATTCAAAAGAAAACAAGACCAAGTGAGCAAGGGCAGGGGCAGCAGCAACAGCGGCAATAGCTTCAACAAGGATTTCAGAGGTAGAGGTAACTCTTGGAATAGAGGACAGTCCAGCAACAACAGCAGACCCTCTGATCAAAATCAGTCAGAGAAGAATGAGAACAATGCTCGAGGAAACTCCAGAGGCAGAAGACCCTTTGGCAGAGGAAGAGGGAATGGTCCCTTAAGATGTTACCATTGCAATTAGCTTGAACACCATGCCGGAAGATGTCCTGAGAAGGGGCATAGTAATCAGGGAGAAAGGAGAACTCAACTGATTCATGAAGACAGCCAAGGTAGCAATCCAAATCCGAGAGATCTAGATCCAGAAGAGGGCACAAGTCTGATGATGAGACAAACCTTCTTGCAAGTACCGCAAACCATGGAGCCATCCCAAAGAAAGAACTTGTTCCGGACAAAGATAAAGTGCCAAGGAAAGGTATGCAACTTACTTATTGATTCCGGTTCAATTGAAAATATGGTTTCTAAGGAAATGACACAAAAGTTAAATTTGAATAAAATCCCTCATCCTTGTCCTTATCATGTATCTTGGCTCACCAAAGGGCAGAAAACCTTGGTGACTGAACAAGCATTAGTAGAATTCTCCTTAGGTGACTATAAAGACAAAGTCTTGTGTGATGTCATTGAAATGGATGCTTGCCACCTCTTGCTAGGTAGGCCATGGCAGTATGATGTGGATGCCACACACAACTGCAGGAAGAATACTTATACCATAATAAAAGGAGTCACCTACACTATGAAACCATTACCGGATCAAAAAGCCAGCAAAGAATCCATTGTGGTAGTTGTTAATAGGAAAGAAATGGAAAGAACATTGAGGGAATCAGATAGTGAAGGATATGTATTGGTTTTCAAACCCAAAGATAAGGAAGCCTCTAAAGAGATAGGAGACATGCCAAGTGAAGTCAAAGAACTACTTGATAGATACAAAGAGGTAGCCACAAACAAACTGCCCTCTACCCTCCCACCCTTGAGAGATGTTACACATCAAATAGACCTCATGCCAGGTGCTTCACTACCTAACAAGGCACCTTACAAGCTGACCCCCGATCAGAATGCTGAAATTTCAAGACAAATCAAGGAAATGTTAGAGAAGGGATTGATACAAAAGAGCCTAAGCCCTTGTGCTGTCCCATAAGTCCTAGCACCTAAAAAGGATGGGAAATGGAGGCTTTGCATGGATAGTAGAGCCATCAATAAAATCACAATCAGATATAGATTCCCCATTCCAAGGATAGAAGACTTACTAGATCAACTTGGAAATGCTGGTTACTTCTCAAAGATAGATCTCAAGTCTGGCTATCATCAAATCAGAATAAGACCAGGAGACAAGTGGAAGACTGCCTTTAAGACAACCGAAGGCTTATATGAGTGGCTTGTAATGCCATTTGGACTGAGCAATGCACCTAGCACATTCATGAGACTCATGAATGAAATATTTTCTGATTTTATTGGTAAATTTGTTGTTATTTATCTGGATTATATTCTGATTTTGAGCAGCAGCAGAGAGCAGCATTTGGACCACTTGGAACAGGTGTTGAGAAGACTTCATGATCACAAGTTGATCATCAATTTGGAGAAGTGCACATTTATGCAGAAGGAACTCACTTTCTTGGGATTTGTCATATCCAAAGGAACGCTAAAAATGGATCCGGACAAGGTAGAGGCAATTGTAAGTTGGCCAACTCCTAAAACCCAAGGTGATGTGAAAAGTTTTCATGGTCTTGCTACATTTTATAGAAAGTTCATTAAGAACTTCAGTCATGTATGTGCTCCAATGTTAGATACAATCAAAGGGGGTAGAAAAAATAAATTTGTTTGGACTAAAGAGGCTGATGATGCTTTTCAATATTTGGAAAATAGAGTAGCACAATATCCTATCCTAACTTTGCCTGATTTTAAGAAGGTTTTCACTGTGGAAATAGATGGGAGTAACCTAGCAATTGGTGCTGTCCTAAGTCAAGAAGGGAAAGCCATAGCATTCTTTTCTGAAAAATTAAATGATGTAAAGAAACGGTACTCTACTTATGATCTTGAGTTGTATGCTGTAGTACAGGCCCTCAAGAAATGGAGGCACTACCTCCTCCCTAAGGAATTTGTTGTCTACATGGACAACCATGCTCTAAGTTTTCTGAATTCTCAAGAGAAGCTTAGTGTCAAACTTATCAAATGGATGGAGCAGTTGCAGTCCTATACTTTCACAATAAAGCACAAGAAAGGACAAGCAAACAAAGTTGCGGATGCTCTCAATAGAAGAGTGGGTTTCGTGGAAGAAGTTCAGTTTTCAAGCATGGGGATTGAATCCTTGAAGCACCTTTGTGCTAAACATTCTGATTTTGGTGAAGCCTACAAGGCTTGCACTACTCTTTCTGACAAGTACCATGCTGATTTCACAGAATATCTGATCCAAGATGGCCTTTTGTTTAAAGGTGCCCAACTTTGTATCCCGAAATGTTCTATGAGAACTAATATCATCAAGGAGAAACACTGCGGAGGTATGAGCGGTCACTTTGGCATAGACAAGACCATAGAATTGGTGAAGAGGAGTTACCATTGGCCTAAGATGATTGTTGACATCAAGAAGTTTGTTCAGTCTTGTACAATCTACCAACAAGCCAAAGGAGTCACTACAAATCAAGGACTCTACCAGCCTTTACCGATACCTTCTAGGCCATGGGAATCAATATCCATGGACTTTGTCATGGGTTTACCAAGAACCAAGCAGGGATTTGACAGCATTTTTGTAATTGTGGACAGATTTAGCAAGATGGCACACTTCGTCCCTTGCAAGAGCACCAATGATGCTTCTCACATTGCACAACTCTTTTTCAAGGAAGTAGTTAGAATTCACGGACTGCCTAAGACTATAGTTTTAGACAGATGTTAGGTTTCAAGGACACTTTTGGCGAACACTCCACAAGAAATTAGGCACGAACCTTACATACAGTTCAGCATATCATCCACAAACGGATGGCCAAATAGAGGTAGTAAATAGATCCTTGGGAAATCTATTACGATGCCTCACCAAGCAGCACTCACAGAGTTGGGATGTCATCTTGCCCCAGGCCGAATTTGCATTCAATGACTCCATCAATAGGTCTAGTGGCAAGACTCCCTTGCAAACAGTCTATGGAGTACACCCTAAAGGACCATTGGACCTTGCTGATCTACCTTTTGATTTCAAAATCAGTGCCCAGGGAGAAGACTTTGCTAACTTCATTTCACAAGTGCATAAGGAAGTGAAAGAAAAACTAGAGCACACCACTGCCAAGTATAAAGCAAATGCCTTTAAGAAAAGAAGGGAAGTTCATTTTCAGATAGGAGATAAGGTATGGGCCTATCTTAGACCAGAAAGACTTCCTAAAGGAAGCCATACCAAGCTTCACATGAAGAAAATTGGACCATGTACAGTCCTTCATAAGATGGGTGAAAATGCATATGAGATCTCTCTTCCCCCTACACTCTTTATTTCTCCTATTTTTAATGTTGCAGATTTGACTCTTGTTAAAGATGATGCAGGTTCTTCTATGATTCAGATAGATGCTGATGACACTCCAGATGATACCTATGTTACCAACCTCCCACCAAGCACACCGGTTCAGCTAGAGAAAATCCTTGCCACAAAGGAATGGAAGAAGACCCGAAAGAAGATCTACATGCAGTACTTGGTTAAATGGAAGGGACTCCCTAACCTCGATGCCACATGGATGACAGAGGATCAGATCAAAGCACATGGGTCAACCTTGGATCTACTCAACTCAAGTAGGAACTTGAGCTCTAATCCTCATGGGGAGTATGGTGCAAGAGCACCACCTCCCTGCACACAAAGCCTCATCATTACAAACATCTGATAAACTCTGATTCCCTTCGGGATCCGAGATATTTGGGAGTTAAAGTCCTAGAGGTAGGAAAACATTTTAGATCCAATGTAAGACCTAGCTACAAGATTTGGCCATTTATAAGCCACTTGCTAGACTATGGTCATTGGGATCAGTAAATGGTTGTTCCTAGGATAGCTAGTGTTTCTAGGTGTATGTCAAATAAAATAACTTAAGACTTAGATACTTAAGTTGTTATTCAGAGCCATATTGCTCTCTGTCTATTCCATAACAAATGTTGCTTAATGCAACCCTTGTTTCGGTTTGACATCAACTGTTAAACCATTTCTAATTCTTCCCTCCAACAGCTAGATAGTTGAAAGAACTGGTGTAAAGCTATTGAGGGTAGTCTTCATAGTCCCACCCGCGGCTAGGAGACAGAGTATGTAATTTTTGCTCAATCAATAAAATATTCCATTTTTCCTGCAACCTCGGCAATACCAGTAACTTGCAGGTTTGAAGCCTCGTGAATCAGTCTCCGATTGCATCAAGTCTGAGGCAAGATCATAGCCCATAGCATTAGTTATCAGGGTTTGATTTCCCACAACCCGTGGTTTGGGTTCCTACAAGGACTGTCACATTGTTTGCACGGGTTGAGAGGTTTCCACCATGGAAATCCTTTGATTCCGGGTGGAAGACTTTCCCTTAGCATGTTTTTGTGGACCACACTAGTAGTTAGTGCGGAAGTGCAGGAAGATGGCCGCATGAGAAAGCCCTAGGCGGATGCCAATAGGCATGCGCCAAACTGAGATGCACAACAGTGCGTAATTCTCTAGCAATTGAACACTAGACTTTCAACTTCGGTTCAACTACTTCGCATTCTAATTGGCTCCAGGGAGACACGACACCAGGCCGAGCATCCTTTCTCTGTCAAAGGTTAGCCGATCCTCTAACTAGCCCTCTAAGCACACACCCATAAACACTGTCAATGCATTATGTCTTAATGCCGGGTATTTTGTAAGTCTTGAATGCTGAGTTTCTAGTAGTATTCTTTTGCATGAGGCCTAAGCTAATCTCTGGAAAGGCTAACGAAGTCAAGGACCATGTTCTTTGGGAGTTTTTTTTATAAAAGGACTTACTAGTGTTTTGTAAGAGAGGTACTTCCTACTGTCGGAAATCGCCCGATTACCAACTAGCGGTGACATCCCAAACTATGATGCCGCTATGGGTAGAGATGTCTTCGAATCTAGTATTCTCATCCAAACCCGATCCATATGTTTTGTTGGGAGGATTCACAGTCTAGGTTGACTGGTGTTACAGCACAAAGCTATTAACCCCTGTCAGAGTTAAGCCAGTTGTGACAAAGGGAGGCAGAGTCAGTTTTGGCAGGGAACTTGTATGAAATCGATTTAGGTCTCCCTTATGGTTAGGGTCTTCCACGAATATTGAAGTTCCTCCAGTCCATTGAGTCATTGATTCTCTTTGATTAGGGGTTAGGACCTTGTCCGGCTAGTCACCAATGGATCTAACCTTGTTGCCCATTGATTGCAACAATGTGTGATGTTCAAGTCAAAGATGTGAGAGTTAGGGACTTATTGTTATACTTAGGGGGTTAAGGAAGTCAGTGGTTCAAACTTCCTGCAATCGGCTACCTTACAATAGGCATCAAGAACTAAGCAAATCAGTGTTCAAAGCACCTACAATTGGCTGCTCTCTCTCAAATCCATAAGAGAGTTAACAGAAACAGTCAATTGACCACCAAACACCCCTGGCTTTTACATCAATAACATAGCAATATCAACTTACATAGATTACAACTCTCAAGCGTTCCTTGACGTAGATTACAAAAGAATTAATTAATTAATTTAGATTAGATATAATTATGAATCCCAAGAATACAACTGAAAGATAAATACAACATCATATAAAGGATAACATAAATACAACTGGCACCATAAGGTAACCATAATAATTTGCATCCACTGCACATGTCGCAGGGTATGTAATACAATAACCGAAAAGAAGTACAACATGATATCTCTGAATATCTGATACAATGATACAAAGCTACAAGGAAAAGAAGAATAAGAACACATCTCCAACAATGAAGATCAAGAAGGAACAACTGCCACAGGGATCATCCAGCACTGGTACACGAACGTCGGAGTCTCAAATGGTAAAAGAATCACTACCACCCGACCTTGTGAACCTAAATGGTCCACTCCCACCGTGTTGAGGAGATAACATTAGATCCCACTCGGATAACAAACAACAACATAACAAACCAAGGAAGAGATCCTGAAAGCTTCTAACTCAACGGGTACAAAAGACAACAAGGAAAAACATACACAACCAGAGGCAACCAGCACACGTAGGGAACCTAAGATGTATAAAGGAAGTGTCATCACATGAGCCAACTCTAAGGTTATCTTGGTAGTCTCTTTAGACCCCGACACCCTAGTGACTCTATGTGGTATCAGTAACCTCTTGTGTAGAAAAGGTACTAACTATGCCATATCCAGTCCACGTAGGTGGCAAGCATCTTCTCACTCCCATCCTAGTCAAAACTCAATCAGGAACTCAGGCATGGGCGAGGCACACAGTATCTTATTAGGTTCATTTTAAACTCTCAATGTTATTAATTATCACTTATTAAGTTGCTTGTAATAGGATCTCCTGGTAGCCACTTCCGGGCTCCGGCACCAATTACAAGGCACTTCCTGCTATACACTCAGATGACCTACCCTAGGGTTTCACAAGATCAAGTATAACCCTGAGTTAACACAACTCATGAATCTCAAAACTAGATCCAACATGCAAGCCTAGAAAACACCAAGAATCAAACCCACCTAGGGTTAGAACAACTCATACAACTTAACAGAGTATGCAAGGCAAACAAAAGAGACATACCAAAACATCCGATATACCCGCCTCTGGATTATATCCCAAAAAGTCAACCACCACCCCTAATAATCAATCCAAGACAAATAATCTAAAAGCAACTGAAGTCACAAACGACAATCCATGCTTACTAAAGAATGTACATGCAAAATTTACTAAACTTTAAAAACAACCAGTTGAATAAACGAAACAATCTTTATTACAAGATTTTCCTATTTGATATTCATTTAATGATACCATACAAAAGAATTAAAATTAACTTAGAATATCATCTAAATATATAAATATACAAAAACAAAATACATCTATAATTCATAAGTAATACCATGTTTCCTTTATTTTAAAACATTATTCCCAAATAATATTCTAAATATAAATCAATTTAACATATATTATAAATAACATGACTTACATATATATCTTAACCAAAGATTAATTCAAAATAACAATAAATGAATTAAACCAAAATTAAATTAAGCTAATTTAATTAAGTTAATTCATTTAATAATAAATGAAAACAAATTAACAAAATATTAAAACTAAACTAATTTTAATAAATTAACTTAATAACAAAATAATTTACGAATTATAAAATTTGTTTTAAATAACAAATTAAAAAAAAATTGTGCACACACTACCGTGCGATAGTACCCACAGGTACTGCCGCATGGCAGCTCCCTTCGCAAGGACTGTCATGCGACAATACCCTCGGGTACTGCCGCATGGCAGCCCTTGGGTGCCGTGAGGGCTTGGGGGGAATTAATGCCCCTTCCCAAGCTTTTCACATTAATTTTGCTTTTACATAATTTTTATTTTTTTATTTTTAAAAACTTCTTTTTTCAAATTAATTTATATATTATCAAATATATAAACTTTGATATATATATTTTTATTTTTTAAGAGCTAAATCAATATTCATAAAAAAAATACCAATTTTAGTTTAATTTTTTTTTTTACAAAAACAAATTGGTCTAAATATATATATTCCCAAATACAAAAATTCTCCCAACATAAAAATCAACTCTACTAATCCTCAACAGGGATCGAAAACCCTAATCCATTTGGGCTTTCTAATAATTTTTCTACAGATTCCGCACAGCCTTCATAACTTTCAAATCAAATAGGCAAAAATATTCAAATTGAATTGTAATAAACATTCAAAACTAGCAGGCACGAGGAAGACATGCTTTACTTTCCTACAGAGATCCAAAAAGAAATAACCATAATAAAATCAAAACCTACCTCAAATCAAATTATACAGATACAATGATGTCCAGAACGAAGAAATAAAATCCAAGCTTTTTTTTGAAGAGCTCTTTGCAAACCTGTCTCCAAAATCTCCTCCAAAAACTGTGTAATCGAATAATGGCTAAACCCATAATACATAAAGGAATTACCTTTCACATGCAAGAATTCAAACTCGACTCCAAGAGAGTTTTGCATGAAAATAAACTCTAGTTTACAGTTCAATTTCAGTTGAACTAGAGTCTCCTCTCCACTTTGACTTTTGTTGAAAGTACAAAACCAAACTTAAACTAATATTATTAATTTAATTTCATTCAATTATGAATGTGCAACTTAATGCATCTAAACAATTAAAAATTAGAACATTTAGTTTAACATAATTACGACATGCTAAATTAACCCTTAATTTAATAAATACATTTTAATTGAAAAAAGGTTAAATTTATGATTAAATATTTCAAAGGTGAAGATATTTAATTAATTCTCATTAATTAAATATTTCAACCACACCCAATGATTGCATATAATTAATTTCCAATTAATTTATTGCTTCCACTATACAATGAAAATAATAATTAAACTAAATAATTACATTTATTTAATTACCAATTAAATAATATCCCACAGCTAAAAATAGAATGATCCAAATACAGAAATCACACCAAACACCATAAATCCAAAGAATCAAAAAGACCTAAAGACCTACATTCATAGTCAAGACATAGGTATAAACTCATGTTAAATGGACGAGTTTAGAAAGGTGAAAACACAGAATCTTGTCCCCTATTTTAGGACAATATTTGGCTCAGGTTAGGATTTGGAACTGAATATTATCTCCCCTCTTTTACCATTGAGATTAGCGATAGGGCACGCTCATCCTGACAATTCAAGGAAGTCGATGCCCGGTACCTGCAAACCTACATAAGAGACAAGCATGTGCATATATATATAGAGATATAACAGACAATGGCGGGGATCGGTTAATCGTGTGGATCTTGCAAGCAAGTAACTACGACTTCGTCCCTCAACCACATTAGTCACGTCAAACAGAAGTATAAAACAAACACAGCAACCATACACATGCAAGTATGGGGTCAGTAAAATCATGCGCATCAATGATTTCCTAACATATAATCTATCATCCTAAAGTAATCATAACATTTATAAAATCGGACTAGGGGCGGGGTACTACACATCATCAAAACATTTGACAACAGATTTCCCCAATCAAAACAAACCTCAGCAATTAACAATTTGAATTCTTGAGAACACTTCGATCTTGCCTATAGAATTAAAAATTTACCAAAATCTAGTATAGCTCAGCACTGGACATATGATCTCAGAAAATGAACTATTCACTTCAAATTATCAGCTGTAAAATTCACCATTAACATGTAATGGCTCAAATCATGAGAAGAGGAATCAGTCCTCGAAACCCTAGCCAGGTTTGTCTTTCTCACAAACTTCAATAAAAAATGATTTCAATAATGGATCCTTTTCCTTTCACAAAGCATTGCTTTTATAATTCAAAAGTGTCTTCTCTCACACACTTTTCACTTAAAACACTTTTTATACTCAGGCACATATTGAATAATATAATTTATTAATTCATTTGGCTCCAAAAAAGGCCTTTTCACCAATATCATGAAATTATGACATGCAAGGTCCTTGTTTCTTGTGCCCAAGATTTAAAACTTTTCATCCTGGTTCCAACGAGCTATAACACTAAGGTATCCAACATATAATACTAACAAAAATGGCAACCTTAGCAAATTTAATTAAATAATAATAATAAACCACTCGTCTTGAGAAAACAATTGAAGAAGCATCTGAATCGAAATCTGTCTGCACAGGATTGATCCAGATGATGAAAGATGATGAATGAACTTGACGGGGTGACTTACTAAAAATAGACGCTCTCTCCAAGATTCTTGGAGCCCAAACTGGAAGCCAGAAATGAAAACCGAGAGCATCATTCAACTCTTCTAACTCATCTGAGCTCATCAGAACTATCCATTGACTTACTATAAATAGTAAGTTCACACCAAAGACCCTCTAAACAGCTCGCCAAACCACGAGGATCACAATAATGACCTGGCACCATCAGATCAATGACCTACAAAAAATGGGGACATTACAGTCCTCCCTCCCCAAGATTGCTTGTCCCCAAGCAATCACCGGAACAAGAAACATCACAATCCACCTAGATCCCATAGAAAAGAATATACCATGCCACTGACATCAACTGTAGGCTCCTGTAACATCACCCAAAATACAAATCAGATAACTCTGTAAAGAGACCCAAAACAACCACTCACCCAAACTCTTATATTGAATCTGTCTCTGCCCAAATCCCGAAAGAAGTGAACTTCAGGATCATCAAAACCCAAGATGTATGGGAGACTCAGATCCCATACACACTGAACTCCCCCTGTGCTCCCAACTGACCTGTACTAAGTGTGTAGACCATTTGAACAATAGTGATGAATACCCCTGAACAAAGCTGTACCAGGACCCAGATATCCACACACTGCATAATCTCTGCAGTCACCATAACTTTGCAAGTCACCTGCTATTGACTTGCAGCCAAAACTCCCATCAACTACTGATGGCAAGAACCCATCCCATAATGGATGATAAGGACTAGGAGCCAAACTACCCATGTGAGAGATGAAATCTTCTACCTGTGGGTCAAAAAACAAATGATGAACATGCCCCACCATATACAATCGGTCAGAAACCCCAATCTCTGTCAATAGCTCATCATTACCAAACTGGGGGTCATGAGATGGCTCCAATCTCTGACTCCGCATAACTGTAGGCTGGGTAGGCCCATGAGCAACTCTCTCAACAAACCCAACCTCGAAATCCATGTGGGGAAGCATGGTAGATAGTCTCCACAATCCTCCCTACCAACCTCCAGATAGCACAAGAGCCTCAAATGAGAGTACCCTCAGACACTATAAGAATCCTGTCGCACATCTGCACTCTCAAGTAAATACTCCATAAATGACTCGGTGCAGTAGAAATTATAAGTGGAAGTGTCAACTTGCTCCCCCGCAATCCACAGCTGATCCCTCTGAAAATGTGGCACAACCAACTATCCCGTGCTATCAGCTATGTGAGATGATGAAATAGATTCACTCCCAGCTAAGGGAAGCAAATCAACCTAAGAGCTCGACTCCATTGGTACTCCTACCTCATTCGAACCAAGAGCTCCCATATCCTGAACATGTGTGTTTGCCACATCATCATGTTCCTCATCACCACCCGTAAGAGCAAACTCACCACCAACCACCTCAATGTGCAATCGAACTGGGTCTGGGGCTGGTGTGGACTGCAAATGCTCCAACTCGACGGTCACCTCCTCTAACTGGATCTGCGACTCCTAAAAGGCCCACTAAGTGTTCTCTAAAACCTCAGTAGTTGCTGTGAGCTCCTGGGTAAGCTCACTCACCTCCTCTCTGTCCATTAGTGCCTCATAAGCTGTACTCCCCCACTCCACCAGGTGATCTCGGTCGGCTACCATCTGTAAGTAGTTATGTCTCAAAATCTTGACAGCCTCACCCAAAGTATGAATCTCTGTCAATGAGAGGTAACCACCACTGGCCTCATCTGTCATAGGAGCACCCTAACCATAAACAGCCAACAATTGACGAGCGGCATCAAAATGCTCAAGAGTAGAAGTAATATCTTTCTCATCAAATCGCAACTGGCTAGTCACATGATGACTCTGCACAACAAGCCTCCTACGAACAACCTCAAACGCACTATCTCACTATGAGAGGAAGCTATATCCAACAAACTCCCCTCAAGATCACTGTCTCTTTGTGTACTTTCATCTGAGTACACATCAACAAACTGAGTACAGGCATCAGACACATCCTCATCTAACCCCGAGGAAGCTGCTGCTGAATCTGACTCAACACAATCTCTAGCTACCTCATCCCCTGCAACCATTTGACAGTCCAGATCATGAGACACATCCGCATGAGTTACCGAAGAAGTAACCCCGTCTCTAAAAGTGGAAGCCCTGGCTGTAACAAACTCCTGCCACTCATAAGCTTCCCTGTCCTCATCTGTGAGTCCTTGTAACACAGAATCTTGGAACCCACCATCACCATATGACAACGCTGAATCTACACCCAAAGTCAAATATAGAAAGCTAGAAACACTACAACACTCATCGTCCTCGTTCTCATCATCGCAGATATCTGCAATGCTAGTGTCCACATCATCTATCTGCATCTCCTCTACTAACTCTGGCTGCAAACTGTGATGTCCCCTCCCTGAAGGAAGATTTAACCAATAAGATGATAATATTAAAAATAGATAAATAATAATATTAAAATAATAAATAAATAATTAACAATAAATCTTTAATTAATAATATTATTTATTGATATAATAATAATTGATGATATATAATAATAATCTATTATTAATGATCTATAATAATAGTATATAATTATTATCAATAGATAATAATAATATATTGTTAACATATTATTAATAAGTAATATATTAATATTATGATTAAATAATATTAAAATATTAATAAATAATATAATTATGATTATAATATAAAATTAATAATAAATAATTATAGAAACTAATAGATTATATAATGATAATGACAATATATTATATTGTTATTATATTATAATAATAAATTATGTAATAATAAATTATATTAATGATGATATATCAATAATAATAATGTATAATTCATGTTATATAATAATAATAATAAATAAACAATATAAATATACTAATTATATTATATACAATATATATAATTCTAGCGACTAAGTAACTAGCCGCGACCCTTAGGAGAGTCATCTCTCCTCATTTCTCCATCCAGATATATAGTGCGGAAATACACAACAAAGGAAGGGAGAACGGGGGGGATACATGACATCTGCAATTTATGATTGGCACAAGTCTAGTTATAATATAAACATACTCTAGGACATCTTAGTCAATGCCTTGTTAGTGATAATAAATATTTGAGGATTGGAGTTGAGGACTTTGATATAAAACATCACAAAACATTACCAAGAATGGATATGTCATTTATAAACTAGAGTATATGAAGAAGAACGTCCATTCTGATAAACTCTCACGATAGTATATGGTTATTGCAAGAAGTATTCAAACTGATATCTGAATGACTACAATACATAACAATATAATGTGGGTTTCGATAAAAGACCATGAATTAGCATTAGATAATACACAGAAACTATACCATACAGAGGATTTTGGCTAGTTAGCAGATACAGATTAATAGGGAGATGATTCAATAGAGGGGTAGAAGACAACGAGTAAAGGAGTTATGGAGACCAAGGATAATTTGGAACGTCGACATACAAATGGTTGTAGACAATACCATCTAGACACAGAGAATCATTACAAGACCTTTCAAAGTCACATAAGATTAAAGCAATCAATTAAAGACAATGATCTATTATCTCTTAAGCATTCCGATATATATCTGAAAACAATACCAAATCAGGGCAATTGCGAATACTACATCAGTTAATGATCAAAGTGGACTGATCAACATATACATCAAAGAAATTAAGAACAGTATATACTCTTGTTCTGTAATGAATACCTTGCGTGTACATTGAGAAATCTCAGGAACATTTGTCGATATGTGAATTCTATATTTCTTATGGTCTTAACCTATAAGGTGGGATTCATAATAAAAGGTTATCAAAGAACAATATCATTCCTCTTGATCAATATATCACATCAACAAGCTCATTATCATTCGACTCTTTGATAAGAGAGGACATTGTATACTTCAAAGTATCATATAATTTCTTAATCAATATACTTATAATACAATCCTTCATTCTTGAAAGTGAATTATAAGGAAGTAGTCCCAAATCCATAGTGAATTAAGAAGGGGACATTACACAAACATGACTCAATGTCGTTATGTGAATCAACTATACAGTGGCGTGAAACTACGTCGCCCAAATCAACTACAACACTCCCATCCTGAGTGTCATCACCAAAAAGCTCCATGCACACATCCTCAACACAGAAAGAAACCACTGTCTCCTGTACTGATCCCACACTGCGACTGCTATCATAAATCTATGAGCTGTCAGAGCTCATACGCTCCTCGCAGTCATCACCCAACATCTCATAGGGGGGGTCATCTCCAATGCAACTCACAACATCCTCAAAAGTGTCATCATATGTGTTTATACTATCAGCTCCCACATCTCCTGCTGAAATCTCATATGCGGACACGTGTCTCTGCACACATGACTCAATGTCAAGCTGTGCACCAATAATGCTAGAGCACGAACTATCATCAATTGACCCCGCTGTAATGCCCAAATCACCAACCTCACCACTGGGAGACTCCATACATGCCTCGGTCCTATCTGAGGAAGCAACTGCCTCCTGAACTGGAGCAACACTACTACAACTGACATAAACATCTCCAATAATAACTCCCTCCATGAAAGAGTCTGAACACTCAATGATAACTGCAACATTAGTTGCCTCTATACAATCCGTAGTGACTGCTCTGGGAGCCTCAACCCGATGATGCTCAACACTGCTGTCATCCAATGGCACTGAAACATCCGTTGGTTCCGGTGTAATAAATCCATCATCAGCACTGCGAATGGAAATAGCAGGTGTTGAACTAGATGTAGGAACATCAGCATCATGGACAACTGTCGGAGAAAACTCTAGCCTTCTCCCTTGCAAACTCGATGTCGGCCTTCTAAAGGCAGAGACCATATATCTCGCTGCCCTATCTACTGTAATTGGATCCGACAAACTCTCTGACAATCTCTGCTGATGCAGTCTAAGTCTCTCCATGCTTTCTACTAAAGCATTTAATTCTGCTCTATTTCCCTTACTGCTATGATGACTTCCGGAACTGGATCTCCTGTATTTATCCATAGCTAGGAAAAATGGAAGTGTTGGTCACTTTTAAAATACTTCAAAAAATAAATGACTCCAGACCCCACAAGATGACAGGAAAAATGCTCTGATACCACTGTGAAGAACCTAACTGGCTCTTCCTAAAATTATTGCTCAATTTGATATATTTATAATTTTTGTTTCAAAGATAGTTTCAAAAAAATGCAATTATGATGAACTCCCACATTTTTCAAATAATCCAATCAATATAATGGATCTTCCTTAATCATTTATTATTTCCATTCTCATTTCAAACTAAAAATGCATTAACAATTTATTATTAATAAAATCAATTGCACCTGGCAAATTTTGAAATGCTTTGTAATTGTAATGTCTTCAAAAAACGTGCCACAATACCCAAACACCTAAGACTTCAGCCCTGTACAGTCACGGCAGGATGTAATGAAACGTGACTGGCTTGCAGTGTTTGCGGCCCCAGCAAAAATAATAAACGGCCTTGTTTTTACAACTCATGTGAGCAGGTTGACACAAAACGTGACCTGGCAATAAGAAGATGGACCCTAGGTAGCTTAGAACAGTCCTTTGTCCAATTGTGTGAGCAGTATAGGAGTGTTGCAATCTCCTTGACCCCACACGGCTCTGCTGCAACACCAAACAACCTCACGTGGAGTGTGGAAGCAGTCTGTAACCAAACATAGAACTCAGTTAATGATGTACGACACCCAAGAAACAATCATGTGCTAGTCTTTTAACAATCTCGGCAACCAATTTATTAATTGTAGCATTAGCAAAACATTTGACAACAGATTTCCCCAATCAAAACGAACCTTAGCAATTAACAATTTGAATTTTTGAGAACACTTCGATCTTGCCTGTAGAATTAAAACTTCACCAGAATCCAGTATACCTCAGCACTGGACGTATGATCTTAGAAAATGAACTATTCACTTCAGATTATTAGTTGTAAAAATCACCATTAACGTGTAATGGCTCAAATCACGAGAAGAGGAATTAGTCCTCGAAACCCTAGCCAGGTTTGTCTTTCTCACAAACTTCAATAAAAAATGATTTCAATAATGGATCCTTTTCCTTTCACAAAGCATTGCTTTTATAATTCAAAAATGTCTTCTCTCACACACTTTTCACTTAAAACACTTTTTATACTTAGGCACATATTGAATAATATAATTTATTAATTCATTTGGCTCCAGAAAAGGCCTTTTCACCAATATCATGAAATTATGACATGCAAGGTCCTTGTTTCTTGTGCCCAAGATTTAAAACTTTTCATCCTGGTTCCAACGAGCTATAACACTAAGGTATCCAGCATATAATACCAACAAAAATGGCAACCTTAGCAAATTTAATTAAATAATAATAATAAACCACCCATCTTGCGAAAACAACTGAAGAAGCATCCGAATCGAAATCTGTCTGCACAGGATTGATCCAGATGATGAAAGATGATGAATGAACTTGACGGGGTGACTTACTAAAAATAGACGCTCTCTCCAAGATTCTTGGAGCCCAAACTGGAAGCCAGAAATGAAAACCGAGAGCATCATTCAACTCTTCTAACTCATCTGAGCTCATCAGAACTATCCATTGACTTACTATAAATAGTAAGTTCACACCAAAGACCCTCTAAACAGCTCGCCAAACCACGAGGATCACAATAATGACCTGGCACCATCAGATCAATGACCTGCAAAAAATGGGGAGATTGCATAATCATGATCTCTTTTAGGAGGCAATTCTTTTGGCATCTCTTCAAAAAATATTGAATGTTTATATACAGCTTTTTATAGGTCTATTGGCGCAAAAGACTTTGATTGATATGCTTGTAATGAAAATAGTTGAGCCACAGAATCATCTATACCCATGTTAAACATATTTTGCATTTGATGAGAGCTTACTATCTATGAGACTATGCACAGAACCCTCTCAATTATATTATCCTTCCTTCTAAGTAAAAACAAATGAGTAGTTTCTTGAAGTTAATCTTGTTGTTTCAAATTTAGCAAACCACTATACTCCCAAACTATATATGTTGCACCCATGGAGATAGAAAACATTGGGAAATCTAGACAACAATCTACCATGGATGATTTAATGCTATGGCATTTCCCTAAACAATTGACAACATCCCCATTCACAATTAGGACCTAAATTTTTGGAGGTTGAAATATAAAGCAATTTAGACAAACAATTAATTTCTTGCTGATGAAATTGTGAACTTCCTAATTCTATTCACACTATCACTCTCTCTTTCTTCAAAAACTTCACTACCTTGAGAGTTTATGGGGTGTTAATACTAGGGAGTGTATGACTCGAAATGTCTGGTTGGGGTTGGGGATCACTTGATTCCTCCTCTAGCTCATTGCGAGAGTCTAATATTTCTTCTTCATCTTCTTCCTCATTTGGGTTTTCAATGTAGAACAATTTTTTGCTACACATTTATGACTACTATATTTGCTATCACAATTAAAACATAACCCTTTTACCTCTTTTTCCTCAATTTGTTGAGGAGTTAATCTAGTGGTTTGATAGAACAGTTTTGTTGAAAAACTTTTGTCTCTTATGCCATTGAATCTCGCCTTCTAGGAATTATTATTTTTTTCCTTTTTCCTAGCATGTTAAGACAAAAGACTCCAATGTATAAATAGTGCTAAACCTGTGTACCTCATGTTAGATCTCATCCTTGATACAACCTAGTAATAAGTCATTCAAGTTCTCTTCTTGAATTGTGTCTATTCTCAAGGGTGGGTTTTGGAATTGTTGAATATAATCCTTGACTGATCTTGTTTGTTGTAGTTTAGCTAACTATTTAAGTTGTTGTGGCATGCTATTGATATACTTTGATTGTAACTCTTCTATCAAAATTAACCATGTGATAGTGAGGGCCTTTTTCTTCCTTTGTGCATATAACCATTGATACCAAATGAATTGATGGAATTTGATGCACTTGAAAAAAAAAACTCCATTTCATTTATTCAATTCATTGGATCCTTGCCATCAAACTTATGCATATCCATCTTTATTATCATTTTCTTAGATCTCATATGAGTTTTAAGATTTGGATAATGATTGGCTTGTCTTGATATTCCACTTTGATTGAAAGGGTTTTGGGGTTGTTCATTTTTTTGCGATTAGTTTCGCTACCCTACCCCATTGATCATTCATTGTGTAATCTTTGAGGCTCAAGCTACTGTTCAAACTTCATCTATTCAGCCTCAGAGAAAAACCCTAAGGCTATATTGGTTTTATGGACGAAAACCACCTAGCCAATCCTTGGTGGATTCATTTAGAGTTAACATTGGGCTCAACCATAGCTTGCAAACTCTGTGAGTACTTAATTTTCTTTTGCTAGGTGAGTTTTCACAAGTTTAACTCGTGCATTTTTATAGAAATGTCGACACAGTTAAAATGCTAGTTAAAATGTACTTTTCAAATGTAATTTTTTCTATAAAACTATGAATTTTCTCTTTTGAGATGTCAATTTTTAATTTAATACATTTTTTGATTGAGTTTTATAAAAAAAATAATTTTTTTAAGAGACTTTAATTTTTAGTACTTTCTAAGTTGTCGAGATGAAAATTTTGGGCTTGTTGAGTACTCTCCAAGTCTAAGTCTGCAAACTATGAGCTTAACATTTGCATGATAAGAGTTTGGAATCCATCAATTTATCTACATAGGATTCTAAAGATTTGCAGGTAACAAATTTGTTAAAGTTTGCAAACAAAAATAAATTTGTAAGAAGAGTTAATTCTTGTGTTAGAATTATTTTAGTTGTGAACCATTCATACTAGCCGCTACCTCCATTTGCATTTTTATTCACTAAATTGTCGGTATCATTGCGCACAAGGGCGTGGAATTATGCTTAAGGAATGATTGATGATTTTTGGAGACTTACAAATTTAAGGTTTGGAGAGACCTTATGCCATTAGTGCTGTAATAGCCTTTCCATGCAGCATGGCTTGGTATTCAAAAGGTTTAAAAAGGTGAAGGAAAGAGATTCCTAGTGCTGAAAAGAGACTTAATCACTGCCACTTAGCTTGGCTATGCTAATTTATGGAAATAAAAATGAATTGCTGCCTTTGTTGACTAGTCACATATTTCAAAAAGGTTATTGGAAGAGATTTAGCACAGTTAGGAATTCTATTTCCAACCACCATCCATACCAAACAGATCAGATATTTAATTTTGACTGCATCTTTTTAGGAATTACGCTTGAAGAGTCCTATTCCTGGTCGGAGTTTATAAAACTCAGTCGCAGCCTTTCTCTATGTTGATGTGAGTTTTGTTCCACTACAACATACAGAATCAAACACTCAATGTCTTGGGATGAAACACCAAATACTCAATCCTCTCTTGAATAAGATCATCTCTCATGCTAAGCTTGCAAAGTAAGATCATGAAATGACTTCGAGGTTCCCTTCAATTGTGGATACTCACTCAGTAAAATAATGTGATTTGCTAGTAATCACTTAGGGGACTTATGCTATTCATTCAATGGATATCAACTAGTTGCACTTCTAAAGACTTGGCTCCACAATGTGCAATGAAGATATAATTTGATTTTCAATTCTTGAACTCTCAACTTAAACTTAAACTTGCTAACTTTGACTACTACTCCTAACTATGAATGCAAGGAAGTATGGATGACTTGGACTCTACTAGATGCAATCTCTAGTGCAAGCTTCTAAGGAATACTCAAATGGTTTTCAAATCAATATCTTCTCTTCAATCCCATCAAATGAATGCAAACTAAAGATTCAATATCAATTGAAGTTAGGTGTTTTCAATCATCGTCTTACCACACAAGGCACTCTTACAATCAGCAAGAGGCTAGTGGCCCAGATTTGTCGAGTCAATCAAGTAAACATCCACAATTACATTAATCCAACTAAACTAATTCAACATAAAATGAAATCTACTCCAAGTGAAAAATTGAGGAAACCATGCAAAACTTCAAAGCAACATTAAGTAATCCACCATGAAGAACCAACAATGAATTATCCATTACTTTGATAGCATCATAGCAACAATTTGTTCAAGTCTCTCCCTTAGCTAGCCTACTCCAATTCTAGCTATTTAGTGTTTCTACCCTAATCTAATGAAACTAACCCTTTACAAATGAGAAGGCCTTGGCCTTTTATAGGTGTTCAATTACAACGAATGGTCAAGATCGATTCAAGATCAAGGGCCAAGACTAATCCCCATAAACCCTAATTAGGGTTGCCAAATTTACAACCAATGACATGAAGGCACCAAATCATGAGCCAATAAGAAAATTACAATGCTCTAAATAGCCAATGAGAAAATAGGACACTTGGCATGATTTGGTTGACTATACTTGAAATTGGAATTTCTTGATTGGTAGAAGATAACTTGGGGCCACATCAGCATCCTTATCCAATAGACTTGATCAATCTTTTGATGAAGATGAAATATCTCTTGATACTCATTATTAGCAAACCTTCAATAGTGATGGCATTTTCCCAAATTGCTTCATCTTTTCAATCCTTTTCTATCTTTATTTTGAAATCTTCATTTCCATGACTTGAACTTGCTTGTACTTGTAAATTTGATATCTTGACTTTGATCTCCTTGAAGTGGTGAAATCTTCATGTGGTTGGATCCTTCAAAACAAACTTGGATTTCCTAAGGAAATTCAAGTTGAAGAAAAAATGTATTTCCTTGTATACTTTGATTTTTCCTTCTCCTTGCCCTTTTCTTTCTTGAACCTCATCTTGAACTTGGATCTTCAGAAACTTGGTCCTCATCTTGATTTGAGTTTATCCTTTGATTACTCGACTTGAACCTCATCATTTGATCTTCACCTTCGAATTTGTTCCTTGAGGACTTGACTTGAAACATTCCTTTCATTGAGAGTCTTCAAGCCAGAGCCTTCCTTTGAGTAGCATGCCTGGAGTCCTCCAGTTTGATCTACCTCCTTGCATCTCAACCTCTTCTTCTCCAATTCATTCTGCTAAATTAAGAAAGAGGCCCCATTAAGTTTATAGAGTGATAAACATGACTGAAGTGAGGGAAATTTGAAATTTTCACGAAAAGAAATTGCATCAACATTATGAAAACAAAATATGGAAAATACATAAGTTTCTGCCATAACATACCCAGATTTCCACCCTCTTTGCAAATTTTAAGTTCTGATTTTGATAAAATGGTTTGAAATGAAGTTTCTTCAAAATTTTAGGATTTAGATGAGTTTGAGGCACAATTATATGCCTAGATCCCATTTTCTTTTTGTATTTTATCAATGATATGTTCTCTCCAAATTCTCCTCAAAATCGCCTCCTAAGTCTTAAAATCGCAGCTGAAGATGAAATTGCTGCCTCCTGGAGTGAAGTTGCTGCCTTGGAAGAAGTAAGTCTGAGATTTCCAGCCCATTCGGTGCTCTTAGAGGAAGAGCTCTCGCTTGAACTTGATGGTAAAATGAATTGGCTCCATTCTTCTTATATAGGCGCTCTCAAATGGCGAAAGGGGGAGGACTTCCAAGGTAGGCCGACCTTGGCCTTTTAATCAACCAATGAAATGCCTTATTTAATCAATTTAGCCTTGCTGGCCAACCTTGGCAAGAAAGAAAAAATGGTTATTCAAATGCTCCCCAAAATCGTTGTCATGTTGTGTCATGGCCAACCTTGCCAAGTATGGGCAGAATTGGAGTAGGCTGGAGTATAAAATCCTCAAGGGAGGGCGGAATCTGCCCTTCATAGAGGAATTCTCTCTGTTAAACTTTAGAAATTTATCACCTTTCTTTGATCTGGACTGATATTGTTGTAACATCTCGTTGATTCCTTCCCATATTTAGACTTTCAAAACAACTTAACATGATAATCACCATGGCGGAAATTGGGGTGGTTAAAGGATTTGTTTAGGAGGCTGGGCAGAAATCAGATGTTGAAGAGGATAAAATCCTCTTGGGAGGGTGGAATCCGCCCTCCCTTGAGGAATTCAACTTTACTTCCTTTGGATTCCCCAAGTTAATATTCAAATTGATGGACACTTGTACTTCACTTGAGCTCAAGGGTCAAGTTTGCATCATCTTCATCTATAATAAGGGAGGCGGAATTTTCAGCGGTGAGAGGATAGAATCCTCTTAGGGTGGCGGAATCCGCCACCCTTGAGGATTTTTCTCAAGGCATCCCATTTTCTGCCACAATCCAACTTAGTTTGCCTTGGAAAATCATTCAACCACTTCGCATTGATGGCTTATTTTGTATTTTAGAAGGAACTGTGTCATGTTTAGGCTCTCAAACTAAAGGCGGAAATTAGGGGGAGGCAAGGATTTATCCTTGGACATGGTTGGATTCTGACCTAGTGCCAGGATTTTGGATTTGCAAGCTAACTCCCTATTTCAACACTTAGTTATTTAAGTATAAGTTACATTTATTTCCTTTCTTATACTTCAAGTTATATTTTTATAAATATTGTCAGGATGTTTGAGATAGGTTTCAACTTCATAGGAGTTATAATAAAGATTCTAGATTTTGGAGGTTTTCAAAAATTCCAGACTTAGCCCAATTACAAGATTCAACACGCCTTCAGTAGTGTTACCTCCCACAACCTATCTTGCCTTTCTAAGGTCAAATTGAAGCTGGAGCAAGGATTTTCTAGTTATTCTAACTCATTTCCTCACAAATCACTTGGTTTCAACTCCATGTCCATGACTAGCTTAGCCCAACTTTCATGCATATTCCCCGACAGACTTGACCTCCCTGTAGGCCAAAATTACTCAAACACACTCTCGAACTTGGAGACTTGAAAATTTCTACCACCTAAGACAACAACTACTACTGCTAGAGCAAAAAGAGGGGGATCCCCATTTGCAATGGGGTGATGGTGTAAAAACCTCACAACACTCTATTCAAAGTGATTGCATTTGAAGGAAAAAGAGAAAGTCCTAATTATGTTAGGACTCCACAAATCCAGCCATAAGCTTTGAAGGTATATTTTTTAAGAAGGAAAGAATATTTAGTTTATTTTGGACTCATGTGACTTGTTGAAAAGTCAATCTGCAAAGGGAGACATGAGAAAGCAAGACAACATTTGTTCCCAGTAGTTTGAAGAAGTAGATTAATCTATTATATTTCATCTATTGTGACCTAAGCATTCATTATGGGCATTACTTTATTGTAATTCCAGTTCATATAAATTGTTTGACGAAATGTGTATTTGAGTTGTTTAATAAATGTAATGCAATTTATGATTATAAATGCCATTATACGGCTTTTGTGAACTGTATGTTAATGCTCCTATGTTTTAATATCATTTGGAATCCTGTTTGTGAGTATTTCCATTACTTAAAAAAGTTTGGCAGCTTTTCCTAAACATTAAACTCAGACATATTGAATGGTTTCATGCTCCACTAGCTGCTTGATGGATCACCTGTAAGTTAAATAAAAAGAAAATTTACGAGTGTGTGAGTAAATTATTGGTAGGGTTATTACACATTGCAAACATGATGCTAGCCATTTTTCTTTTAAATCATTCTACATATTGTGCATACCCTCTTCCAACTGGCTCACTTTGTCATCCTATGGGTAAGGAGTTACAACTGAGGGCCCAGCTAATCCAAACTCCAAGTTTATATCTGTAATGTCCCCTTTTTTGGTCTTACTGAATTTGTGACTAATTTCTCTAAATTGGAAAAGATTTCTTCTATTTTGATGTTATTGAAGACAATTCTACAAGGATTATATCACCAAATAATAATCCCGGTATGATGGGGATCATCTTAGACTAAATAAACATTACACTCACTATTTAGGTCATGTGGGTAATGTATTGGATATCTGTTTGCAAATATGAGAAGCTGCAATAGCCAATTTCAAGTCGAAATGCTGGTGTGAACAATAACAGATACTATTAATCTAATATTCAATCACTATAGTTATGGGCTTTATTCAGTGATAACAATTAATGAATGGCAAGTATTTTCACTACTAAATGTAGACTTGTATATGTCTGAACGTAAGGTGATAATCACTGTATTCAGAATCCTGTTTGGTCAAATCATTTGATGTTTAATATCGATGTTTATCATGTCTAGTACTTGCTATTGTTATCGATGCACATTAATCTAAATTGCTACTTAGTCCATACCAATGTTGTTTAGGCGTATGTTTGTGGCTACTTAGTAGATGCCATTAATTAATCTTTGTTATGTAATTACTATTATTGTCGATGCTCAACAATATTGGTCACTTCTATTAATCCATGCATGTCTACCAAATCACTGATATAAACAGTTCTTCTTCCCAGCCGATATCAATAGTTATTATGTTTCCTCTAATCATCAATTAGATTTCCTGGATGATAATTAAGTGTTTAATCATTGGTTGATGCTAACTGTCTCAATGATTCTTAACACTTCAACCATCATTTGCTAAATCAATAATAATATAAGTTGTCTCTTTTCTGATTTAATAGGCTATTCTAACATGTTGCTTCATTCATGATGACTGGAAGCACCCCCTCAAAATACGTATAACTCCTTCGCTGTTTGTCCACCAGATGTATATTATAATATCATATTCCTTTTCTGTTGGTATGGTTGTGAATGCCTCCTTATACCTTGTTTTTGGAATGATAAGCCATGATGCCAAAAGATATACCTTTTCTTTACAAATCGCAGCACTTCATTATCAATACTAGTAGCTACGTTATTCAATATTACTCCCCTTTTATTTGCTGGTAATTGTTGTATAGCTGAGGTATATCTTGAATTGATTTCACGTATTCTATTATTGATATTGTATTTAATTAGTATATATATTTCAGATGTATGACATTTATATATGTTATAATTATATTATATTTAATAATAGATTACTTTATATTATAATATTATTATATTCATTCATTATAATATAATAGTATATTATTAAATAATTATTTATTTGTATGGAGGCTGTGGAAGCTATGGTGCAGGCTAAGGACACTTTAGGGAAGATTCAAAATGTTAAGACACAGCGTACCAAAGTAAGATCTAGAATGAACTGGCTGGCCCATGGAGATAAAGGATATAAATTTTTCTTTCAGATTCTGAAAGCCAAGGAGGCTAAGGAAAGGATTGATTCCATTTGGGAGGAAGGAGATAACCTCACAGATTAGTCAGATATTTTGAAGGCTTTTTTTGACAAATTCTACAAAAAATTGTTCTCCTTGGAAGATGACAATTGCGGTAAAGAGAGGGCTAGAAAGCTTATCCACAACATCGTTCCC
The DNA here is from genome assembly GCA_027943335.1 of Chamaecyparis obtusa. Lineage (NCBI taxonomy): Eukaryota > Viridiplantae > Streptophyta > Pinopsida > Cupressales > Cupressaceae > Chamaecyparis > Chamaecyparis obtusa. Next base: position 228,733 of record BSBK01000157.1, read on the forward strand.
TCCAAAGTCAGTGGGAAAGATGCAGAGGCTCTTGTTAAGAACATCTTTGGAGAAGAAACAATTAATGCTGCTATCCTAGCTCTCTCTAATGACAAGGCGTTGGGGCCTAATGGGCTGCGTGTAGACTTCTACAAGAAGAATGTTAGCCAGATAGGAGTGGATCTCCTTCAAGTTTATGAGCAAGCCATTCAGAAAAAGTCTCTGGGAAAAGATATCAACTCAGGACTTATTAAACTCATTCCTAAGGAAGGGGATAGAAATCTAATTAAAAATTGGAGACCTATTACATCGCTTAATGTGTCATACAAAATCTTGGCCAAGATTCTTGGTAAGAGGCTGGAGAATGTCCTCCCCAATGTAATCAATCCTAACCAAACTGGCTTTGTCAAAGGAATATATATCTTAGAGAACCTTATCACTTGTTGGGAGCCATGGATTGGGCTAAGGAAACTAATCAGGATGCAGGCATGCTGCTTATATACTATGATAAAGCCTATGATAGAATTGAATGGAGTTTCCTTATTATGATGCTGGAAAGCCTAGGGTTCCCTAAACTTTTTGCAATATGGTACAAGTCTTATTGAAGGATGTGAGGGCTCAAGTTAAAGTTAATAGGCATAGATCTAAATTTCTTTGACCTTTCCAAGTCCATTAGGCAGGGATGCCCCCTAGCCCCTGCACTTTTTGTAATTGAGAGATGAATCTCTTTCACCTAAGGTTAAAGGTGTGGTTCTTCCAAATAATTGTGAGTTGCTAAATATTCAATTTGTAGATGACACTGCAATTCTCCTTGAGTTAGAGGAGGATAATGTCATTGCCCTCATGAGAAAACTAGATTTGTTTTGTGAAGCTTCAGGGAGCAAGATCCATTATGTTGGGCTGCACGGATACTTCCCTTCCTTGGATGGAAAAGTTCTCTCTCTCTTGGGGGGCAAGGCACCAAGTCAGGTACTTGGGTATTCCCTTTTCTATTTGCCCCAATATGAAGGAAATGTGGTAAAGGATGAAGAATAAGGTGTAGAAGAAGCTTGAGAAGTGGAATCAGAGGTATTTGTCCTTAGCTAGTAGACTACAAATGTGCTATAAAATTCTTTCATCTTATACTATATACTATTCCTTTGCATGGTTGTTTAATTGGTACCAAATCAATTTTATTCAAAAAAGGATTAGGGACTATTTGTGGTTTGACGGAAAAGGTAGTAAGAAGAGGCAAGTTGTGAACTAGCAATGGTGTGCAATGAATAAACACAAAGGAGGTTTGGGATTGAAAGATTTGAAGACTCGGAGTATAGCTCTTGCTGCCAAGTGGATCTTTAATGCATTTGATGGGGATGAGCCTTGGGAGGTATTGGTTAGGAATAATGTAACAAGGGCTATTCCACACAAAGGGCCTACATGGAAAGGCCTATACATCACTGATTTGTTGGCTGGGCAGTTGTCTATTAAGGTGCACGGCTCGGAGCTTTTTAAGTCCGTATGGAAGTGTTGGGATTATGTGAGACCTTTCATCACCTCCAATGGGCTCATCGCATCAAATAATAATTTGTGTGGTGAGAGATCTATATGGTGGAACTTGAAACATGGAGACAAAAGGCTTTCGCAGCTTTAAGGGTGTTTTTCTAAGTCTTGGACTGCCCACGACATTAAATTATTATAGGATATTACTCAATATGGAACACTCTTTGGATGGAAAGAGCTTGAACAAAAAGTTTCTCTCCCTCCCACTCAGTGGAGGACTTACACTGTGCTTAGGGATTCTTGTGGTCCTTTATCCCTTCCTAGGATTTGTACTTCTCTTGACTCTAGATTAACATCCTATAAATGGTGTGATGGATCTCCTCTCATTGGTATAAAAGCAAAAACTATCTATACCTCTCTATTTGATAATGACTCTATTTTCTCCCATATGAATAAATGTTGGAGACTTGACTTGGAAGCCTCAAATTGGTATAAAGTATTTGAAAATCTATGGTCCAGATTGGTAGAACCCAAAAAAAAGTGTTTCACCTGGGGCTTTCTCCTACACAGACTACCACTTTGTCTCCCTAATGGGGAACTCAGCATTTGCTCGTCCTATAGAGTACCCGAATCTTTAACTCATGTTTTCTTTGAATGTATCTTTGCAAAGGAAGTGTGGAATTTGTTTGGATTAATTGTAAATGGAAATATCAGCATTCAAGAAATTATATTTGGAAATATACAGGGCCTTAAGAAATCTTTTAATGTCTTTTGGTCTTTTTTTTCCAATTGAATTTCTATGGGTAATTTGGAAATATAGGAATGACAACTTGTTTAATGGTAGAGGTAGGCAACTTACTGAGTCTTTGTGGAGGCTCATTTTTTTTTAATATTGATTCACAAGTCATGGTTACTATGAGGATGAACAGGAAGAAATTCTAGGACCTACTACAATATGGGTCAGTCTGAGTCTTCAAGTGGGAGATATCCCATGGTTTTACATGGAAGAGAGCCAACATGGAGGGATCACCATCTGAGATAGCTCTTCAGAACTTTATGGTAGAGATCAAGGAACAAAAAGAGAAGGAAAGGAAACTTCCTTTGTTGGTAGACGCTGCTCCCATCACAGTGGTACCTGTTAATGCAGGACCTATTCACATTACAGAGAGTGGAGCACCCCTACTGCCAACAAATAGCTAATGATAGGATCTTGACATGGAAAGAAGGTGAACTAGGCTGGACAACATGGATGGACATGATCAATTTGATAACCCCTTAATGGACTTTGGATATTTTTTTGGTCCGCCTGATTTTTATTTACCTCTATGATACTTGAAATGTATATTTTGAACAAAGCAATGTAAATGCAGACATAAATGCTATAGATAGGTTTGTTGGCTAAAAACATTTTTTGTATACTGTGTACAACTATATGCTATGTTGACGGATGATACTATCATGGTGATATGAGCTTGTAGAAGTTTTTTTTTATTACAAAGGAAGATTTAATCTTCCTTTATTCCTATCAGTGGTGCCCCTTTACCAAGGGTCACCACTATTCAAAGTTGGTCCAATTAATTAAATGACTCATATAATTAGATTAATATATAATCAATATTATAATTATAACCCATATAATTAATATATAATTATATATCATATAATTCATTATCAATATAATTATATTATCACAACCTTCATGTTATCTATGTCGGCTTGAAGGAATCTGACCATAGCTACAATAACATTAACACTCCCTCTTAGCTAGGGAGGAATCCTGCTCGATATCTGAGTTATGTAGTGATATCCACCATGGCTACTCCCAAAGGGTGGGTCCTACTGGTTCTCAAAACTGCAGATTGGAATCCTATGAACCTTACCAATTCAATCCTAGGATATCCAACCGGATAAGGCCAACTTGATAGGACTGATCAATCTAATCCAAATCCTCTGCACTTCTGGCTTTGCAGGACCAAGGTGGGTATACCTACTCCTAAGCCAACTCCTTTGGCCTTAAGCTCTTTATAGCAGATAATCTGATCACAAATACAACCAAAGTCTCTCCAAATGGCAAGAAATTAAGAAGACCTTTAGTATGCAGATTTAAAATCAAACTTACAAATCTTTGTGACTTGTTGAAAGTGTAAATGCTTGAAAATAGATGAGTTTGATAAATTATAACAGTAAGCAAATTGATTCCTTGAAAAGAAAAAGAAAAATGAATCACCAGTCCTAGGCTATAAATCAAATGATTGAATCTTGATGATCAGTACTTTATTTCCTTGGGCTACAAAGTCTATCAAGAGAGGGTTTATTAAGTACAACTATATAAGATTAATATGTACTTCTATATCATCAAATGTTCCAAAATTTTGAATGTGGAAAATCGATCACATATGCAATTATGTGCCAATCTAATAGATCTTTAACTTCCTTGGTGAGAAGAACAATTAGACAAAGATATGGAAAAACCAAAATATTTCACAATATCCTTGATAATCAGACTCAGAATGCCGCAATATATATTTTCTACATAGACAATATATTAAGAACAACTTCAACAAGTTTATTAACAACTATAAAGGACTAACCGTCTCCCTGAGATATACTCTTTGCTCTGGATAAATAAAAATTGAATCTCTTACCAATCATGCAAGAACTTTACAATCAGTTGATATGCCAATGACAGATGATCATATTGTTTTCTTGTTTTTCAGAACTGCTCATATCAATTATAGTTCAAAAATGATAAAAAATGTTGTCTTTACTTTTCTTTAGCGTCCTTTATTTATATATGGACAAAGGGATATGCAACTATATCCCAATAGACGTGCCTCTTCATAAATAGTTACTGATCGACAATCTTTGTTATACAATTTGTAAACAATTATTTGCCAGCCGATAGTTATTTTATGTTTTCAAAACAAATGACGATTCAAAGAGAATAGAGGTGTTAATTGATTTTAAACATGGATGAAGCAAATTAATTGCTGCAACGTAAGTCCTTAGGCCGCTCGATTCCTTTAACATCTATTGAAAGTCACTATTTGAAAATAACTTTCTTCCAAAATATAAAGTGAAGCCATCTGAATAAGACTATCGCACTTTGCCAGAATTATACCCTTCAGCAACGTAAATCATGTTGCTTATCCATTGTGGAAGCAAGGTTGTTTAATCATATTTGCTCTCGGATAAATTATCGCCATTCATTCACATTCTCTGCAGTCCCCTTTCAGACTTAATGAGAGTTTACTTCCGACTTCAAAACACATTCCCGTCAAAAGTCGGGAGGCAAAGACCCGCTACAACACATACACGACACCCAAATTCGTCATTCTCATTTGCAAAAATGTTTGGTGGTGACGCCTTCCTGATATATATATATATAGTTCATCCCAGTAGCATGATCGGGATGCTGAGGACATTCCAGTGCACTTAGACGCAAACAACACCCATGACATGTGAGATGATATGTTCATCTATTTTATAAAATCTATGGGATTTCCTTCGGTGCTGCGAACAAGGATGCTACATCGTTATAAGGAAAATGATCCTCTTACCATGACCATCTAAACAGGTTGTATTCCAAGCAAATGTAGAAGCATTCTTCACATGATTGTCCATGTTTGGAGCCTTGACAATAATCAGAAGATCCGATAGAGATTCGGTTAACATATCTGCAAAAATGGGATCCTTCAGCATGAAGATGATGTAGTAAAAACTTTAAGACATGCGTCCTTCAATCCATCTGCTGCAGCTTTTGAGAGTCTAGAGCCTACACTCAATCCATCTAGAAGAACAAAATACACCTCACGTACAAATGCAATATCAGTGCCAATATATTTTTCTATGGTATTCACAAATATTATCCATAACAAAAGTCTCTCATTGTAAATATTTTTCCCACTTGTTATGAAACCATTTCTAGAAATTAAGGAAAAGATCTGGGTTCATAGTAGCTATAAGGAAGAACTATGATTGCTGGTAGTTTGGCTATGGAACGAGAGAAATCAAAGGGAATGTTGTCTGGTCTGGCCTTCCAGGTGGCAAATTGCTTCCATAATAAATGATTTAGTAATGTTGTATATTGGGACCAACCACATGTAAGGAACATTACATCCTATTCTAAAGAAAATAATTAACTTATAAAAATATAATGTAAATAATGAAATTAAAAGGTTAGGGGGGATGTAGAAATGGAGACTCTAATTTGTGAAAATTAGAGCTCCATCAGTGGCTCTTGTTGGGGACATATGCCCCTTGTGGGCATAATGAGTATCCCAGCTTTCTTTGGATGAAGCAGACCTGCAAAAAGACAAAGCAAGAATCAACAATTAATTTATGCAACCATGTCAGAAATATCAAATAAAAATATGTAAAGGAGAGGAAAAAGGAAAATAGAACCCCCTGAATGTCTTCAAGAGAAGAATGGCTTCAAGTACTGTCCATGGACAGGAAACTCTTGCATGAGTCCATCTGTATCCTGCAAAAAATAGGAGTGATCTCCTTCCTTTTCTAAAATGATGAATGGCCCTAACCATAAGACCTCAAACTTACTGTGCTTTCCTTTTTCCAGATCCTTAGCATTCCGCTTCAAAACCCAATCTCCTATCTTGAAAAATCTGCTTTTAGCCTTCTTATCGTGGAGAAACTTAACTTGCTTCTACTTGATGATATTTTTCTCTTGTGCACTTCTTCTGATTTTATCGAGTTCCACAAGCACATTCAACCTCTCCTCCATAAAATCTATGTCTTCTAAATGTTCTTCAGTCATGAATTTATACACTGGCAACGAGTTGTTTAGGGGAAGCCTTGCTTCTTTACCATAGACCAAGTTGAAATGAGAGAAACCAGTAGATTTCTTTATTGTGATCATGTCTGCCCATAGTGCTAAATTAACTTGGAATCCCAGGCTCTCTTGCTGTTATCCAACATTCTTCTAATGATTTTCAATATGGTTTTGTTGCTTGATTCGGCTTTCCCATTGCCTTGAGGATGGTATGGGGATGAATAGGAAACAACTATGTCGTACATTTTGCAAAAATTAGAGAACTTTTTTGATCTGAAACACATACCGTTATCTGCAATAATCTTATGAGGGACTCCAAACCTAGTTATAATATTTTCCATTAAGAACTTAATCACTACTTTGCTTGTGGACTATCTAGTAGGTATGGCTTCCACCCATTTGGTAAAATAATCAGTAGCCACCAGGATCCAACTATGTCCCCCACTGGATTTGTCATTTATTTCTCCTATGAAATCAATTCTCCACATCTGAAAGGGTTCTTCTGTTTGCAAGATCCTTAAGGGAAGGGCACCATCATACTTTAGGTTTCTGGAAAAATTCTGACAAGCTTCACATTTCCTTACATAAGCGTGACAATCCTTGAAAAGTTGTGGCTAGTAATACCCTGCATGTAAGATTTTATGTGCTTTTGTCTTGGCTGAAAAATGACCACCACAAACTCCTTCATGCATCTCCTTAAGAATAGATTTTGCTTGATATGTGTCTAGGCAAAAAAGTAAAACCTCGTCTCTATTCTTCCAATAGAGGTCACCTTGAATGAAGACATTTTGTTTCTTGAAGCTTAATAGTCCTCTTCTGATTATCACTCAAGCTACCATTACATTTCATATGCCTTAGAAAATAAACTATCTCACTATACCAAGGGCACCTCTCAATGTCGACTTCTATATGCTCAAGATCAACCTAGTTTACCTATGCCGCCTCTAGATTTACATTTGCCATGAGTTTTGCTAGGCCTTGTCCTCTTACCAACTTCGTTATTTGGATGTCAATATTGAATTCATGTACCTAATTTATCCATCTACACCTCCTTCCAATAGTCTCTGACTTTTTGAAGATGTCCTTAACTGCTGCATTAGGTACATATGCAATTACCTCTGCTCCAACTAGGTATGGTCTAAATGACTTAACTGCCTTGACAAGTGCATAGGCATGTTTTTCATTAATATCATAATTAAGTTCAGCTGCTTGCAAACACTTGCTGAAAAATGCAATTGGTTGCTCGTGCCCTTCTTCATTTTTCTGTAGCATAACTGCTACTATAGTATAATAAGATGCAAAAGAAAAGATTTGAAATGGCTTCTTGAAGTCAAGAGACTTAAGCACTAGAGCCTCTTTGATTTCTTTCTTTATTGCTGCAAATGCTTCCAAGGCTTCATTGTTCCATGTTAGTTTTGCCCATTTCTTCAGCATCTTAGCAATTGGTATGATAATCTCTGCAAAGTTGGAGACAAACCTTCTCACAAAGTTGATCTGACCAAAAAATGATTGGATGGCCTTTACTGTTTTGGGTATTTGAATGTTGTCAATCGCAGCTACTCTTTCTGGATCAATTTTCACTCCTTCCTTTGATGTAATATGACCTAGAAGTTTCCCTTTTATAACTCCAAAATGACACTTTTTAGGATTAAGAGATATTCCATATTCAAGGGCCCTCAAAAAGAATTTTTCCAAGTGTCCACAATGGTCCTCCGCTTTCTTGGAATAAGCGGTAAGGTCATCTTGATAAACAACCAAAATAAAGTCAATCAAGCCTTCAAAAGCAACATCCATCGCTCTTTGGAAGGTAGCCCCTGCATTGGTCAGGCCGAAAGGCATTCTGGCATAAACATAAGTGCCCCACAGAGTAGTGAATGTTGTTTTGTATTGCTCAAACTCTCTAACTTTGACCTGATTGAGATAGTCCCAACCGGTGCTGAGAGGGGAGGGGTGAATCAGCACCCAATAAAACTTGAAGACACTCTTAGATCCACTAACTATTACTGTATGTAAAACATATCCTATAAAGGAAATAAACAACACAAAATCATAGCAACATAGAACACTAGATATATCACGTGGAAACCCAAATTGGGAGAAAACCACGGTGTGAGTTGGAACTCATGACTTTTGCACTCTTCTGAAGTGCGCCCTGTGAAGAGCCTTCCCTGTTAAAGGATTACAAATGCACTGTAAGGTGCAACCCGGTTAAAGGATTTTGAATAAGGCCTGTTGTTACCAATTTTAGCATCATGCTAGAATTGGGAAAGTTTAGACAGCATCGGTGAAAGGTACTCTTGGTACATTTAAAATTTATTGAAGCATTTATGATTAATTACTATATGCTGAATGGAAAGTGCAAAAAAGTACAGAAAAAGAGAACATTTCTTTAATGTGCAAATGCATTTTTTACAAGTAAAATATAAGTGTATTTGCAATCAAAAGTTCTTTTTTCATTTGCAAAAATATACAGAATGGGTCCCACACAAGCCATGGGATAGCTCATAGAAAAATTCAAGAAATAAAAGATAATATGCATATGTACAGAAGTCAAGAAAGAGATAAGGGTCAAATCCATCATTGCTTGGATGGAATGATGGACGAGGTTGTTGAGTAGCTTCATTTGGCTGATTGAAGAGGTCCCGCATCCTAGAGGTGTCTACAGAGTACGGAAGAGAGAGTGTTAGTCTATAAAGACTAAGCAATGATGAAATTAACTCTTATTTCTAAACATGACAGCAGTACAGATACATATTCAGAAAGAGAAAAACAGAAAGAATATCTTTTTTTTATACTAATACTGTTTGTTTCATGTGCAGGTGTGTAACTTTCTGACATAGGTAATATAAGAAATATGCAAAGAATCAAAGTAACAATTTATTTATCTGCTGTCATTAATTGTGCTCTTATAGAAAATAGCTACATCATGTCAAGACAAGGATACAGTGTGCTGTTCAATAATCGTTTACATACTGGTATGTGTTAAATATCATGATTAAGGTCACATTATGGGTGTCACGAGCCTGTGCTCGAACCCCATAAGCAGATTTCATTGTTTAAAGAAGAAATAGATGCTATAAATTTTGTCATATTTGAAATCATTGATCTACAACAGAATGACACATGGCTGGATAAGATCAAAGTGATAGTGCCAGATGCAGCGATGCCTTTCAAGAATAATGTTGAATACATCTTTAATAATAGTTTTAAATAGAAGGCTACAGGAAGCATGCTAATTGCATAGAATATCAGTATGTTGGACATTTGATCTATACAAAAATCTGTGCAATAATAATACAATAGAAGCTGAGAGAGAGATTCAAGAATATAAAAACAGATTTTGAAATAACATGTATTTTCTGACTTCTCAAGTTTGGGGACAGCAAGACTGAACGGAGATAGTAATAGTTCTCAATAGCTGCAATTAAAGGCAATGAAAAGAATAAATGATAAACTAAACCCACTAGCAAGTGACAGGTCATGGCAAGTCCTTTTAGAAGTTTTTGAAGATGGCTTCAATTTCAAAGCAAGCAAAAAATGGTGGATTTCGACTTGCGAAATTTTATTAGCAAACCCAATAGCAAGGAAGAAAGGAAGGTTGCTTACCCATAGCAAGGAGAATGCCTAGTTGTCTATAATAGCAGTCCAAATGAAGTAGCTCCAGCAGAAAAGGAAATGATACAAGCATAGCGATTGTGGAGTGTAGAAGGGACAGCTCTAGCTTTTGCAGTAGCCCTCACACGAGCGGCTGCTCTTCCTTATTCTCAAACTGTATAAGCCCCAATGAAGAAGGCAGTCCAGTAAAAAAAAACAAAAAAAAACGGCAGCCATCCTTTAAATAAACAGCTCCAGTATAGCATCAAGACGAAAATCCAGATTATCATGAAGCAATGAAAAGTTTCATTTCTCTTTACGGTGGTAGTAGGAAAAGAAAGCAATCCCAAAATTCTTCAAAAGACTTCATCAATGACAGCAAATCCTAGCCTTGGCGGCACATTAGAGCAGAGAAGGAAAATACAAATGAATGAATGTAACATGTTTTAGGTTTTTGTATAACCTAAGAGTATCCGTTTCGCCTTTGTTTTTGTTTTTTCACTTTCCTTAGCATAAATCTTCCAAGTCAAAATATACTCATGTGAAGGAGAAAGGAAGGAATACTCATCTTTGGGTATCAAACAACCCGTGAAATGCCATATAAAAAAATGTGAACTCCAGGTTAAGAGCCGAGCTTCAACATTACAGCATGTGCTCAAAGTCACAGAACTCCAAAAAACCAGTGCCAATAAAGCCCAAATTTCAGAATCAAAACTCGAGCTACATATGGAGAGGGGCTCACAAGATTTCATTTACCAGTGACTTCCAAATAGACATTCAGAATCAGAGACAGATCAAATATAGAGAGATTTCTTGCATTTGGTGGCGGCCCCAAAACCCTATCTCTTCCTCAACAGATGTGAGAAGTACCTAATGAAAATACAAGTGGGAGATAAGATAAAAGCCTTTTCCATTTTGCAATATATTTGGAATCCGCAGGACTTGCAGTGCACGGTTTCCCCTCAGCATGCCACGATAGCCTAGTCACATGGCTTCGTTTTTTAAAAGCAGAGATATTTGTTATGAAATGGTCATGTCAACTATTAGTTTAGAAGCTTTATGTTATAATTTTTGTTTTGTTGATATATTAAGTTAAAGATTTTATTTATATTTTTTCTTTTATTTAAATCCTTTATCATAATATGTTAAGTAGATAATTTTATTATCTAATTAACTTAATTAATATTACATTGTAATATATATGATATAGAATTTAAATATTATACTTATTATATTTAAGATTAAATAAACAATAAATTTATACTTAACTTAAATATATTAAATAGAATTACATTTAATTCTATTTTTTATGTTGAGTATAAATTCATTATTTATTAAATATTAAATGTAATAAGTATAGTTTTGGAAAATATAAATTAAACCTTTTACAAGATGTATTAATGAACAAAAATATAGCTAAAGTGTTTCTCAAGAGCATTATTTTTTGAAATGAGGAATTTCTCAGTTATCTTCAGTTCCGGAGGTAGTTTAGGGACAGTTCCAGTCACTTTGAGTCCTTTTTTGAGTTCTCCATTGATCATTATCAGTTGAGAGGTGTTCTTGAGCAATTTACTCCCAGTTTCTAGCAGTTGCACTTCGGATTTGATGGGGTTCTTGTTCATATCCGACCCACATGGAATGTGCATGATTTTTGGAGTTATGGAGCAGTTTTGAGGGAATTTTGAGTAGCAGTACGGTTATACATGACTTGAGGGAGTTCAAGGGCCACTTATACTTCATTTTTGGGCGGTTTGACTCCTTACTTCAGAGGTTTTTTTCATGCATACGGATTAGGGTTTTGAGAACCCTATTTACCTTATTTTCTCCTCATTTTTTGGGGGATCTTTTTTTGGGCTCACCTATTTTGCAGATTGCAAACTGGAGAGAGAATTGTAGCAGAGATTTATTCCAACATTGATAAATACAGATATTTGTTCCTTCCCATTGGTTTCGAAGTGTAATACTGTGAGTTTAATTGCTTTGATGTTGTGTTAGCCTTCATCTTAGTTGCATTCCTTGTTACGTTTTGATCTTGATAGTTGCTATTATAGGTTTGTTGTTTGTGTCCTAACTTTTGCAGTGATTTGGTGAAGCATTGTTTCTCTATCCCTGCAAAATATTGCAGGTCCTTACATAGAAACACTTTTATAGTTGCATGTTTGTCTGGGTACTGAGAGCCATAATTATCTTTAAAAGTTCCATGCTAGATTAGTTTAAGTTACATATCATTTATTGGTGTATCACCTTGTTAGATTTAGAATTCATTACGTTATTCCTTTCATCCCTTTCCTTATACAAATTTGTGCGCAAGTGATATTCCAAATCCAAAAGGAACCGGCCTAGAATCCGGAGATTCGTTCTCTTCTCTATCAGCGAGAACGTTTCCATGTTTCAACAGGATAGCTAGATTCGCATCAAGCTATAGGCGCAACCCTGATTGACAACACCTATTAAAACCTGCCTTGTTAGAGGACTTTAAAACATTTACTAGATGTCACCTGGTTAAAGGATTTAGTACAAGGGAACTGCTAATGTCCACCGAGATACTGGGATTTGGCTATTGCGATTGTTAGAGAGAAATAGAAGGGTTGATCCTTTGAAATGGCTTTGCAGAGCCTGATAAGATCACTGTTTCACTCACTAAGAGTCACCACCGGGCACTACTGGTATGCTCTCCTCAGGTTATTGTGCTTCCTTGCACACTTTCTTCCTTTTTCTTCTTCTCTTCTTCTTTTCCCTTTCTTTTGCAGTAGCTCTGATTAGCGTGTTGTTTCACTCTTTCTTCTTGGCAAAATGAAGGCAAAGAATTATCTTTGCTAACTGAAGAATATATACACTTCTTGCAGAGCGTAGGATAGCTGTACAGTTGAGAGAAAGAAGTGCAGATCACTCAAATTCAATTTCAAAAGATTTTCACGCTCTTTGTCATTGGGATCCCCATGAAGATCTCTTGTGAATCCACCATCCAGTCGTGTTTGAATTTTGAAAGGAAACACCAAATGCGTGTCGCATATTTCCCTTAATAGAAAATCCTCCATGATTAGTGCAACAAAACACGGTCAAAGAATCTCCTCAATATCCATTAACTGAAACCATCTTCTTTGGTCAACTATGCCTTTCACCGGTCTTAACAAGTAATAGACATACATCAGTCTCAATGATATCTTAGTGATCACTGTAGGCCAGTTTACACCTTTCCTTATGCAGTGTTCTGGTCTCTGTCTTCATGTAAGAACCCCTAAATCGGTCCTTAACTGCTGCAGACGTTTATCTCAATTTGCTGTTTGAAAGTTTATGATTTTTTTTGGATTTTCAAGGGTTTTAGAAATAAAAAGCAAATATGCAATAATCTAAAATTCTGAAGCTATTCAATTAACTGGTGCAACTTCTATTTATTTTCCAAATGAAATACAAAAGGGAATCAAGACAATCCTTTATTGGAAAATGATTAACAATGGCAACTACAAAATGCATAAAAAAACCTGGGTGAATACACCAGCTGCTGCAGGAACTTATTTATTTCAACTCTACAATGTTGTGGCTGTAAATCTGAAAGAGGATAATGGCTGCGACTTATTCCTCCATAAAGCTGCAATTAAATACTATCTTCTTCTTCCTGCTACTGAAACTAATACTACTGAAGCACAAATAGAGTCTCTGGATGGAACTCTTTGAAATTTCAAATTCACTGGATATTTCACCAGCTCAAATGGATACACACAGAAGAACTACGTTATTCAATGACAAAGTTGAAACCCTTTTTAGAGCTCGAAATCACAATGATCAATTTGCAAAATAACAATGGATAGATCATTCTTCATTTCCCAAGCAAATATAGGCCTCCAAAACCCTAATAAAAAATCCTCTTCGAGGCTGCGATTTTATTTAATGAAATAACATTAAATAAAATTATTAACATTTAATTGAATTAAACTTAGGGAAAGCTTTTAATAATTCACCTCCAAAATAAAATACTCAATTGACCCCATTCGATGTGTTATAAACCCATCACTTAAGTGATTTAAATATAAAGTTAGTTTAACTTTATATTAAATCCTTTGCCATTTAATTAAAATATATAACCATTGAAAACTGAATAACTCCCTTAAAAATGAAAATTTGGCTTAACCATCTGGAACTAGAATTTGTCTAATAACTTCTCATGTGATCAAATAATATTTCTAAAAATAGGAGGGGTCCATCTCTATGGCTAAAAAATAAACCCAAATATAGAAACCTTTGCTAAAAATAGAAAAATCCATATAACTGAGCCAAAAACAATCACTTAAGCCAACTGAAAACACTAAACTCTGCCACTACTGAACCATCTGAAAACCATACCTTCACTGTGCCTAAAAAGACCCCCTATCCATGCCTACTAGCCTACGAGGATCCACTGATAGGCTAATCACTTATTAGCATGATGTCGCTAGCTAGAAGGGGACATCACAGTCCACCCTTCCTAAAATTGGTTGTCCTCAAGCAATCTCTACTGCAATGTAACTCCACTTCACTAGAGGTCCAAAAGATGAATTGCATCATGTCCCATACATCTCAAACCAACTCTTGTATTACCAACATAAACACAACTATGCAAGGACAATCATCATGCCAACTATCCAACCCCTGTGCACATGAATAGTGCATCAAAATCAAAACATGTTCAAAAAGGCCAAGGATGAACCAGTATACTTTCCGCACACTAAACATGCTGCAATGCTCAATTGTAAACCCTGTCTGAAATCCAGATGCACCCAAAGAATCCCAAACTCTACACTCAATGCTCAACTGAATATCCCAATTCACTTTGTAGAGTACTCCATACAAACCATGTGGCATCAACATAATACCATTGTATGCTGCAACTAAGTCAACCCCAACCAAAGGAAGAAGCAATCCACTAGCTAGAACAATCCTCGGATCCCATAGACAATATGGAAGTCTTCCAAAATGAACTTCTTTAGACTTTTGTTGTTCAACTTTGATCCCAACTTCACCATACCAAAAGTGGTGAAGCCAGCCAATAGGACCCACCAAAACTACAGTGCTAACCCTGTTGCCACTCGAATCCCAATGCAAGTGAGACTCACATCCATCTATACTGTGGAGATAAGAACTCCTAAAGGTATCTGTATCACAACCACTATCTCCATCCTCTGCTAATCTATCATGGATATGATCACTTTGCAAGTAGCTCCCCACTAACTTGTAGCTACTGATTCCATCGACTAAAGATGGTGAATACCCATCCCACAAAGGACGGTATAATCTTGGAGCTAATCCACATCGACATATAACCAAATCCTCTACATGTGGATCAAAAGAAAAATGATAAGCACTCCTCGCTATATAGTTTCGGTAAAATGCTCTGATCTCGGTCAAGGGCTCATCACTAACAACTTGAGAATCAGGAGGTGGCTCCAACCTCTAACCCCAAATAACTGATTGGGCAGGATCATTGGTAACTCTCTCTACAAACCCAACCATGAAATCTTTGTGAGGGAGCATTGTAGTCAAAGTATCTACAATTGCCAATTCCCGCGAGAACCTCGGATGAGAGTACCCTCAATGACTCCAAATGGTCCCTCCTGCAACTTTGGACTCTCAAGTAGGTATTCAATAAAGGTATCTATGCAATAGAAATGATATGATGCAAAATCAATCCTATCCTCTGAAACCTGCAGTTGATCACTCGGACCTTGTGATACAAGCTGTCTATCACCATCAACTGCAAGAGATGAGGTAACTAACCTAATTCTGGGAGAGGGAAACAAATCAACATGAGAGCTATACTCCCAACCAGATGACACTATACCAACCCCCTATGCAAATGATGGAGTAGTTCCCTCTGCTAACACAACTCTCTGATAAATCCACCACTGCCACACAACAACTATCAATAATTTGTTCTGCATCATCTAACAACGTGCTGACCGTTGGAGAACCCGATACAACAAGAGGCTCTCTACAATTTTCAACCAAAGTACTCATCCCAATTGATTCTATTGCACCCAAATCTGTAATGGATGTACCTACATCCTCACTAAAACCTGTGAATATCAACTCATCACTAACAACCACTGTAGGAAGCTGAACTGAATCTATAGCTAGTGAAGGTTGTACTCGGATCAATTCCACGGTAACATCATCTAACTGTAATTGCGACTCCTGAAGAGCCAACTGATTGCTCTCCAATATCTCTGTAGTCACCTCAAGCTCATGAGTGAGTTCAACTACCTCTTCTTCCTTTCCCATCAATGCATCATAACAAGTGCAACCGCACTCAAGAAGGTAATCCCTATCAGCTAATAACTATAAGTAATTATATTTCATTATCCTTACAGCTTCTTGTAGTGAATGGATCTCTACAAGGGAAAGACCACTATCACTGTTCTCATCCAACATAGGAGTACCCCAACCACATATGGCTAACATCTGATGGGCAACATCATAGTGCTCAATAGTTGTAGCAATCTGACTATCACTCACCTTCAATTGCCCGATCAAATGATGTTTTTGAACTCTCCAACTCCCATGTATGCTCTCTGACCCAAAACCCACACTGTGATAGGAAGTTGTATCCTCAATGCTTATCTCATGATCAACAACATCATGTGTGCTATCATCTCCGCACACATCAACAACCGAGGTACTATTGTTAGGCACTTCAACAAATGGCATGTCTGGTAAAGTGGAAGCTGCCACTACAACAGTCTCCTCACACACTCCCACTTCCAATTAACTGTAAGTCCTTCTGAAGAACAATCCTGGGACCTATTACCAACAAATAAAATTTTGGAATCATTTTCTAAAGTCTGATATGAAAAATCAGACTCATTGAAGCATGAGTCATCCTCATAAATTACATCAGTAGTACCCAAATCATGAGTACTAACATCATCCACCTATAAAACCTTTGCTATCTCATGTGGATGCAAACATAGTTCACTGCTATCATAAAAATCAGAATTATTAGTACTCGTATTTTCTATGCAATCCTCTAAAGTGACACTCCCATCTTGCGAGTCAAGACTCAAAGAGACACCCACTACATCTTCCGCACTGGCCCTGTCATCAACAACATCATTATGCTCAAAGAAGGGACTGCTATCATGAAAATCAGAATTGTTATCATGGCTGATAACAACTTCTGGATCGCTGAAAGTACCAACATTCTCCTCAAAACTCACCTTTTGATCTTGGACATCTATTAGAGTTTCATAAGTATGAACAACATCACAAGAAACTTTATCTTCATGTGGTTGATTGAATGCAACTGGTTTATCTTCAAACATCACCAACTCCTCCCCAGTCTGGAAGTCATCATGAAGTGTTTTGTGCCCAACATCTCTCTTAATGTAAGCCTGATTTTTAATCTCCAGTGGATCAGCTACATGCCGATCACTAGTTGCTGAAAGTTCATTGTAAAGATTTCTTGATGTCCCACCTGTAGAGACCTCTTGTTTCTCTTCCTTTTTGTTTTGTGATGTAGACCCCTTAAAAATGGATCTCATATGTCGTACTAAACTATCCATGGTAGCCGGGTTTGAAAGAAATTCATCTATTCTTTTTTGATTCTGCTTAATCTTCTCTAGGTTTTTCATTATGGCATTTGTCTGCTTCTTGGAAATAATCATATTATGCAACTGGTTTTCCTGTTTCATTGATTTCCTGGATTTTTCCATAACTGAGACAACTGCAAGAATGCTGGACACTCAAAATCAAATGTGTGAGCTCAATGATTTTTTAAAAATCAAACCCGAAAAATTTGTACTACTTGAAAATGGTATGCAATTGAAAAAGCTGACATGCAACTGAAAAATCTGACATGCAACCTCACAGGATGGCACAAAACCGCTCTGATACCACTGTAAGAATCCCTAAATCGGTCCTTAACTGCTGTAGACGTTTATCTCAATTTGTTGTTTGAAAGTTTATGATTTTTTTTGGATTTTCAAGGGTTTTAGAAATAAAAAGCAAATATGCAATAATCTGAAATTCTGAAGCTATTCAATTAACTGGTGCAACTTCTATTTATTTTTCAAATGAAATACAAAAGGGAATCAAGACAATCTTTTATTGGAAAATGATTAACAATGGCAACTACAAAATGCATAAAAAAACCTGGGTGAATACACCAGCTGCTGCAGGAACTTATTTATTTCAACTCTACAATGTTGTGGCTGTAAATCTGAAAGATGATAATGGCTGCGACTTATTCCTCCATAAAGCTGCAATTAAATACTATCTTCTTCTTCCTGCTGCTGAAACTAATACTGCTGAAGCACAAATAGAGTCTCTGGTTGGAACTCTCTGAAATTCCAAATTCACTAGATATTTCACCGACTCAAATGGATACACACAGAAGAACTACGTTCTTCAATGACAAAGCTGAAACCCTTCTTAGAGCTCGAAATCACAATGATCAATTTGCAAAATAACAATGGATAGATCATTCTTCATTTCCCAAGCAAATATAGGTCTCCAAAACCCTAATAAAAAATCCTCTTCAAGGCTGCGATTTTATTTAATGAAATAACATTAAATAAAATCATTAACATTTAATTGAATTAAACTTAGGGAAAGCTTTTAATAATTCACCTTCAAAATAAAATACTCAATTGGCCTCATTCGATGTGTTATAAACCCATCACTTAAGTGATTTAAATATAAAGTCAATTTAACTTTATATTAAATCTTTTGCCATTTAATTAAAATATATAACCACTGAAAACTGAATAACTCCCTTAAAAATGAGAATTTGGCTTAACCGTTTGGAACTGGAGTTGGTTTAATAATTTCCCATGTGATCAAATAATATTTCTAAAAATAGGAGGGGTCCATCTCTATGGCTAAAAAATAAACCCAAATATAGAAATCTTTGCTAAAAATAGAAAAATCCATATAACTGAGCCAAAAGCAATCACTTAAGCCAACTGAAAAGACTGAACTCTGCCACTACTGAACCATCTGAAAACCATACCTTCATTGTGCCTGAAAAGACCCCCTATCCATGCCTACTAGCCTACAAGGATCCACTGATAGGCTAATCACTTACTAGCATGATGTCGCTAGCTAGAAGGGGACATCACTGTAAACTGGGTAGTAAACTGCCTAAGGACCGATTTCAGTTTACTAGCTAAGGACCTGCCTAAGGACCTACTAAGGACCGATTTCAGTTTACTAGCATGATGTCGCTAGCTAGAATGTGTAAACTGGCCTACAGTGATCACTAAGATAGGCAGTACTTAGTGGGTAGTAAACATCTACAACAGTTAAGAACCCCTTTCAGGCTCTTGCTGTTGTACTATTTGTTTTGATGGTTCTATAATGTTTTATATTTTTTTGCAAGGGTTTTTGACATAAAAAGCAAATAACATAATGCTGAAATACTGAATAGAAAATGAACTATTGCTGCCTTATTTAATTCCTTTGAGCCAAACTCATTACAAATGATAATATCTGAATAAATAACAACAAATAAGATTGGATTCAATACACATTAAAAACTTGGGAATTTATTGATGAAAATCTCCCTTTCCCAGCATAACTGCATCCCAGCATAAATGATACTGTAGTATTCTACTCACACTGGAAGAATGATAGCGTACTGTCTGCAATCCCACTTCTCTGATACTGTAAATCAATGCTGTAAATGCTGAAGTAAATCTCCGCTGAAGCACAATAGAAGTCTCTGGATGAAACCTCCGCTGGATATCAAATTCACCAGATATCTCACTGGCTCAAATGATGAACACACAGAAGAACTACGTTCTCCAATGGCTGCACTGTCAAACCCTTTCTTAGAGCTCAAGAGTAGAAGAAAATTTTATCAATAATGAAAACTGGATGCCCTTTTCTTCTCACGCTAAGCATATATAACCTTCCAAGTCTAAATCGCACCCAAAAACAGGAATTGCGATTTCTCTCAAGCAATTACAATTTAATGTTATAAACATTAAATTAATGATTTATTTTATCATTTAGACTTAGGAAGAAGTCAAATAAATTATTAATAAATTTGGCCCCCTTCTCATGATGTTAAGACCCTCAACTTAAGTGATTTTAATATAAAGTTATAATATAACTTTATATTAAATAATTATTCTTCTTTAATACTTAGCCACGAAAAATGTCATAACTCCCATAATATTGTGAATTTGATCAAGCCGTCTGAACTGGGAGCTAATGAAAATATTCTCCATGTGACCATGAGGTATTTCTAAAAATAGCAGGGGTCCATCTCTATAGCTCCAAAATAAGCCTAAAAATAGCCATTTCTCCCTTGTGCCATTACTAACCCCCTATCCATGTCTACTAGCCTACGAGGGTCCAGTGATAGGCTAACCATTAGCTAGCATGATGTCACTAGCTTGAAGGGGACATCACAGTCCGCCCTTCCTGAAATTGCTTGTCCTCAAGCAATCTCAACTGTGGATGCTATAGAATCTCCTCGCTCTCCCATGTAGCATCCTCAACTGGCATATCCTTCCATTTCACCAAATACTCTTTGATAGTGCGCCTCCTCAAATTTCTCTCCCTGAACTCCAAGATAGCCTCTGGCACTAAAACTAATTTCCCCTCATCATCCAATGGTGGAAGCACTGTGGAAGGAACAATGTGGTGTCCTAATGCCTTTTTGAGGCGTGACACATGAAAGACATTATGGACTTTTCTCTCTGCTGGCAAGTCCAACTCATACGCCACCTCTCCAACTCTTCTGATCACTCTAAAAGGCCCATAGTACCGTGGCTTTAGTTTCTCAGCTCCACTCCTCTTGAGAGTAGACTAGCGGTAAGGCTGTAGCATCAAGTACACCATATCCCCTACCTCAAAATTCTGCTCAGTCCTCTTCTGATCGGCATACTGCTTCTACTGGTTTTGCACCTTAGCAATATTCTCCTTGAGAACCTTAACAATATCTTGACTTTCTTGTAGTAAATTTTCAGCACTAGGCACATGACTGTCACTCAGTAACAAGTCAATAAAGCTAAGTGCCTCATACCCATATAATGTCATAAAAGGGGACATCTGTATAGACATGCGGTGAGTGGAATTGTAACAATACTCGCAAAGGTATATCCACTTGACCCAAGCCTTCTGCTACCCTGCTATGTAGTTCCTGAGATTTCCTTCCACCCATTTGTTGACTATTTCAATCTGCCCATCCTTCTGAGGGTGGTAACTGGTACTTGGAGTGAGCTCTATCCCGCACAACCTGAACAACTCTTGCCAAAAGTGACTCATAAACCTGCTATCCCTGTCACTGACTATGCTCCGAGGTAGGACATGCAATCTGAACACCTCACGAAAGAACAATTTTGCCACCTGTGTAGCAGTGTATGTAGCCGTGATCGGAAAGAAGTGGGCAAACTTTGTGAGCCGATCGACAACTACAAATATACAATCCCTGCCCTGAGCTCTTGGCAATCCCGTGATGAAGTCCATGGATAAACACTCCTACTTCCTATCAGGAATCGGAAGTGGCTATAGCAAACTGGCTGGGTAAGAGTGTTCCTATTTATTCTGCTGGCAAGTGGGACACTCTCTGACATACTGCAACACTTCAGCTTTGAGCCCTTTCCATGAGAAGCGCTCTCTAATCTACCGGTAAGTTTTGTAGAACCCGAGATGTCCGGCCATAGGTGAATCGTGATAAACTCTCAACACCATCCTCTTCACCTCTGACCTTGGGCACCAAATAAATACGCCCTTTGTGAATGATGAGCTCGTTCACAAGGGAAAAACCACTATCTTGAATGGATCCATCAATAAATCTTGCTGCCCATGTATCCTTTGCATACTCTGCAAGGATCAAATGTCTCCAGTCATCTGCTATGTTTGTCATCATGCTCAGGTGAGGTCTCCGTGACAAAGCGTCTGCAACTACATTTTGTGTCACCTTGAAATAGGTGATATCAAAATCATAAGCCTGTAACTTACTTACCCATTTCTGCTGCCTATCATTGAGATCTCGCTGCCCTAAGAAATGTTTTAGGCTATTATGGTCTGTTTTGATGCAAAATTTACTACCCACTAAGTACTGCCTGAATTTGGCCAAGGCATGCATTATGGCCAACATTTCCTTATCATATATGCTGAAGCTCCTCTCAGGTCCCTTGAGCTTCCTACTCTCATAAACAATCGGGTGCTTATCTTGCATAAGCACTGCTCCAACACCCTCCCCCGATGCATCACAATGTAGCTCAAAAGGTTTGCTGAAATCTGGTAATGCTAATACTAGGCAAGAAGTCATTAACTCCTTTAATTTATCAAAACACTCCTGTGCCTCAGGAGTCCACAAGAAAGCCCCCTTCTTCATCAAATCGGTCAAGGGTGCTACATGCCTGGAGTAACTGCTGACAAACCTCTTGTAGAACCCACACAATCCCAAAAATCCTCTCAACTGTGTAAGGTTTCCCGGAGTAGGCCACTCAACAATAGCACGAATCTTCTCCGGATCCATGCGTACGCCTTGTGCACTGATAATGTGCCCAAATATAGTAACTTTGACAAGCCTAAATCACATTTTGATTCCTTGGCATACAAGGACTCTCTACTCAACGTGCTCAATACTATATCTAAATGTTGTAAGTGTTCAGCCCATGTCTTACTGTAAACCAGGATGTCGTCAAAGAAAACCAGTACAAACTTCCTCAACTGATGCTGAAACACCTTGTTCATCACAGACTGAAAGGTGGCAGGTGCGTTGGTTAGACTGAACGGCATAACTACAAACTCAAAATGCCCACAGTGACATCTGAACGTTGTCTTCTCTACATCCTGCTCTCTGACCCGGATCTGATGGTAACCTGATCTCAAATCTATTTTGGAGAAGTAACATGCTCAATGAAGCTCATCCAATAACTCATCAATCTGCGGGATGGGGTACCTGTTCTTAATTCTCTTCTTATTCAAACCCTATAATCAATGCACATCCGGAGTGTGCCATCCTTCTTCTTCACCAATACTACAGAGGAAGTGAAAGGAGACTTGCTCGGTCTAATATGGCCCATGGCAAGTAACTCCTTGATAGTTTTCTCTATTTCATCCTTCAATCTTTTCGGATGCCGGTATGGTGTGATCATGATGGGTTTAGCACCCTTCTCTAACTCAATAATATGCTCAATACCTCTATCTGAAGGACTACCTGGTGGTATGTCACTGAAAACCTTGCAGTGCTTGATTCTCAGTTCCTGTATGTTCGGATGGTATTTTGATTCTTGCTGCCCCTGTGATGGCATCAACGTGCAATGGGCTGCCCACTCAACCTGGTCATGACGCAACAAACTCTCCATGCGCCTGCAAGACATCATCCTGAACTCACTGTCTTGAATGGCCTTAAGTATGTGAGTTCTACCATCAATCTGAAATTTCATCACCATTTCTCTCAAATTGAGAGTGAACTCTCCAATATCATGCAACCAAGTCATGCCCAGTACTAAATTTGTGTCACCCATGTTAACCACATAAAATTCAGCCTTGAATTAAAAGTTATTTATTTTCAATGGTAAACCTATGATCTTTCTATCGCATTTGAGGATGTAGCCATCAGCTACCCTCACTCTCAAGCCCTCAAACTGCTCAGTCTGGCTCCCACGTCTCTCAACCAACTTGGAGTCAATGAAATTATGTGTGGCCCATGTATCTAGCAATGTAATAACTCACTGTCCAGCCAACACTCCTCTCATTCTAAATGATCCCTACTGTTGCACACTAGTGAGACGGGGCTCCTTAAGCCTACCTTCAATCTTCTCTTCATCGGTAGACATTTGTTTGAGCTTTTCATCCTCTAAACTTTCCTCTTGTTCACTAGATTCCTCAATTCCAGTTTGCTGGTCTGAATTTTCAGAATCAGAATCTTCATAGTAAGCCCACATAACCCTGTTTGCTTTCCCCTTAGGTCTCAAAGGACAGTCATGGTTCATGTCATAGGGTCCTTTGCAATAAAAATAGAGTTTTTTTTCCTTAAGTCATTCAATGTCTCTCTATCCAAGGGAGTGAATGGTTTATCTTTATTTTCAACCTTTGTTTCATTCCTCTCAGGTTTCTCGAAGAATGGTTTGTTATCTTTGTAAGATGATGCACCCTTTGATGGAAATTTACTTATTTGGGCTGCTTGTTCCATATTTCTAGCCTTCTTAATTGCTTCTTGCAAATTGAATAGATCAAAGGCTTTTACCCAACCTTGCAGTGGTATCAGAGCTAAATCCTACAATCCTGAGGGTTTAGTTATTACATGCAGCCAGAGGAAGTTGGTCCACACAGGTATTATACACACAGGAGAGCCTTACTTGAAGCCGAACAGGTTTTAGAATGACAATTGGTCATCATGGGTGACAGGCATGACGGTAGCCCACCTAGGGTAAAAAGGAATGATAAAGACCAGGAAACCAGAGAGTTTTTTAGAACTATGGCAACAGGGCAGCAGCAGGTGGCCCAGGCCTTACAGGCACTGACTACCATGATGGAGCGGATGAATCCACCTGATAGGCAAAATAGGGATCAAGGGGATAACAGGAGTGCAGTGGGATCACCTAGAGCATATAGGACTCATTCCAGGACAACAGACAGGCCTACTCATCCTACCTTCATTAGAGATGAGCCCGAGGTTGCACCTACAGAAGTAGGAGAGGAGATGTTCGCAGATATTCTCATGGCTGCGAATGACGAATGGGAATTATTAGCTCCACAGGTGCGTGAGAGGATGACATTTGAGAGGTTTGTTAATCAGAGGAGAGAGCATTATAGGGCAACGAGACAGGATAGGAAACCTTGTGGCCAGAATAATGAATTAAAATGTGCTACAGGCAAGCTTTCCCTAACTACATTTGATGGTAGTAGCAGAATGACAGCGCAGGCTTGGATTCACAAGCTTGATACCTTCTTAGCACTAAGACCTATGACAGAAGTGGAGGCAATAAAATATGCCACGCTACATTTAGAGGGAGCTGCATATGATTGGTGGTACCATGGGATGGTTACCCTTCAGCATAACCAGGTGCCTTCATATTAGGACTTCGTGGATAGGTTGGTAGAGAGGTTTGATAAGAAGGATCCAGAAGTTTACTTCAGGGAGTTGGCACAGTTGAGATAGTCAGGCGGATTGGAGTATTTCATTAGTGACTTTCAGAGGCTATCTGTTATGGTGCCAGATATCTCAGATAGGAGATTGGTTGTTTTGTTCACTGAGGGAATAGCTGAACCATTGAAAGGTTGGGTAAAGGCCTTTGATCCATTCAATTTGCATGAAGCAATTAAGAAGGCTAGAAGTATGGAACAAGCAGCCCCAATAAGTAAATTTCCATCAAAGGGTGCATCATCTTACAAAGATAACAAACCATTCTTTGAGAAACCTAAGAGGAATGAAACAAAGGTTGAAAATAAAGATAAACCATTCACTCCCTTGGATAGAGAGACATTGAATGACTTAACAAAAAAAAAATTTTGTTTTTATTGCAAAGGACCCTATGACATGAACCATGACTGTCCTTTGAGACCTAAGGGGAAAGCAAACAGGGTTATGTGGGCTTACTATGAAAATTCTGATTTTGAAAATTCAGACCAGCAAACTGAAAATGAGGAATCTAGTGAACAAGAGGAAAGTTTAGAGGATGAAAAGCTCAAACAAATGTCTACCGATGAAGAGAAGATTGAAGGTAGGCTTAAGGAGGCCCGTCTCACTAGTTTGCAACAGGAGGGATCATTTAGAATGAGAGGACTGTTGGCTAGACAACGAGTTATTACATTGCTAGATACAGGGGCCACGCATAATTTCATTGACTCCAAGTTGGTTGAGAGACATGGGATCCAGACTGAGCAGTTTGAGGCCTTGAGAGTGAGGGTAGCTGATGGCTACATCCTCAAATGTGATAGAAAGATCACAGGTTTACCATTGAAAATAAATAACTTTGAATTCAAGGCTGAATTTTATGTGGTTAACATGGGTGACACAAATTTAGTACTGGGCATGACTTGGTTGCATGATATTGGAGAGTTCACTCTCAATTTGAGAGAAATGGTGATGAAATTTCAGATTGATGGTAAAACTCACATACTTAAGGCCATTCGAGACAGTGAGTTCAGGATGATGTCTTGCAGGCGCATGGAGAGTTTGTTGCGTCATGACCAGGTTGAGTGGGCAGCCCGTTGCACGTTGATGCCATCACAAGGGCAGCAAGAATCAAAATATCATTCGGACATACAGGAACTGAGAATCAAGCACTACAAGGTTTTCAGTGACATACCACCAGGTAGTCCTCCAGATAGAGGTATTGAGCATATTATTGAGTTAGAGGAGGGTGCTAAACCCATCATGATCACACCATACCGACATCTGAAAAGATTGAAGGATGAAATAGAGAAAACTATCAAGGAGTTACTTGCCATGGGCCATATCAGACCGAGCAAGTCTCATTTTGCTTCCTCTGTAGTATTGGTGAAGAAGAAGGATGGCACACTCCGGATGTGCATTGATTATAGGGTCATGAATAAGAAGACAATTAAGAACAGGTACCCCATCCTGCGGATTGATGAGTTATTGGATGAGCTTCATGGAGCATGTTACTTCTCCAAAATAGATTTGAGATCAGGTTACCATCAGATCCGGGTCAAAGAGAAGGATGTAGAGAAGACAACATTCAGATGTCACTGTGGGCATTTTGAGTTTGTAGTTATGCCGTTCGGTCTAACCAACGCACCTACCACCTTCTAGTCTGTGATGAACAGGGTGTTTCAGCATCAGTTGAGGAAGTTTGTACTGGTTTTCTTTGACGACATCCTGGTTTACAGTAAGACATGGGCTGAACACTTACAGCATTTAGATACAGTATTGAGCACGTTGAGTAGAGAGTCCTTGTATGCCAAGGAATCAAAATGTGATCTAGGCTTGTCAAAGTTACTATATTTGGGTCACATTATCAGTGCATAGGGCGTACGCATGGATCTGGAGAAGATTCGTGCTATTGTTGAGTGGCCTACTCCGGGCAACCTTACACAGTTGAGAGGATTTTTGGGATTGTGTGGGTTCTACAGGAGGTTTGTCAGCGGTTACTCCAGGCATGCAGCACCCTTGACCGATTTGATGAAGAAGGGGGCTTTCTTGTGGACTCTTGAGGCACAGGAGTGTTTTGATAAATTAAAGGAGTTAATGACTTCTTGCCCAATATTAGCATTACCATATTTCAGCAAACCTTTTGAGGGTGTTGGAGCAGTGCTTATGCAAGATAAGCACCCGATTGTTTATGAGAGCAGGAAGCTCAAGGGACCTGAGAGGAGCTTCAGCATATATGATAAGGAAATGTTGGCCATAATGCATGCCTTGGCCAAATTTAGGTAGTACGTAGTGGGTAGTAAATCGGTTGCAACACTTAGTGGGTAGTAAACTGAAATCGATCCTTAGTGGGTAGTAAACATCTACACCTTCTAGCTAGCAACATCATGATCGCTAAGATAGGCAGTTTACTAGATAAGGAAATGTTGGCCATAATGCATGCCTTGGCCAAATTCAGGCAGTACTTAGTGGGTAGTAAATCGGTTGCAGCACTTAGTGGGTAGTAAACTGAAATCGGTCCTTAGTGGGTAGTAAACATCTACACCTTCTAGCTAGCGACATCATTATCACTAGCATGATGTCCTTAGTGGGTAGTAATCAATGATATCTTAGTGATCACTGTAGGCCAGTTTACACCTTTCCTTATGCAGTGTTCTGGTCTCTGTCTTCACTAGTCACTTCTTTATTCTCTGTCTACATTGGTCACTGCTCTGGTCATTGTCTTCACCGGTCACTGCTCCAGTCATTGTCTTCACCTATCATTGCTTCGGTCATTGTCTTTACCGGTCACTAACTCTGAATAGTTCGTACTACGTTGAGTACTCTGTTCAAGTGCATTGTTGGACTTCACTTTGACCATCACTGTCACTAGTTTCCTATCATTTGGACAATGTTACTATAGACATCAATGACAACACCACTGATTATAACCTATGGTCTCTTTACCGGTTGCATCCTTATCGGTAATGCCAACAGATTGTATCTGAAAAAATCATCCATCATGGATAATAACTCATTTCTTGTTACCTTTTGCAGCTAAGTTTCCATGTTGGGTAAAGCATAATTATCCTTCAGAGATGACACATTAAGGTTTCTAAAATCCACACATAATCTGATGTCACCATTTTTCTTTCTAACTGAGACAAGATTTGATACCCAAGTTGAGTACCTAATAGGTTTGATAATACTTGCATCTCTTAGCTTAACTAATTCCTCCTTCATCTTAGGTGCCAAAGTTGGATTAATAGGCCTTTGCCTTTGTCTAAAAGGTTTTGCATCCAATTTTAGAGGTATCTCATGCTGAAATATATCTTGTTTATAGGCTTTCAACTCATCATAACTCCAAGCAAAAACATACCTATACTTTCTTAATAAAGCAATCAAATCTGATCTTATTTTTGGGGACTTCTTACCAATAAATACTTCCTTAGGGGCATGTTCATTCCCAAGATTGATTTGTTCAATATCACCTTGGGCTATAGTAGATTTATTAGCCTGGAAGCTCCCTTGTTCATCAAAGACCCTTTCTAGTGCTACTATGTCTTTTGGTATCTTATTTGTTTTGAGTTGAACTACCTCTTTCCCAAACAAAACCTCTTTACCATCTTGGTCTTCCACATACCCATTCCAATCTATATTCTGATTTTCATAATTTTATTCACATGCTAGGAATCTAAGAAGGTCCCTATCATCCTCAAATACCTTCCAATTCTCCACATTATCAGGTATTGATGGTCTTTTCTTCATCTCTACTTGCACAATCTCATCAAGTGGAATATCAACTTGTCTAATAGCTAGGTTAGCCATTAGGCCAGCAAGAAAATTACTTGATCTATCTACCCACTTAATAGAAAATGCATCATATGATTCAATTAAATCCCAAACATATTTCTTATATTGTTTTAACCTTGGGTTCCTAGTTGTGAATTTATTTCTAATCTGAGACACAATTAAATCAGAATTTCCTAAAATAGAAAGCATCTTAATCCCATACATTTTTGCAATATTTAATCCAATGATTAATGCTTCATATTTTGAAATATTATTAGTACATTCAAAATTCAACAAAAAAGAGTATTTGAAAGTCTTACCAAATGGAGATACAAAAATAACCCCAACTCCGTTACCATCTTTGCTACAAGCTCCATCAAAGTACATTTTCCATATATCTTCATGACTTTCCTGCACATGCACTTCAATAGGATCAATATTTTTTAAAGATAGTTTAGAAATACTCACCTAGAAGTTGTCCATATCGGATTGGCAAAAGTTGATCTTAAAATCAAAGTTGAAATCCTCAACCAAATAAGGAGACCTTGGTTCTCTCTCAATTCTGATCTCCTTTCCACCAACTAGTATAGCGACATAAGATAGATCAAATTGGACATGCCCTCCAACCAGATTTGACCATTGCCTAGACAACATGCCATAATTTGTAGGAATTTCTACAACAGTAATGTCATTTCTATATGAAACTTGAGGATATGTAGGGAATCTAAATTCAACATCTTTCATAATACCAACCACAGGAACTGATCTATTATCCATTGCATAACATTTTCCATATGGTGTATCAACTTTTAAACCAATTTATTTCATTACATCAGCAAATATAATATTAACTTATGCTCCTGAATCAATTATGCAATTTCTAACTAACTTATTGTTAATCAACAAAGTTAAATAAAAAGGGTCAACTTGATTAGGATATTTATTCAATGTAGTTCCTAAATATACAATTGGTGGTTCATCATTATCTTTTTTATCACTTTCATCTCTTAAATCTTCTATACTAGATAAAATCTTCACAGTCTCCTTGTAATAAGGGAATTTCATTATTTCCATTAGTGGGACATAAATCTTTACTTGAGATAATGCATGATTCATAAAAGAATGACAATCAAAAATTTGCTTACTAGAGTTCAGCTTATTTGATGGCTTGGATAATTTAGGAGGCTGCAATGTATCTACCTGTTTGCCTTGATTGTTAACTCTCCTTGATGTATGTCTTGTTGTGGAACCTTGACAAATATACCAAGAGGATTACCCTGATCTATATTCATGGTCTTGTTCCTTCGCTGATATGTGAGCTTGGCCTGCTCAACAACTGCGATAGTATAAGCTCTCTTTTCTTCGTTGGTCAGCCTTCTTAGAGTAAGCACTTCCTCTTCATCTGAAAATATTTGTTGCACATGATGTTGTTGATCCATCCTTCTTGAATATGAATCCAAAATATGCTCCTCATCTAAATAATCTCATCATCTCTACCCCAAAAAGGTTCGGATGACAAAGCATTTATGGTATGTTGATCTTCCATCTCTT
Source organism: Chamaecyparis obtusa (assembly GCA_027943335.1). Lineage (NCBI taxonomy): Eukaryota > Viridiplantae > Streptophyta > Pinopsida > Cupressales > Cupressaceae > Chamaecyparis > Chamaecyparis obtusa. The sequence continues at coordinate 258,948 of BSBK01000157.1, forward strand.
GACTTTCCTCTTCTAGAATTGATTGTGCAACAATACAATGGTCAAATGCATGAGGTAGTCTGCAGATTTTACACCATGGCCCATCTTCAATCATGTGGTTCACTTTTCTCAGAGGATCAGGAGTATCTTTGGTGTAATTTGGCTTCTCTGGTTTCCCATCTTTCCAATTAGTATGATAGGGCATATCATGCAACCTTGGTCTATCATTTCTTTGAAATGGTGGCCTTTCATTTCTGCTTTGCTTCATTTTCATGTCTTTCAACATATCCATAATCTCTTTCATTTCATCCTTCTTTGGGGCTCTAGGATTATAAAGCTTTACATCATCCCTTTTGCTCACTTTGTCGGCTGCCTTTCTATCATTTTCTATTGTCATGGCTGTCTTAAAAGCTTGTTGTAGAGAACTAGGTCTATGAGATCTTATCTCATAATGTGTTATGCTATCAAATACATTGAGATAAAAATCAATTAAAAAAGAATCAACCGGTCTAATTTCTCTTGGGATTCTATTCAATACTTTATTGAATCTCTTGTTGAATTCTGCAATTGATTCATTCATATTCTTTTTTATACTTGTTAATTCAAGTGAAGAAAATAAGGTATCACTATGATCTCCAAACTATTCTACAAATAGATCAACAAAATCACACCATCCGGTTAGAGACCTATCAGGAAGACTTCTATACCATTCAAAGCGTCTTGTGATAAAGATTGAACAAAAAGTTTCATGAAGACATCTTAATGATCCTCATCCAACTCTTCAATTGTACTCTTAAGGTTGATTACATGTTTTGTAGATTCAGTCCCACTACCAAAGAATTTTGGGATAGTAGTCCTCAATTCATTGGAAATTGGATTTGGGTATCCTCTTATCCCATCAAAATCCAATTGTCTAAACCTTTCAATAACCATTGGCTGCCTTATGATATGATTTCTCCCTCCTGGATTGTGCATTCTATGACCTTGGTTATGGTGATTGGTATTTTTCATACCTCTGGTAACTTGACCTCCATTATTAGGATTTCCCGAGTTTGCACCTCCATGAAAAGGACCACCATGCTGTCCTGAATTTCTACTATGCTGACCCTCACCAAAGTGTCTCCCAAAGCCTTCACTTTGATTCGTCCTTCCATTTCTATCATCCATGCTATCAAATAAAGGATTCATATGGCTAGTGGCAAAGAGTGGGTCAAGATTTTTTCTATGAGGAGAGTTATACTTAGGTGTTTTATTTGCCCCCTCTTGATCAGATCCCCTTCTTTCTTCTCTCCATTTTTCTTGCTTTTGTTTCTCTCCACTATTTGCCTTATTATGCAGAGAAGAAATTTGTCCCCTTCTAATTCCAATCTTTTCAAGAATATGATCAGGTTGCCTCTTAAGTATTTGGCCATTTTATCATCTTGATGTGAAACTTCAGCCATCTTCTTAAAGATTGCATTCCATTGTTGCAGCTCTTCATCTTCTTCCTCTTCTACCCGAGTTATTTCACATTGTGGCTCTTGATCAGCTTCAGGGACTTGAAAGAAAGGATTGAAATTCTCATCTTCTTTCTCCAAACTATTATGATTTGAGATGATTCCTTCATTATAAGTATTTTGCCTACTACTCCTTTCATGGAAGTTTCTATGCCCTAAATAAATCATGTTTGGTGCTTGATTTTGTTCTTTCTTTGCTTACTCTCAAAGTTTAATTGGGTGAGATTATTCTGTCCTTTATTTATTGATCCCCTTCCCCACATATACTTCAGGGATAAATTTCTATGTCCTTTTTCTCTTTCTATACAAATTAATTGATCATTCATGAAAGAATATATTTATCATAGAGTCACCACCCTCTTTAAGGGAAATGTAAATTAATATCTTGGATTCTTCCTCAGTAGAGTATAAATCACAAAAAGTTTGATTTGAAACAAAGATTCTTGAAAGTATATAAATTTTTTTATGCTGGATTATAAAATCAAAATTCTTCAAAATCTGAATTATGAAAACCACCACAATGTCTCAAATAAATCAATTTCTCTATGCTAGTCTGAAAACAAACTCTTTAAGGTTTATTTGCAACTCTCCCCAGTGGAATCGCCAATCTGTAGGCTCTCAAAACTGCAAATTGGAATCCTATGAACCTTGCCAATTCAATGTTAGGATATCCAACCGGTTGAGGCCAACTTGACAGGATTGATCAATCTGATCCAAATCCTCTGCACTTTTGGCTCTGCAAGACCAAGGTGGGTACACCTACTCCTAAGACAACTCCTTTGGCCTTAAGCTCTTTATAGCAGATAATCTGATCACAAATACAACCAAAGTCTCTCCAAATAGCAAGAAATTAAGAAGACCTTTAGTATGCAGATTTAAAATCACACTTACAAATCTCTGTAACTTGCTAAAAGTATAAATGCTTGAAAATAGATGAGTTTGATAAATTATAACAGTAAGCAAATTGATTCCTTGAAAAGAAGAAGAAAAATGAATCACCAGTCCTAGGCTATAAATCAAATGATTGAATCTTGATGATCAATGCTTTATTTCCTTGGGCTACAAAGTCTATCAAGAGAGGGTTTATTAAGTACAACTTTATAAGATTAATATGTACTTCTATATCATCAAATTTTCCAAAATTTTGAATGTGGAAAATCAATCACATATGCAATTATGTGCCAGTCTAATAGATCTTTAACTTCCTTGGTGAGAAGAACAATTAGACAAAGATATGGAAAAACCAAAATATTTCACATTATCCTTGATAATCAGACTCAGAATGCCGCGATATATATTTTCTACATAGACAATATATTAAGAACAGCTTCAACAAGTTTATTAACAACTATAAAGGACTAACCGTCTTCCTGAGATATACTCTTTCCTCTGGATAAATAAAAATTGAGTCTCTTACCAATCATGCAAGAACTTTACAATCAGTTGATATGCCAATGACAGATGATCATATTGTTTTCTTGTTTCTCAGAACTGCTCACATCAATTATAGTTCAAAAACGATAAAAAATGTTGTCTTTTCTTTTCTTTAGCATCCTTTATTTATATATGGACAAAGGGATGTGCAACTATATCCCAACAGACATGCCTCTTCATAAATAGTAACTAATTGGCAATCTTAGTTATACAATTTGCAAACAATTATTTGCCAGCCTATAGTTATTTTATGTTTTCAAAACAAATGACAATTAAAAGTGAATAGATGTGTTGATTGATTTTAAACATGGATGAAGCAAATTGATTGCTGCAGCGTAAGTCCTTAGGCCACTCGATTCCTTTAACATCTGTTGAAAGTAACTATTTGGAAATAACTTTCTTCCAAAATATAAACTGAAGTGATCTAAATGAGACTATTGCACTTTGCCAAAATTATACCCTTCAACAACGTAAATCATGTCGCTTATCCATTGTGGAAGCAAGGTTGTTTAATCATATTTTCTCTCGGATAAATTATCGCCATTCATTCACATTCTTTGCAGTCCCCTTTTAGACTTTATGATGTTGTCGGTATATTTTGTATGTACGGGAGTTATGTAATAAACTTATGTTAAGTTATGTTAATCTTGGCGGTTAGCACCGAGAGTGTGAACCGTTACGACGCGACGTTTCGGTCGTGTCCCTTCGGAGGCTTTATGTATACTTTGCTCAGATTGGGAATAGGAGGAGTTATGATTTGGTTTTCTAAATACTTTATGTTTACCGAATTGCAATACTTTCCTGTGTTCATGTTTATCAGTTAATGTGTGTTTATGCAACTATTCTTGTTGACCCGAGAGGGAAAACATCTGGCGCCGCTGCCTAGACATACCCGGATGGCGAGTAGGCATAATGGGCTTACCCGTTAGTGCGATAAACCCAGAAGCTGAGGAAGCCCGTACCGAGTTGTACGACGGAGAGGATAATCTGGCACGTGACTTCCGAATTTTGTTTCAAGTAGCTCTTGAAACTCACGTCCGAAGGGAGGCAACGAACGGAGACGTCCCTGCAGGCGTAGTGTGGGACGCGATTGGGGCGAACCCTGCAGCGAATCGGTTGTTGAACCAACTTCCACGGTTGTTGGCACAAGCAGCACTCGCACGACGTATTCGGCAAGAGGAAATTGACCGTGAGGACCGCCGCCAGGAGATCCTCCGTGCATTCCATGCCCAAGAGCATCTTCGTCGCCGTCGGGAGGAAGGAAATGACAAACAGTAAAGTTGTTGAAGTTTGAAACGAAGGGGAACGGAACACAAAAATTCCATTGTAGTTCAATTGAGAATGTTGTAAAGCAACATGAATTAATAAAAAATAAGTGTTCTTTTTGATTGAGCAATGTGTATAGTTTGTCTTGATGCCCAATAATTTAAATAAAGATCGAAATAAGAAAGTGATAGATGACGAAGGGGAAGCCGCACAGAAGGCTTTGATATCTGCGCAGCAACGTGAACGTCGGTGTAGGCTCAGGCAACTTGCCAAAGACCAGCTTGCCAGAGGGTTGCCCGAAGGGGACCTCGGAAGTGGTACGGAGGGTGCAGAAGCCGAAGAAGAGTTCACTTCTCCGGAACGGAGAGTGCGGAGTCGGGAAGAGTTACTTGAGGAGACACGAGCGAGAAGAGCCTTTCTCCAAGAGGAGAGAGTACGGTTTGAGGTGGGTCTCCGTACACCAAGCGCGGAGAACCAAACCGGCGGAGAGGGTGATACTGCAGAGGGTGGCACGAGCACACCAGCAAACCCTCCGTTGGAACCGAGAACCCCACACGGTACGGTGCCAGGAGAAGGGCAAGTACCACCAGCCCAGCAACTACCGCAAGGACAAGTACCACAAGTCCAGACTACCCACAACACTCAGGGAGGTGTGGGCACGAGTGGTATCGGTGCACCGCCTCCACCGCGGCCAACCATGGCAGTGAATAAGCAGAAGTTACCGAAATTTACGGGGCAATCCAAGGAGGATCCAGTTCGGCACTGTCGAACATGTGAAACGATATGGACTGCACACGGGGTAACTGACGAGAACGAATGGATCCGTCAGTTCCCTGCAACACTGCGGGAGGGTGCCATTGATTGGTACTCGGACGTTGACAAGACAAGGCTCACGACATGGGACGATGTCAAAAAGGCCTTCCAGACGGAGTTCCAATTGTTACGGGATGATAATGAAATATTGGCGGAGATCTACAACACGAAGCAAGCCAAGAATGAGTCTGTCCGTGCGTACGGCCGACGACTCAAAGAACTCATTGGAAAAATGGAGTCGGCCCCAGCGGATGAATTGAAAAAGAGATGGTTCGTGGAGGGACTCAAAACATCCCTCCGAAAGAAAATGAAGATAGTACCGCCTACTTCGTATAGTAATGCATATAACCGAGCAATGGATCTCGAGAGCGAATGTAAGACCTCGAAGAAGACAAGGTCATCTTCTGATGATGATTCAGAGACGGAAAGTAGTGAGGACGGGTCGAGCAAGAAAGTGCTTGCATTGCAAAAAGACCTTGAGAGGATGATGCGAGAACTTAAAGCCGTCAAAGGAAGTGCTAGCAAAGCCGAAGAAGATACCGTGTGGTGTACGGACTGCAAGGAGGCAGGCCACACAAAAGGGTCTTGTCCGAAAAAAGCTTTTTGTGATATCTGCCAAATCGCAGGACATCCCCTTAAAGAATGTCCCTATAACTTGAGGGCAAGAGGCCAACAAGTACTCTATGCACAGGAGCAACCTTCCACGTCTGGTACGGGTGGACAACAGAATGCTGCATCATCTGGCGGATATAAAAATAACCGCCGGGGAGGCCGAGGCAACAATGAGAATAAGCCCCGGATCCAATATGATGCCAAGGGAAGACCCATGATACAATGTCGGAGTTGTAATCAGTGGGGTCACTATGCTCGTGATTGTCAGACGGAGCCCGCGACTCCGCAGAAGTTGTGTCGGTGGTGCGGACCGGGCGACCATGAGGACGCTAATTGTCCGAAGCCCGGCTGTAACATCCTGGAGTTGGAATGTAGAGGTACTGAGAAGGTCCTGACAGTCACCCGTGCCCAAGCCAAAAAGGCCACGTACCCACACCCTCCGACGGAGAAACAGAGGGTACTGCAAGCGAGGGCCGAGATCGAAAAAGAGATACAGGACCGGAAGGAACCGGCCGACGCCGACACTTCTCACCGAGAATTGGCGGAGCAAAGTATACTACGGCAGATACTGCAAATGGAAATACCCGTGAAGATCAAGGACCTGTTGGAGACCATGCCACACCTAAAAACAGCTCTATTCCTAGGGCCTAACACGCCACCTACGACGGTGGAACGAACGGAGATCCCAGGCGGCTGTGCAGCCGACCCGATGACGTTATCAATAAACCATGGACGGAACCCGGCAGTAGTAGAAATGGGTATCCTGGGTAAAATCCTCACGAACACCATCGTTGACGGAGGGTCGGGCGTTAATGTCCTTCCGGAGGAAACTTGGAAGAGTTTGGGGAAACCGACGCTGTGGCCACCAACCTTCAATCTGTTAGGGGCCGACCAGCACGGTATTAAACCACTCGGTATGCTAATGGCACAGCAGGTGACTATCGGAACCCAGCCTTTCACCTTAGACTTCGTCGTAATCCCTCTCAAGCAAAAGGGGTATGACGCTATATTGGGTAGAGGGTGGTTGGTGACAGCCCGAGCCAATCACAACTGGAAGAAGAACACCCTCGCATTCGAGAAAGGGGGGAGGAAATTTGTGGTAGACCTCGCCACACAAATGGTTGGAGAGGAAATGGCGTCCGACTCAGACTCCGATGGTGGCGGGATGGACGGAGAGGAAGAAACTATGGAACCGAACGATGAAGGGGTACTTGAGATAGAAGGAGATACGGATTCACTAGATGGTCTCTTTCACTGGCAAATGCGTGACTACGAGGTATTTCAGCCATCGTGCAATATACTGGAGATCGGGAATGAGTTCCCTACGGAAGAAAACACGAACGAGTTCCCTCCGGAGTACACAGAATATACAGAGGGGGAAGCCCAGATGAGAGTAAGTCCGGCCCACGTGTTCTCGGAGGGAGAACCTATCCAATACAAAGAGGCAAAATTGGAAACAATAAATCTCGGGGACGAGCAGAATCCCAAGACTATCCTGGTGGGAGATGACTGGGATCCCGTGTTAAAAACGGCAGCCTTCAAAATATTCACAGAGTATAAGGACGTGTTTGCCTGGAATTATAAAGACCTGAAGGGCGTACCTCCGGAGCTCTGCGTGCACCGCATCCCTTTGGTTCCTGGAGCCCAACCTGTGCGGAAGAGGCCGTACAGGATGAACAAAAACTATGCTGCAAGGGTGGAGACCGAGATTGCGCGGATGCTGGACGCGGGGATAATTTTTCGAGTAGACACAAGTGAGTGGGTGTCACCAATCGTGATATCTCAGAAGAAAGAGGCTAACCAAATCCGCATCTGCGTAGACTTTAGGTGTCTCAATGCGGTGACCATTAAGGATCCCTTCCCGATACCCTTCACAGACAGCATACTCGAGGAGGTGGCAGGCCATGAGATCTATTCCTTCATGGACGGGTTTTCAGGATATAACCAGATATACATTGCAGAGGAGGACAAGCTAAAAACCACCTTTGTAGTGGAAGATGGTGTGTACGCCTACAACCGGATGCCCTTCGGCCTGTGTAATGCACCTGCAACTTTTCAGAGAATCATCCTGCACATCTTTGACAAGATGTCGAGAGGGAATTTTAAAGCATTTCTGGATGACTGGTCCATTTTCAGTAGCCAAGACAAACACGTTGTAGCACTCGGAGAGTGCATGGAGCGGTGCCGGAAGGCACGTCTGGCACTCAACCCGAAGAAGTGTCGTTTCATGGTACCGCAGGGGAAGCTGCTCGGACACATCGTTTGTAAGGAAGGGTTGAAGACGGACCCCGACAAGGTCCGGGTGATAATTGAAATGGAGGCTCCCAGTGACATAACTGGTGTCAAGTCATTCCTGGGCCATATCGGGTACTACCGACGGTTCATAAAGAATTTTTCCCGGATTTCATACCCGATGGATAAACTTATGAAGAAAGGGGAGCCGTTCCTCTGGGCGAAGGAGCAAGGGGAGGCATTCGAGGACTTAAAAATGAGACTGTTGGCAGCCCCCATCTTGGCATTTCCGAACTGGGACAGAGAGTTCCATGTTCATGTGGATGCGTCAAACTACGCCATCGGGGCCACCCTGGCACAAGAAGGCGAACATGGGCTGGATCACCCAATCTATTTTGCAAGTCGGTTACTCTCGAGGGCGGAGAAGAACTACAGCACTACAGAGCGAGAGGCTCTCGGAATGGTCTACTCGGTTCAGAAGTTTCGGCACTACCTATTGGCGACGCCGTTTACTTTCTTCGTGGACCACCAGGCTTTGATGTACTTGGTTAACAAGCCCATCATTCAGGGAAGGGTGAGCAGGTGGTTGCTGCTCCTTCAAGAATTCACCTTCAGAATTGTTGTACGGCCAGGACGCAGTCATGTGATTGCGGACCAATTGTCTCGAATTAAGTCTGGCGAGCCTCCAGTAGGAATAAACGATGACTTTCCAGATACTCACCTGTTTCACATCGCCGTACTACCGAAGTGGTACACAAGTATCGGTGAGTACCTGTCCACGGCCCGATTTCCAGAAGGAATGCTCCCCGGAGAGCGTAGAAAATTGGTTCTGAGGAGCAGAACCTTCCAGCTTATCAACGGACTGCTGTACAAAATGGGTCCAGATCAAATATTGAGGCGTTGCGTAATGGAGGAAGAGGTTCCGAGAGTGTTGAAAGAAGCTCATGAGGGACCTGCCGGAGGGCATATGGGCCCCGACACCACCGCCAGAAAAGTCTTGTTGGCAGGCTTATGGTGGCCGACGGTGTACAATGATGCCAGGGAGTGGGTCGTCGGCTGTGACACATGCCAGCGGGCAGGGAGACCTCTCAAACGAGACTACATGCCACTTAACCCTTCTCATGCACAGGAATTGTTTGAACGGTGGGGACTGGATTTTGTGGGGCCTTTGAAGCCCAGCCGCGCTCGACGCTGCCGGTACATTGTGGTGGCGACGGAATATTTGACCAAGTGGGTGGAAGCTCGAGCACTGACGGATAACTCTGCTCTAAGCACGGCTAAGTTTATTTATGAGCAGATAATAACGAGATATGGCATCCCGCTTCAGTTGACGAGTGATAGGGGTGGCCATTTCGTCAACCACGTGATCAAACTCCTGACGACAGAGTTCAAAATTTTTCACACGTTCTCGAGCCCGTACTACCCCCGGGCAAATGGTCAGGCAGAGGCCACCAACAAGATCCTGGTCGGCGTAATCTACAAATCTTGCGGTGTCGAGGGCGAGGATTGGGAAGAGAGGCTACCCTCGGTACTATGGGCCTATCGGACGTCTTACAAGGTGACCACCGGACAGACGCCCTTCCAACTCATGTATGGACAGGAGGCCGTGGTACCGGTGGAATTCATGGTTCCAAGTCTGAGGATTGCCATCGAGAATAAATTGGGGGATATGGAGAGTCTGAGGGAACGACTCTATCTCTTAAACAAGTTGGATGAAAAACGGGCTTTGGCACAATGGGCCACTGAAGCGACGCAGCAAAGGAGGAAGGTCTGGCACGATAAGCATCTCCGACGAATGCAGTTTACCCCAGGCCAATTGGTTTTAAAATACAACGGGCGAAATGAAATCAAGCCTGGAAAATTCAAAGTAAAATGGATTGGGCCCTACAAAGTACGAGAGGTGGCTGCCAATGGGTCTGTGAAGCTGTGGACCCTCGACGGACAGGAAATTCCGGACGCGGTGAACGGGTCGAAACTGAAAGTCTATCATGAACGACCGACGGCCACACCGCGAGCGTCGGGTACTTAGAAAATTCAGAAAAATTATTTTAAAAAAAAAAAAAAAAAAAAAAAAAAAAAAAAATTGAAAAAAAAAAAAAAAAAAAAAATTGAAAAATTGAAAATTGAAAAAAAAATTGAAAAGTTGAAAAAATTGAAAAAAAAAAATATATAAAAAATAAAATTTAAAAAAAAAAAAAAAAAGAAAAAAAAGTGCAGAGTAACATGTCCGTACGGTACCGTACGACATGCATCTTAATGTTTTAACACCGTACGGCAGGTATATTAGCACCGTACGACATTATTGCAGCATTATTAAAACCCGTACGGCGCCAGGCATAGAGGAAATTGCTATCGAACTTGGCCGTACGACCAACTGGCGTGTGCGGATAAGGACTTGTTGTACGGCACCGTACACTTTGGAGGAGTAGACCGTGCATCACCGTACGGTTTTGAGTGCCGTACATTGCCGTATGGAAAGGGTATAATTTCGTAATATCAAATCTGAAGACCGTACGGAGCCGTACGGATGTAGCCTGCCGCATTGCATGGACCGTACGTGCAAGGAAGAAAAACAAAACGTGAAGGCATTCAGGATCGTACAGCATGAGGAAGTGAGTACGTCAAATAACAGTTAAGTTGCATATATGTCGTAAGGGTCCGTACGGCCCTATAGTATATAAGAGATCAATTTTTTTTTGGCAAAGACGTCTGTACACATTGTCTTTCATTGCGTCTAAGGAAGACTTGGGATTGCCGTACATAGCATTGGGGCGTGTGAAGGGAAAGCATGAAAGAGGAAATTCATATGGTATACTAAAAAAAAAAAAAAAAAAAACGACGACAAAACAAAGCAGCTCATATTGAAGAACAAATGGTACCGAAGGGAAGGGCATGAGCAGGAAGTAAGGGAAACATAAGCGGTTTGCAGAAAAGAGCATGGGAGCATACGAAAATCACAAAATTAGTGTGTTTCATAGACTTTGAAGGTGCTAAATTGGTCTTGGCGGCGGGGGCGCTGCCCCTCGACCCCGCCCTGTACCGCGACAGGGAGCGCGCCTGGGGCTCTGCCCCAGGACCCCGCGGGGGCGCTGCCCCTCGACCCCGCTGGGGGCGTTGCCCCCTAGACCCCCAGTCGGTTTAGTTATCAACCCTTGGAGAGTGTGACCAGTTGATGAGACCTGCAGCTGCTACATATTTGCATATTGGAAAAAGTACATTGGCTGAAGGAAGTTGATTTGTACGACAGAAGTATTTCAAAAATCAGTTACGAACCGTTATTACACAGTACAGAAGGATGAGCTCAAGGCAACAGCAGAGTTCTTGGAGACAAAAATTGCAAATTTCCAAACCAGCCAGTAGTAGCAGACCAAGGGTTTCACATTCCAGAAGCATGGACAGGAAACAGAAGCACCGTCCGCAGCAGGCCCAAAAAGAAGTCACCTGGAAGACTGTGACATTTGAAGGGCTGAGCGGAGTGGAATGCCGTACATGGTGGGAGCAGACTCCGGATACCAATTTCTTGAAGGGACAGATTCGGCGGGCCGGAGTTCATTGGGCAATACAGATGCCGTTGCCTTCCATTAAGGAGTACGAGGGTCCTCTGAGGGGGATGATTGATACATTTGACCGGTTCAGCCGACGGAGTACATTGAAATATTGTGGTACAGAGATTCAGATTTCATTCACAGCTCGAGAGATTTCGAGGGTGTTTGGTATTCCTGGTACACAGGGCAGGAAAATCGACTTGAAGCCGAGGAAGCTGACCAGAGAAGACAAGGAGAAGTATATTAAGCTGGTTTCAAGAAATTTGTCTCAGCAGGAGTTCGAGTCATTGCTTGGCTCTTCTTCCCGGAATCGAGGACTTAAAAAATCATTTGTGGCCCCAGGTGAATGGCGATGTTTGATGGATATCGTGAAGAGCAGGTTGACCGGGGCGAGTAGGGCATCCGACATTGCCCTTACACATTTGGTTTTCATGAACGGGATCCGCCAGGGGACAGTATATGATTGGGCTTCAGTGATGGCGGAGAGGCTGTACGAGTTTATGACTCTACAGCATAGGACGTTTTACATGCCCCATATTGCCATAGGGTTGTTTCTGAATGCTGCCCGAGAACAGATTCCGGCGGAGAAGCTGAGGCCACAGCCGGTGGACATTGCGACGGGAGAGCCTCTCATCTTTCATTGGCGGCATTTGGATGCTGGAGGGGTACAGACAGGACTGAAGAGGAAGCGTCAGGCCCTCTCTGAGTCGGAAGGGGAGAATGTGGACAGTGGACGGGAGGAGTCCAGTGAGGACTCGGAGGAGGAGGAAGACAGTGAGAGTGAGGCAGTAGGCGGATCGGACACTCCCGACACAGAGGCACTGACTTCACCATCTGGGGTTGTACCAGTTTCGACTCCGACTGAGAGTGCACCACCTCTTGTTTTATTCACACCACCCGCACCCTCGGTGACTGTTGCAGCGGGGCCCTCTGTACCATCCGGTACCACATTAGAGGCCGTACCAGTACCACCGTTCGGAGAGCTCCGGGCTCCTGTAGTATTACACCCGACGGGCCAGACTTTAGAGCCACCTACAGTTCAGCCAGCTGATGCAGGACAGACTAGCGGAGATGGTGCTCGAGGCTCAGAGCAGGTTACTTTGGAGGTTGTGGGCACTGAGGCGTTTGTGCGGGTTGCGCCAGGGGTATTGGAGGAGGCGCCACCTCAGACGGTGCCGACAGGGGTTGGGGACCCGAACTCTCGAGTGTTTTCTTGGCTCGCGCAGTTCAAGATGTCTCCCATCGCCATGGCAGCCCCGAGTTCCCTGTCGCCTGACAGAGCAGTAGTAGAGATTGTTGATTTGGATACAATGATGTCGCCACCCCGTGAGGAGCCAGCAGAAGGGAGTGAGATGTGTGAAAGACCTGATCCTGTGGAGGAGCAGAGACAGCCGGTTGAGGCTTGGGAGGAGTCACAGAGGGCGATGCCACTGAGGGAGACCGCGCAGACAGTATGGGAGCAGTACTTGGCGGATGTAGCTGCTGCAGGCCAGCGGGTCGTCGCCTCAACAGAGCTTCAGGGCCAGGAGAAGGTTGCTGAAGAGTTGGAGCGCCTTTTGACATTTGTACGGGTTGGCTGTCCACAGGCATTCGTCGAGTGCTTTGAGGCTCGGGGATGGCCTACACAGGAGACTCTCACTATGTTGGAGGATTGGGCTCTTCGGGTGCCAGCAGGAGAGAGCCGACTGCAGGGTCTTATTCGGGAATTGGAGCAGGCATTTCGAGAGGAGTACTTCACTCTCAGACGCTTGGAGCACGCTTCTTCAGTGCATCAGGCTACGGGCTTGGCGGCTGAGGCAGCTCGGGAGGAGGCAGTTTCCCATCTCACAGCCTTGGAGACAGTAGTGGTTCAGGAGAGGGAGTCCTGGGAGGTTGAGCGGAGCACCATGAGGTCAGAGTTGGACACACTACGGGCAGAGCGGGATTTATTGGAGACTCGCTTGAATTCAGCTATGGAGGCTGCGGATGCAAAGGAGAAAGCAGTGTTAGAGGCCGCCAGCATGGTTCGGACAGCGATGGAACTGAAGATGCGAGCAGAGCAGGCTTTGCAGACCCGGACGAGTCAGGTCTATGAGTTGCGAGCCCAGATTGCTTCAGCACCGGCACCAGCTGGACCCTCATCTTCAGGGATGCTTCCTACGCCCCCTTCTCAGTAATTTGTAATAGGCTCCATTTTGTCTATGTTTTCTTTTGTCAGTCGTCGGAGCCGACTTCTTTTATGGGGGGGATGATGTTGTCGGTATATTTTGTATGTACGGGAGTTATGTAATAAACTTATGTTAAGTTATGTTAATCTTGGCGGTTAGCACCGAGAGTGTGAACCGTTACGACGCGACGTTTCGGTCGTGTCCCTTCGGAGGCTTTATGTATACTTTGCTCAGATTGGGAATAGGAGGAGTTATGATTTGGTTTTCTAAATACTTTATGTTTACCGAATTGCAATACTTTCCTGTGTTCATGTTTATCAGTTAATGTGTGTTTATGCAACTATTCTTGTTGACCCGAGAGGGAAAACATATGAGAGTTTACTTCCAACTTCAAAACACATTTTCGTCAAAAGTCGGGAGGCAAAGACCCACTACAACAGATACACGGCACCCAGATTTGTCATTCTCATTTGCAAAAATGTTTGGTGGTGACACCTTCCTGATATATATATAGTTCATCCCAGTAGCATAATCGGGATGTTGAGGACATTCTGTTAGCAAATTTAAGTTGTCATTAGTGAAGATAGATGCAAACACCATTGCCCCCGGTAGAGGTTCACCGGTCGATCACTGGCATTACTTTATAGGCACCGGTAGATTAGAAACAGAGTGTATGCACTGGTAGACTAAACAGAGGAGATGCACCGGTAGACTAAACAGAGTACATTCTTCCGGTATTATATTGTATACAGGGATGGACCTGGTACAAGATTGATACCAGTCACCAACATGTCTATCCGTACTGGTAAATGCGGAGCTGTTTGAGTTAAAACTGGAATATGCGAACCATCCACCATTTATGAACTGAAGTTAGCTTTTTAACAAAAGTTAGTTTTATTTCTACGCGGATGTTTTCAAAGTAAACTCAAGATCATCTTGCAAAGCTTTTTGCTGCATGATTTATGGTTGAGTTTACAGTCTGGCGGTTCTATGAGTTAGGTTTTAATAAGATTAATTTCTTATATATACAGGTTATAGGATGCGAAACCAGTGTTGTTGAATATACAAAGCAGGAGAGAGTTATCTTTTGAGAAGAGCTACAGTCACAGAGGTGAAAGGCAGAAAGGATCAATAGCCAAGCAGAACAGTAAGGTCAACAGGTATGATCTAATCAGACAAAGAGTGTCAATTCTGATCATTGATTTTATTTTGTGAAAGCATATTCAAATCCCTTCATCAGGGTGAACCCTAATAGGTTCTTTGTAAAAATCCTTTAACCGGGTAACATCTTTGTTGATGTTGAAAGTCCTTTAACAAGGCGGCTCCTAACAGAGCTAAGATCTTAACCGATCTTCTACCAAATCCCTTAACCGGGTAGCACTCTTGCAAGTGCTTTGTAAGCTCCTAACAATGCGTCTTTATCACTGTAGTGAAGTTGTGAGCTCTGTCTCACCGTGGTTTTTTTCTTCTAACCGAGGGTTTCCACATATACATAATGCGTTGATCTAAGTTTTTCTATTTCTGTTTGTGAATGATTGTTTACATTCTGTTTATCTTGCAAGAATCTTTATACAAGTGTAAAATTGCAATAGAAATAGTATTTACTGATTCACCCCCCGCTCTTAGTAACCGGTTAGGAATAACAATTGGTATCAGAGATTAGTTCTCTAAGATATAAAGCTTAACTGCTTCAGAAAAAGATCATGGAGGGTTACAGGTATCAGAAACATCTTGAGGAAGCCAACGACATCATTGCCTCTTTGGAGAATAGGCTAAGAAGATCTCTTGCCAAAAGAAAGGAACTGGCTCTACAGTTGAGCGAGAGCAATGAGACTATTAAAGAACTCTCTGGGCAGAGTCGATCAGATGAAGCTGAGGAGGTAGTCTCTGAGCTCATGGAGAGGAACCAGATCCTAACCGATCAGATCTCCAACCTAAAAAGGGAGCAGCAAGATAATGCCCTAAGGATGATTAAACTGATTGAGAAAAAGATGAAAGCTAAAGATGAAAGAAACACTGTAGTTAAGTCATTAATAGCCTCTGACAGAGAAAGGAATCTTGCAAAGGAAGTGGTAAGGGAAAATGATCTTGTCATTCTGCAACTTCAAGAAGACATGCAAATTGTCACTCAAGAAAATGCCAACATGAAAAAGGGTTGACATGATAGAGACGATGCATGCAAAAGGCTGGCAACAGAGTTGTATCAACTGAAGAAGCAGATGAAAGAACTTGAAGAAAGGAATGAAACCCTAAAGAGATACAACTCAAAGCTTGATGAGCAACTCAAAGCTCAAAGAACACACAAAGATCCCACCGGACTTGGGTTCACCGGTCAAGACACCAAGGAGATTGGTGAGTCATCAGGAGCCAACAAAAGCAAGAACGGAAAGAAGAAACTGGAAGAACAAAAGGGAAAAAAGACCTTCAACACTTCTTGCAAACACTATGGGAAACCGGGCCATAAAACAAGAAACTGCAGAAGTGCATCGGTAAAGCCAACTAACAGTTACTGCAAAAACTCTTGCAAACATGGCCACAAGACCAATGAATGTTGGGCTAGCTCCACAAGTGTGTCCAGTGGTAGTAGGGGAAGCTTCAAGGGCTACTGCTACGCATGCAACAAGTTTGGACACAAAGCTGATGAATGCAGATCCAAGACTATGGCATTCAGATCCCTACCGAGACCGGTATTCCCCAAAAGGAATAAGAATCGGAGCACATCCAATTGTGCTAACTATGGCATGCATGGTCATAATGACTCCTGGTGCAAATCACCCAACAAGAGAAGGGTAAATCCATGGAAGGCAACCGGGATAGTGTGTTACACCTGCAACAAAGTTGGACACCTAGCTAAAGACTATAGGAACCGGTCAATGAACAAAAGGAAAGGATCGGTCAAACCGGTGGAGAAGACCTCGTCTTCAAATGAGAAGAACAACAAAGGAAAGAAGACCGAGAAAGAAGTCAAGCAGATTTGGTTCAAGAAGGAATCAAAGAACTCCGCTGAGGAGAAAACAAAGGAAAGATCATCATCAACCGATGGTGATATCTTTTCAGCAAACTAAGCCTACAAGGCTTAGAGGGAACCAGTAGCTCGTCTACTACTCCCGATAGGACTGGTGAGTATTAAATTCACTCAGTCTACAAGAAAGACCGGACAGGTAAGAGTTGATCAACCGGGGTTTTCTCAACCGAAAAAGTTTGAATACCGGTTGGCAAAAACGGAAAGAAAGGTTAGGTAAGGTAATAAATGTTGTGGTTGTTAAATGAATAGTTACCATTTAGTAATTATCGTTATGCCCTAACACTATATAAAGAAAGGAGAATTACTCATTTACTTTTACTTTGCAATTTTGTGATTAACAATTTCTTATGCTTGAGTAATATTCTCGTGCTTTGATCATCGAACGATATTGTCTGTAATACCGATCAAGCGACTTTCTGTGTAAACTGGTTATCAAGAAATGACATCATCATCCTCCGCTATCAAGTTGGTCAAGGGAAACCAAGTCGACCGACCTAGATACGATATTATGGCGGTTCAAAATAGGGAAAATGACATGGCTGGTGCGCTATCGCCGATGCCAAATGGAGTCCTCATGACTGAAGATGTCACGGCCTTCATTCATGCCAAGCAGGAAGAACTAGGTGAGACCTACATCCGTAGCGAGTACCTCTCACTATGCAAAGATGGAAGACTTCCTGATAAATACGCAAAGCTAGTGTCGTATGGATTAATCAACTGAGTTTATTACCTGACCATCTTCCGACCCGACTGCATTGTTAAGAAATCTGAATCGTCCAATAGAGATAATATATACTAGTATGATATTGTAGAATACAATTGCCTTCGTTATTGATTGATTCTACAATAACAATAGGGTATATGTATATATTGAATAGTCATGTAATGAATAGACATGACCGTATATACTTATGGTCATGTCACTTCATTACATAACTATTAGTTAACATATCTTAACCAATAGTTTATTCATACTTTGTATAATATACACACACACACACACACACACACATATGCATATTAATATATACTTACTTTTCAATTATATTATATAGTATATATATATAAATATATCTATATTTATATGCATATCATGATTGTCTCGTCATTTATTAAACAAGAACGAACAATACTTTAACACTCCCTCTTGAGAGAGAGTTTAATAGAATTTATAGAATCTTTTCATATCATGATATCCGGCACATCCGGGACAGACCCTTTCGGAAGTCGATGTAATGACCCTTACCAATAGGATCACTAAAACTCTCAATCCGTGCTTACGAATTTTGTCAAACAGTTGGCATGTAACTGAATAGGGCTGCAATATCACTAATTGTTGTGCAACGAAACCATAATATATGATGCCAATAATGTATGAACAACAACTCCAGATTATAACAACTACCAATCTAATGGATAGACGACAATATGAAACTCAAATATGAAGTCCAATGCAATTCTGATTTTATGACAGCAGATTGAATATTAAATATGGCATGGACTGCACTTATACCTATGACTGATTACAATATCAGATCTCATGGACTGTCACTACAACACATGTGCATCAAATGAAACCCTTTCAAATGTAGGCTATTCTGATTTGTAACAGCAATAGAACTGATTACAATGAGGGACTGTGCATATATGGACTGAATTGTATTGACCAACATATGATTGTTCTATTATATCAGATTGACATGACTGTCATATCTATGCAATTTGCTTAAATCAAACCCTTATCTATGCAATGACAATATCCAATAACAATACAACAAAATCTGGACTGTTCTAATTGCCAAATCTGAATATGTAATAACAGTGAATGTATGACAGCATTTTCACATAAATTTTGACATGTATTACAATGCAAAAACCTGGTATTGATGCCCTTGATGAAGACCACGGTTTGATGGTGCTGTACGCTGTTGAAGATCCCTGAATCCGCCCCAAACAAATTCACAAATTTCTGAAGACGTCACTGTATGGCAGGGCCGTACAGTACAGCTAGGGCGTCAGCTCTATAAAATAAATCCCAGGGTTTTGAGTCCCCAAATTGTGATAAAAAGGGGCGCCTAGGGTTGTTGCATAACCCTCTAAAATATTAAAATCATCCGCCAAGCCAATTAGGAGGTATGAGCAAAAACGTGGGTCCAAACCCTGAACTGGCAGTCTGAAAAATATGTCAAATTCGTCTTCAAACCCTTGTCAATTGATCCACCGCTGCTAGGGCACAACTGAAACCCTTATTCCAAACCAAATAAACCCTCAAAACTGAATCTCTATGAAGTCCAAGTGAGATGGCTGAATACCAACTCCTCAATTGCAACAATTCAAGTGATATTTCACACCCTCAAAGTTGCCAATCCAAGGGAGTGACTCGTTCCCAAAGACTGAATAATGATTTGCAGATCCAAAGACCACAAATGTCTTCACAATGAAGAAGTAGAAGAGATATCCAAAACAAGCATGTCAAAATGAGAGGCCTAGCCTTCTATTTATTCACTTTTCCTGGAACTTCTAGAACTCTCCTTTATAAAATCTCATTAAAAAGCACTTTTTATAATAAAATAATATTATAAATCAAAAAGTGCAACTCAACTTAAAATTAGAACATGTAGGCCCCGATAACTTATAATAATAAAATATAACCTCTTAAACTTCTCCAAAAGCCAATATAACCGTCTGATCTGCAAAAATGACTCTCTCTCCACCATTTGCCTACGAGAGTCGGGGATAGGCAAATCTGGCACGCTAAACGAGGTCAGCCAAAATGGGGACATGACAGTCGATCATGATAGGCGTCAAGATATTCGGCACATCTGGGACAGACCCTTTCGGGAGCCGATCTTGACAAGTTATTACACATCCAGTAATAACATAAGCAACAAGATATCCAACATATCCGGGACAGTCCCTTTCAGGAGTCAATCTTGAAGCCTGGTTAACTATTTTCAAGATCGTCACCTTGAAATAGTAACCCAACACACATGAAAGATCGTCACCTTTCATAACACAAAATGAATGGGCCCATAAAGTCTACCATGACTTCCGACACTTCGGGGGACACAATTTAATGTAGTCTCGTCATGAAAATAGACTTGAATATCATGATCTCCGCACAGTCGGGACACACAATTAAGTAGTCTATCTTGACACTTTGGTTCACTATTACCAAGTGAGGAAGGCTTCCACCTTAAACTTGTCTATCAAAGCCAAGAATCATTTAAGATACAAAATGATAGATCACTAAGGCTGAAAACCTCTTTTCAGCTAAGACTTTATTCCTCAACATCAGGAATACTTCCTCTGAATTAATATGACCACGATCTTGGGTTGCCATCTTAATTTGATCTTCTAGCTTCTCCCACTGACATGAAAGCATAGCCTTCTCACATGGTAATTCATCATAGTTCTCTGCTACAGTTTCTTGATCACTAGGTAACCAACAAAACATGGTCTACTCCCTCTGAATCAAGATCTTCGAATGTCCACTGATGCAGATCCTTTCGCTTCCTCTTCTGTCACGGAGGCATACCCTGTTTATATGTTCATCTCAGTGTTACTACAGGATGTGATTCCATACCTTTCTTCCTGAGAGAATCGATGTCTCATACATGAATAATCTGAATAGACATAAGGTTGCCGACTCACATTGACTAGCATGGGATGCATTTTGATCTTTTTCAAGGCCACAACATTAATACTCCCTCTTGGACTTGAGGGAAGATAATAAAAGCCTCTAGTATGATGTTCATCTCAATGAACTATAGTTTCAAGATGTATGAATTACTTCAATCAGAGATCCTATCCATGTGCATCTCATCTGTGATTCTATCCATGAGTTTCCAGTTCTATAGCCTCATAATTGTTTCACCTTCAGCAATGATCTCCCTCTCAATCAATATGATCAATTTTGTCACAAGTTGACTAAATCATCTGCTCCCTCTAAAGCTCAAGTTCACCAATTCTTAAACTTTCTGAAGATGTCAGGACTCCCTCTTAATCTAATATCAACCTTTTGCGAGCAAGTCGTGTCTTATCCTCTAGATGTTGTATTGTCTCCCTTTGAATCTTGGAGTACTAACTTTAACATTTAACCTTCTCGTTCAAGGTTTTCTCTGATCGTTCATCAGACTTCTTCTGACCTTCTTGTCGGAGGTTGCTTCTTATATCTATAGAGTGTCAGACTCCCTTTGAATCTGATAGCAATCCTCCTTTTCATAGATGCACACCCTTCGAACAATAACCTTCATTTCTATATACTTTAAACATTATAGCATATAGTGTGCTTATAAGTTTTCTAACTCTTGAGTCATGAGAAAACACAAAGTCATCGACAAGAGAAAACACTTTGCTTTTAATTCAGGCCCACTCTCCATGCTCGGCTTGCCACATAATCATCCTCATTGTCAACGCAGTCGAACATCACAATTTTATGAAATAGACCGGTGATGTAGAATGAAATGTCTAAGAAGAAGTAGCATGACATGGTGCCCACCAAATGGCACCCGTGGATTCTCAGAATGACAACTACAGATATGCCTAGCTGCATTCAAATTTGACTGTTTTGATAGACGGACAGCACTTATGAACAAATATTTGAATAATCTCATTTTATCTCCAGCTTAGTTCATGATCGGCACTCAGATTGCAACTGTTGTTACTGGAGATTCCAAAGACTTAATTCTATAGAATTCATTGCTCATAACAAACTCAGCACGCACCACCAGCTTCAAACAACGCTCTGTAATAGGCCCGATATTCCTCTTAGAACGTGCAGCTAATAAAAAATGGCTTCGATGGCTCAACTGATAATATACTGCGATATCAAAGAGAATAACCTTCGCTGTGTGTAGAGACAACTCGACAGGTGACATCAAGCGTAGTAGAAACTAGGACTTTGACTTCCGCGAGGATTGTATTGCCTCCCAAATATTAATATAACTCTGAGCTTTGTGTGCCATAGTATTGATAACCTGATTACCACAGTAGAGAGAATATTCACAAGAAATATATTAATCAAATACTCTTAATACAAACTCAAATGGTTAACTCCCAAACGAGTCACTTCCTTGAATACCCAACGATCTTCCACCACCGGTTCCGGTCCAGGTTAAATAAATATACTGTCTTCTGTACCCTATCAATTCTGAGACCACTTGATGCAGAGATAATCAATCAGACATTCAAATCTGTATATCTTTTCGTTCTTATTAAATATTGATCAGAGGTTCAGAATCTTTTAATATCTAACACTTAATAACATCAACTGTATCTTATGTCTCACACTTAATTAATCATTCATCTCATCACTATTTGAGGGCGGTTGCCAATCTTACGGTTCCTTTGTGGACTGAGACTGAATTCTAACACCATGGAGCTTCAACTCAGGTACGCGCACATTGATGTTCACCGCCAATCTTTTCTTGAAGATTGAATAATAAGCATGAGGATATTCAATACTTCTTGGATCACCCCGAACAACTCTGCAGATGATCTCAGTTCTCTTTTTAATCATGATTGTCCCAACAAGTCTATCGGGCTCCTCTATGCGGCAGAACCAACTTCAACATAGCCGATTTATGTTAATTTTGTGTTCTTTGCAGGTCTCATAGGAAATTGCTGCAGAACACTTGCACGTACAGGTTAACCACCTTTTCCTATCCACAAATACTGAGCAAACTACATTTCAGTCAATCGACACCAGCATGGGCTCGAATAATAGTTCTTTGGAACTGTTTCAACAATGAATCCACAGTTTTGAATCAACACTCTGTCAACAAAATGAAACATAACAGCCAAGGTATGTTATTCTGTCATAACATCCCTAAATCGGGACTGTCACAAAACGATACCAATAAAATATTAAACTTCAATGAAATCTGACCAACACATGAGCCACAATTAGTTCTTGATTATCACTGTCAGCAAAACCTGATTCATATAAAACATTAATTTCTTTGATAAAGCCGATAACATGAATCAACAAATATCCAATAAAACAGAGACACTCAAACCTGAATTGCGAATAATGAAGATTTCAAATGCAACTTAATTCGGTAGCATTGTTTAATCTATTCACGATAGATGTTATCATTAAGGAATTTGAAGACAGAGAATCACAACGAGAAAGTGAAGAACAAAACTCATAATAAGATATTCAATAACTCCTTTTATTATTCTGTTCTTCGCTACATTGTTTCGTTCTCCCTATCGATTCTCAACATCCTCCTAGCTTACTACTACTTGCTGCTATCGGGTTCAAGATCATAACATCAATTCCTTCACGATTGTTGTTGTATCTGCAATATGTATAGACTAAGATCACAATATCCTCTCCGGTATCCTACTCCATCACACCCTGCCTATATAATTTGATCGGATCTACCTTCAAGCTATTAGGCTTCATAGAAAGAACTTGTCTCTGATACCATGTTAAGAAATCTGAATCGTCCAATAGAGATAAATATACTAGTGTGATATTGTAGAATACTATTGCCTTCGTTATTGATTGATTCTACAATAACAATAGGGTATATGTATATATTGAATAGTCATGTAATGAATAGACATGACCGTATATACTTATGGTCATGTCACTTCATTACATAACTATTAGTTAACATATCTTAACCAATAGTTTATTCATACTTTGTATAATATACACACACACACACACACACACACATATGCATATTAATATATACTTACTTTTCAATTATATTATATAGTATATATATATAAATATATCTATATTTATATGCATATCATGATTGTCTCGTCATTTATTAAACAAGAACGAACAATACTTTAACATGCATTCGACTGGTTCTTAGTCGTCTTCATGAACCGGGTTTCTGGATCACAAAAGGAGTATGCAATCAAATCACAAAGGAAGACCTGCATCGAGTGACCGGGTACAGTCAGGAAGGGGAAGCACTAACCCTAAGAACCATCTCGAATGTCATGGTCGCAAAACTGACAAAGTCAAAATTTGACAGTCGATTGATGACAGTCAATGACATCGAAGATGGAGTCCGGTTCGCATCCGCTGTGATAGTCTACAAGGTTTATCAATCCAGCAACTTGAACAACATACCGGGAGGAACCATTCATGTCGCTCACCGGATAATGCATGATAATGCTCAGTACGATATTTGCTCAATGCTTTGAGGTCAGATATTTGAAAATATGAAGCTCGGCATTGTAAAGAAGAAATCCATGAAGTACCGGACCCTACTGGTATGCCTTTACTTCTACTACTCAAATTTCTTCCCAGGAATTGGAAAGGTGACATGGGGAACTGATCAACCAGTTATGCACCAGATGAGCGAAATGGCCAACCATCTGGGAAAGCAGTTCGGTAAAGTAATGACCGAGTACTTTGAAGCATTCCAACAGCGAATGCATGCCAGGGAGAGGGTGTCGTCAACCATTGTTGACTCATATAAAGATGATGTATGCTTTCTGGTCTCCACCGATCACTGCATCATTCAAGCAGTCGAACCAAGAACTGAATACGCTCCTGAATTGGGTTACGAAATCTCATCCAAGACAGCTAAGGCATATGCAGATGCCTTGACCGAAGCTGACCTCGATCTCTCTACTTACCGATTTGGTACTTATGAAGAGATCCGGGATAATCTAAAGAAAAGGGCACCAATCAAGAACGTGTATGTCAAGAGGACACCAACACCAAAGAAGAAACCAGTGATAGAACAACCCAAGGCTCAAAGGAAGAGAGCTCAACTGGTACCCAGCACTCAAGAAGAAGAACAGGAGGAAACAGAGGTTGAAGAAACAGTTCCTCTAGTCAGGAAGAGGAAATCAGGTAAACCGGTGAAGGAGGACCCACCAAGAGGCAAAAAACCCACCATTGATGAACTTGTGGCAGGAATGAAAGAAACTGGTGGAATGGGATCAGTTAGTAGAAGATATCAATTAGCAAATGATGAAGATAGGAGAAAGATAGAAGAAGCAGTAGTTTACTGTATTCACAAATTCAACCTCTCTCCCACAAAATGTCATAAGGTTGTCCTTGATGACCTTCAAGAGATTCTTAAAGCTACATGGAAAGCTTCAATGGACAGAGAAAAGGAGCTGAGGATTCGAGCTCTGCTGGATGTTCGGAACCATCTCACTCTGGATGAGACCGCTCAACAAGCCGAACTATATAAGCAAAATTTTCTGATAAAGAGGAGGATCAGTCAGATGCTTGTCGGGGAAGTTTTTAGAGTTCATGAAGAAGGTGTGGCAACATGGACTAAGCTTCTTCAAACTCAACAACACGCTGAAGAAGCATGTCAAAGGACCACTATGCCACTGGTCATTGACACCGGTAAAGGAAAAGGAATACTTGGAGTAGAAGTACCAGTTAAAGAGAAGATTCTTACCAGACCGGTCATCGTCGACATCATTGATGATAAAGGTAGTGATCCAGCTAGCCCAACCGTTCTTATCTCTCCAGAAAAAGGTAAGGCTCGCACCATGACTATCAATGATTTAGTTGATGAAGTGATGGATTTTGGAGAAGTAGACAATGTTGCGAAATGGTATAGTGTGCTACGGGAGGAAGATAAGTTGGAAACCTTCCTGGATTACAATAGAACCCGAAGAGATTATAGGCCTAAGTTTCCCCCTGAGCTTAATTCTAGGCTAATGACAAAATGGAGAACTGGTCTAGTGTAATGTCCCCCACTTAGCCAGTCTGCATATATGTTGTCGTTAGCCCGTTCTTTCATGGTCCCGAGGGCTAACCAGGACTTCAAAAGGGATCCTGAGGTTATTTGGCCTAGTCAAATTTAATTACAAGCCAAATGGAGTTCGTTTGTTGGGTTTTGGGGAGGATTTACTATTTTTAGTAAGCCAACAGGGGATGCAGTGCCTTGGATTTTCAGTGACAGGATGTGATGCGTTTTGTTGAGCTCTTTCCGATGAGCTATCATATGTGGGATTCCGAGTTCATTTGGTATATTATTTTAATGTTTGAAGTTATAACGATAAAGTGACTATTTAATTTAAATATTATAATGTTTCATAAAGTCACTTTATAAAAATCAAGTTCCCCCCTTTAAAGGACATACATGGGCATTCGTAAGGGAAAAAGGTAACATTAAAGCTCATGTTTTATCCCACATTGGCGAGACGGAAGCGTAGAACTAGTAAGGAAGGATTAAAAGAGAGATGATAGCTCTCATTTGGCATGCTTGAAGATTGAATGAAATTGGGGAAACTGTGGAGATTATTTCTCTTTGGGCTTGGAGGACGCAAACCCTCTACGCTTTCAATCTTGACGCCATTGAAAGATATGGTCTTGAGATTTTATATTGTAGTTGCAAGATCCTGTAGCAGCGAGAGTTCCTGTAGCAGCGAGGTACTGTAGCAGCGCGATACTGTAGCAAGTTCCTGTAGCAGCGACACTGTAGCAGCGCGGTACTGTAGCAAGTTCCTGTAGCAGCGCGGTACTGTAGCAGTCCGAATCACTGTAGCGCGGTACTGTAGCAGCGGGTTACTATAGCAACAAGTTCCTGTAGCAGTCCGAAATTGTAGCGCGGTACTGTAGCAGCGGGTTATTGTAGCAACAAGTTCCTGTAGCAGTCTGAATTACTGTAGCGCGATACTGTAGCAGTCCGGAAACATTGTAGCTGTGAGTTACTGTAGCAATTTTCAGAACTATTAACACTGTTGTAGCTGCAATGGGTATGGACCATTATTGAACTCTATAGTTGATATAATGTGTTGAGTTTAATAAGATATGTTAGATATGGTAGTTGTAATTTCCTAATAATCTGAAACAAGAAATAAATGAACGGTCATTGTTATTAGCTGCATATGGTTTCATGTTGCCTTCTACTGATATCTCATACGAAATACAACAATCTTGAGGACTATTAAACAACATCAATCTGGAAAAAATATAAGAAGGACAGTTGCAGGCCAACTGTTTGACAAAATGACAGGAAGAAACAGACTCTAGAATTACAGAACTAGGCAGCATATTACATCTAGGAACCAATACTAGAATCAATAAAGAGACATTGTCATTAGTCAGACCAGGTCTTAGTGAAGAAAGAATCAAGCTTCTACTAGAGGAAGCATCAATGAATCTGGATACTAAAAATAGAGTTGCCAGAATAATAAATGGTTTTGAGAATGAAGTCTACAAAGAGACACTAGATTTTTGGCAGCAGTATGATTTCAATGCTCTTGAGGGAACAGGTCCACAGGATCAAACTAAACCAGCACAAGAACCACTGGTTCAATTCACTTCTCGTGAAGAACCTACAACCAGTGAGGAGAATATTCATGGAGAACAGTTCACATCTGGTGAACAAATTAATCTGGGAGAGTCATCAGCCAAGATGACCACTGACAACACTACAGGTGTTGAAGAAATTGTTGTGGGTGATCTACATACGGCTGAAGAGAAACACAATGAAGAAGTCCCACTAGAAGAGCAATTGCCACAAGAAGAGGATGCTCAACTAGAAGAACAAGGGCAACCAGAAGTTGAAGCACAGAGAGAGGAAGAAAGGCCTAAAGCAGAAGTCCTACCGGAGAAAATGGCCCAATCGAAAATTGAAGAGGAACATGAGTTACCTACACAAGAGCAACCGGTGCAGGAACCAAGACACAAGGAACAGGTAGATATTCCAATCTCATCCTCATCCAAGAGGAAGCTATCTTTTGCAGTAGACACAGAAGCCAAAAGGAGCAAGGCTACCGAGACTGTGGTTGACATCAACAAAATGTCAACAAGGCAGCTAAAGGAGTTGACCAAGCGGAAAACAAGACATGGTTCTTACAAGTGTTAAGAACATTTTGTGCAACTTTGTGCCTGATGCAGACATTGACGAAGATGAACCTGTGATAGATCAATTAGAGATATTAGCACAAGCAATCGGAGATGATCTAACCAATCCAGAGACAGTAGCCATTGATCACTATGAGAAAAAGAGAATAGAAATTCTTTACAAACAGGTTGAGGAAATAAAGGTCACAGTATCCACCAATTTAAGGGTACTTCAACAACAGATTCAAGTTGCAGGAAGTCTGATGACCAGAACTTCTAATTTTGATACATTCATGCAAGATCTGACAGAGAAGTCAATAAAGACCTTTGAAGACATAAGAGTTATGTCTTCAACATTTGATGTCAAGAATAAATTTGCAACAAATTTCAACAGAGAAATGACAAGTCTAGCTCTCATTTTGAGAAAGACTTCTGAAGAGAAGACAAAGAGAATCCAAGACATAATTGGATTTCAATTATTTCTTGCCCCAACTTTTGATTCAATGCAACAAACAACAACAAATGCTGAAAATTTGATCAGTGAACCAGCCTACAAAACAGTAGAGGACATGGAGAATATCATAGTATTGCTAAAAGCAGCACTCAAAAATCTAGAACATGTCACCGGTCAATGGAATCCTTTTCTTCACTCAGCGAAGAACATTTATAAGGATATCTTCACCAAGCTACAAATGTAAAATAAACAGTGAAGCTAAACCCTTTGTCCAATGGAGGCAAAAAGGGGAAGAAGTACAAAAGAAGAGAGAGATTAGAACAGAAGGGAAGAAGGTAGGTCAGAAGGTCAGAAGGTAAGAAACTTAGAAACGGTACAGAATAGATTGGCTACAAAATAGAAGAGCTAAAAGCACCAGAACAGGGGAAGTCTGCAAAAAGAAGAGAGAAGAGTTGAAGTGTACAATACACAGGGAAGCAGTCGACAGGGGAAGTCTACAAACAAAAGAGAGAAGTCAAGGCTGTGATAAGTGAGTAATAGTTTTTCCACCAATGACAAAAGGGAAGATTGTTAGCAAATTTAAGTTGTCATTAGTGAAGATAGATGCAAACACCATTCCCACCGGTAGAGGTTCACCGGTCGATCACTTGCATTACTTTATAGGCACCGGTAGATTAGAAACAGAGTGTATGCACCGGTAGACTAAATAGAGGAGATGCACCGGTAGACCGAACAGAGTACATTGTTCCGGTATTATATTGCATACAAGGATGGACCGGGTACAAGATTGATACCAGTCACCAACATGTCTATCCGCACCGGCAAATTGGGAGTTGTTTGAGTTAAAACCGGAATATGCGGAGCATCCACCGTTTATAAACTGAAGTTAGCTTTTTAACAGGAGTTAGTTTTATTTCTACGCGGATGTTTTCAAAGCAAACTCAAGATCATCTTGCAAAGCTTTTTGCTGCATGATTTATGGTTGATTTTACAGCTTGGCGGTTCTATGAGTTAGGTTTTAATAAGATTAATTTCTTATATATACAGGCTATAGGACATGAAACCGGTGTTGTTGAATATACAGAGCAGGAGAGAGTTATCTTTTGAGAAGAGCTACAGTCACAGAGGTGAAAGGCAAAAAGGATCAACAGCCAGGCAGAACAGTAAGGTCAACAAGTATGATCTAATCAAACAAAGAGTGTAAATTCATATCATTGCTTTTATTTTTTGAAAGCATATTCAAATCCCTTCATCAAGGTGAACCCTAATAGGTTCTTTGTAAAAATCTTTTAACCGGGTAACATCTTTGTTGATGTTGAAAGTCCTTTAACAAGGCGGCTCCTAACAGAGCTAAGATCTTAACCAATCTTCTACCAAATCCCTTAACCGGGTAGCACTCTTGCAAGTGCTTTGTAAGCTCCTAACAAGGTGTCTTTATTACTGCAGTAGTGAAGTTGTGAGCTTTGTCTCACTGTGGCTTTTTCCTTCTAATCGAAAGTTTCCATGTATACATAATGTGTTGATTTGAGTTTTTCTATTTCTGTTTGTGAATGATTGTTTACATTTTGTTTATCTTGCAAGAATCTTTATACAAGTGTGAAATTGCAATAGAAATAGTATTTACTGATTCACCCCCCATTCTCAGTAACCGGTTAGGAATAACACATTCTAGTGCACTTAGACACAAACAACATGTTAGTAATATAAGTTGTCATTAGTGTATTTCCTCAAACCCATTCACACCGGTCGAGGATCACCGATCGCTCGCACTACTTAGATGATATCGATAGATAAAGCACATAGTATATGCATCGGTCAACTAAGTAGTTAGATAAACCGGTAGACTGAACCAAGTACTCAGTATCGGTCTTATTTAGTATCCAACAACAAACCGGTTCTAATCTAACTGATAGAAAAATCTGGTCCAGTTTTTGTGGAACAGTTCGAGTTACAGTTTGAGTTAAGAGCCTGATTATGCGAGACATCCATTACTCTGATGCGAAGTTAACCGTTCAACTTGAATTAGCTTTTAGTTCTAAGGATGATCTCAAGATAAACTCTAGATCACAATGCACAACCTTCTTGTGTTGCATATTTTATGGTCAAGTTTATTCCCCGGCCGTTCTACGAGTCAAGAGGATCACTCTTGTATAAATATTAGAAATAGGATGCTAAGTAAGGTGTTGTTGATAAGTGAAAAATGCAGAGAGCAGAGGAAAGATATCTTCCGAAGAGTGCTACAGGCACAAAGGTGAAGGTAGAAAAGAAGATCAACAGCCAGGCAAACAGAGGAAGGAATCTACAGGTATGATCTAATCAGACAATCAGTGTCATTATAGATCACTGTTTTTTGAAAGATATTTCATCATATACAAATCCCTATATTAGGGTGGACTTAATCGGTTCATTGTAAAAATCCCCTAACAGGGTAACATCTTGTCGATGTGCAAAGTCCTGTAACCAGGAAGCTCCTAACAGGGTTTAGAACTTAACAGATCTCTTGTAAAATCCCTTAACCGGGTAGCACCTTAACTAGTGCTTTGTAAGCTCCTAACAGGGTGCCTTCATTTGAAACTAGTGAAGTTGTGAGCTCTGTCTCACTGGTTTTTTCTCTCTAACCGAGGGTTTCCACGTACTAATATTTGTGTAGATCTGTGTGATTTAGTTTTTGCTTGTGAATGACTGTTAACTTTCTACTTTGCATTCTAGAATCTGTTCGCAAGTTTTAAACACTAAGATTTAGTATTTTCTAATTCACCCCCCCCCTCTCAGTAACCGGTAAGATAACATCACAACACCCGTGACATGTGAGATGATATGTTCATCTATTTTATAAAAGCTATTGGATTTCCTTTGGTGTTGCGAACAGGGATGCTACATCGTTATAAAGCAAATGATCCTATTATCGTGACCATCTGAACAAGTTGTATTCCAAGAAAATGTAGAAGCGTTCTTCGCATGATTGTCCACGATTGGAGCCTTGACAATAATCAGAAGATACGATAGAGATTGCTTTAACAAATTTGCAAAAATGGGATCCTTTAGCATGAAGATGATGCAATAAAAACTTTAAGAGATGTGTCTTTCAATCCATCTGCTGCAGCTTTTGACAGTCCAGAGCCTACGCTCAATCCATCTAGAAGAACAAAATACACCTCATGTACAAATGCAATATCAGTGCCAATATATTTCTTTGTGGTGTTGACAAATATTATCCATAACAAATGTCTCTCGCTGTAAATATTTTCCCCACTTCCTTTTTATGAAACCATTTCTAGAAATTAAGGAAAAGATCTGGGTTCATAGTAGCCATAAGGAAGAACTATGATTACTAGTACTTTGGCTATGGAATGAGAGAAATCAAAGGGAATGTTGTCTGGCTTGGCCTTCCAGGTGGATAAATGCTTCCATAATAAATGATTTAGTAATGTTGTATATTGAAACCAACCACATGTAAGGAACATTGCATCCCATTCTAAAGAAAATAATTAACTTATAAAAAGATAACGTAAATAATAAAACTAAAAGGTTAGGGAGGATGCAGAAATGGAGACCCTAATTTGTGAAAATTAGAGCTCCATCAAGTCCATCATGGCTACTCCCACGAATGGAAATGCAAATGAACACAAGTGCTCATCACGGAATCACTCAATGTGATGTCGTCATCTCATCATGACGTTCACCATGGCTCCTCCCAAAGGGTGAATGAACACAAGTGCAAAGTCATGGATTCTCTCACATGACATCCACCATGGCTACTCCTAGAGGGTGGATCCATCATGGCTACTCCCATGTATGGAAATGCAAATGAGCACAAGTGCCCATCACGGAATCACTCAACGTGATGTCATCATCTCATCATGACATTCACCATGGCTACTCCCAGAGGGTGAATAAACATAAGTGAAAAGTCATGCATTTTCTCACATGACATCCATCATGGCTACTCGCAGAGGGTGATCCACCATGGCTACTCCTAGAGGGTGGAACAAGGGCTTTCACCTCAAACTTCTCTTATATAGAAGAATGCATTAGCAAGGGCCTGCACCTCAAACTTCTCTCTCACAAAGAAGAATGCATTAACAAGGATGGCTTGCGCCTCAAACTTCTCTCTCACAAAGAGGAATGCATTAATAGTACATCTCAAGAAATCACTGATGTTGAGACTCCCTCTTAGCAAGGGCTTAATTCTCCACAATTCCAAGCTTGTATCGAAAATACACAAACTTCACTCTGCCAAAGGGCTTGGTGAGAATATCGGTCGATTGATCATTAGTTGTAATGACCCCTTTTTACCCCTAGACCGAAAGTCCATCAGTTAGGCATAAATTAGGGAATCATTTAATAACTAGCAACATATATCCGTCACTATTATTAAAGCTTTAGAGGAAACTATTGAGTGATAAGCTAATGAACGTAGTCATATAGAAGATCTCTTCATATAGGCCACAGGAGTCCTTCTCCTTCCCTTACTATGATCATCATAAGATGGAAGACTGACAGTGCCAAAGGGCGTGTGAAACAGACTACAAGCAGTTCCCTGGAGGATATCCGTCATGTGCCCGAAATTACTCCGCCTCTCCCTCCACAAACTCCCTACCTTAAGATATCATAATGTGGATGAGAAATAGATCCTATGTACTATAATTAGAGTAATCTAGATCATATTCCTAAATCATTATTATTTCCATATATATATAAGATTCATATATCGGTATATATCATTTAAGATTCATATATCTATCTATTTATCCCTTGTAATGTTCTCAATTACTAGATTCGCCCTAGAATTCACAATTAAGATTGCAATCGGAAATGTCAATTCCCAATGATTAGTATACGACACTTTGCATTTAAATCCAATTATATTAAGAATAATCTCATATGTATAATTCTTATTTTATTGTTACTAATATATATATATATATATAGAAAGATTAGATTAGATCCTTTAGACGTATATTATATTTATATTCCAAATAGTTATCTTACATAAATAGTTCATATTATTCTATGATAAAAATAAATATTTATATTCCATAATGATATTAGTACATAATTAATTATGACAAAGTTGAGCCATATATTCTTGTCTTAACCAGTGAGAATACATATTAATTTGATATAATTTTCATTATTATCATTAATATAATTCTCATATATATATTTATTTTATAACCAATTATATACATATATAGAATTACTTATTTACTAATATATATAAGTTACATTTGTTTAACTATCTAATATGAATTAATTTCATAATAATATTATTATATTTCAAAATATAGAATTGATAAAATTACATACCTGAATGCCCTACTTTCCACGTGGGCTTACTCTTTCCTTATTCTCTGTTTATTATATCTTACCTTGCAATTTCCTACTGTGCATGTTCTTCTCTGCCGTGGGAAGACACCTCCATTGCCCTTTCCTTCTGCTTTGACTGCAGAGTCTATTATATCTTCCACTTTCCAAAGGGATATTCGGTGGTTATATAATTCCAAATGCTAACGCTGCAACTGAATATACTGTATGGCTGTATATGATCTTCGATGGTGATGTATGCTACAAGTTACAGGACGCTATAATGTTCTCAAGCAGAGATGTATCATCTCTGATATTCTGGAATTTGTATATGCAATTGTCTCTGATATATGAGCTGTCTCTGATATATATATATGATGATGATGATGTATGCTCCTCCAATAAGATGTCGTCTCTAATAAACAATTGAAATACCTACACCAGCAGTTGCTATCGCAACCTTCTATGCTTTATAACCGAGCACTTCCACAAGAGAAATATAAGTTTATAAAATATTAATTCTTCTCCCTTAACGGTGCTGTAGTTATTGATTCTGTGAAATATAAAAATGGCTCTCTTCGATCTGCTCTTCTATAATCTTCCTTTCTTTCGATTGCAAACCATATTTATGTATACCGCTTGTATCATGGGCTCATGGGTCACGACCCCTCATTTGGTAGATTAATATCATTTTATTATCGTCAGTTATTAATATTAATCTCCAGCTATTAATATTATTGTTTATTGTTGATCTTATCTTTTTTACCTATCGTCCTTTTGGAATCTATTATTATTGAAGTATTTTAAATATGGCTAATATTATTAACATGTATAATAATAGTAATATGGATAATATTAAGTTTTATATTGCATTATTAAATATATATATATAGAACATTACATATTATTAATATTAATATTGATATTAATTATACATTGATTAAATGATTAGTATTAATATGGTTTAATATTAATATTGATTAATAATATTCTTAATAATACATTATTAATTGATTTCATAGTTTAACTATTAATTGATTAATTATTATTATTATTGATGGTACACAATCAACATGTGTATAATGGTATCAATAATTAAATAAGTATATATATGTGTGTTAATATGTTTGTACATACATCAATTATGGCTCATGACAGTCCACCCCTCCCAAATTTGCTTGTCCTCAAGCAACAATATATTTTCTACTGAACTTGAAACAATATTTCTAGATAAACTAATTAGAGTATATGCTTGAAAACAAATGCATAAATATGTGAAGACACAAAAACATACCCCAAGCATACATGATAATGCATGAAAACATGAAGCAAACACATCGTATACACATTGATGCATGAAGACACGAAGTATACATGTTGAAAATACTAAGCATACACATTGATGCATGAGGACACGAAGTATACATGTTGAAAACACGGAGCATACACACTGATGCATGAAGACACAAAGTATTCACGTTGAAAACATGAAGCATACACACTGATGCATGAAGAAATTCATAATACATCTTATTAGATTCATCCTTATCGACAAGTGACCTAACACATCTTTCCTAATCGATATTGACTGTAATGACACCAATCTCTAGGCACTGTCCATATACATCAAACGGTGTCAGTTAGGAAGCTTCTATTATGACTATTCTTATTTTACATTTCATCCTATAGTATCCAAGCTTATGCACAACTTATTTAAAGGAAGGTAAACCGGTAATGATAAATAAGCAATATAATTTGTATGTATATAAAATATCTCCTATAGAGATTATAGGGAGACCCTTCTCTCTATTTTCCTAAGATCATCTAGAGTAGAAGAGTTACAGGGCCTGGGTCGCGTGAAACAAACTACAAGTGGCTTCCCTCAAGGCCTAACCCCAATATTGGGATAACCATCATGTGCCCGAAATTACTCCGCCTCTACCATCCACAACCTCCACACTCAAGACGTCTTAGCGGAATAAAAGAGAAGAATTAGTATAATCTTTACAGGGTATATTAGTTTGACACTAACCATGGGGTAAGTAAACAACATAATTTGTATGAATATCAAAAATATCTTTCGTATGAATCCTAGAGAACTCTCTGTCTCTGTCTCTGTCTCTGTCTCTCTCCCTCTAAGGACATCAAGAGTGGAAGAGTTACAGGGCCTGGGTCACGTGGAACAAACTACACATGGTTTCCCTCAAGGCCTAACCCTAATATTGGGATAACCATCATGTGCCCGAAATTACCCCGCCTCTACCATCCACAACCTCCACACTCACAAGATGCTTTAGTGGAATGAAAGAGTTGAGTTCATCTGATCTATACTGGATATATCAGTTTAACATTAGTATATCTCTCTTTGAATTGTTCCATGATATTTCTAAGTTCATTGGTCACTTGTTCTGTCATGGAAACACTTCCTATTGTTTGTTGATGGGTTTGCATGAACTTAATTTCCACAGGATGGCAAGACCATGCTCTCATACCACTTGTAATGACCCCTTTTTACCCCTAGACCGAAAGTCCATCAGTTAGGCATAAATTAGGGAATCATTTAATAACTAGCAACATATATCCATCACTATTAAAGCTTTAGAGGAAACTATTGAGTGATAAGATAATGAACGTAGTCATATAGAAGATCTCTTCATATAGGGCACAGGAGTCCTTCTCCTTCCCTTACTATGATCATCATAAGATGGAAGACTGACAGTGCCAAAGGGCGTGTGAAACAGACTACAAGCAGTTCCCTGGAGGATATCCGTCATGTGCCCGAAATTACTCCGCCTCTCCCTCCACAAACTCCCTACCTTAAGATATCATAATGTGGATGAGAAATAGATCCTATGTACTATAATTAGAGTAATCTAGATCATATTCCTAAATCATTATTATTTCCATATATATATAAGATTCATATATCGGTATATATCATTTAAGATTCATATATCTATCTATATATCGCTTGTAATGTTCTCAATTACTAGATTCGCCCTAGAATTCACAATTAAGATTGCAATCGGAAATGTCAATTCCCAATGATTAGTATACGACACTTTGCATTTAAATCCAATTATATTAAGAATAATCTCATATATATAATTCTTATTTTATTGTTACTAATATATATATATATATATATATAGAAAGATTAGATTAGATCCTTTAGACGTATATTATATTTATATTCCGAATAGATATCTTACATAAATAGTTCATATTATTCTATGATAAAAATAAATATTTATATTCCATAATGATATTAGTACATAATTAATTATGACACAGTTGAGCCATATATTCTTGTCTTAACCAGTGAGAATACATATTAATTTGATATAATTTTCATTATTATCATTAATATAATTCTCATATATATATTTATTTTATAACCAATTATATACATATATAGAATTACTTATTTACTAATATATTTAAGTTACATTTGTTTAACTATCTAATATGAATTAATTTCATAATAATATTATTATATTTCAAAATATAGAATTGATAAAATTACATACCTGAATGTCCTACTTTCCACGTGGGCTTACTCTTTCCTTATTCTCTGTTTATTATATCTTACCTTGCGATTTCCCACTGTGCATGTTCTTCTCTGCCATGGGAAGACACCTCCATCGCCCTTTCCTTCTGCTTTGACTGCAGAGTCTATTATATCTTCCACTTTCCAAAGGGATATTCGGTGGTTATATAATTCCAAATGCTAATGCTGCAACTGAATATACTGTATGGCTGTATATGATCTTCGATGGTGATGTATGCTACAAGTTACAGGATGCTATAATGTTCTCAAGCAGAGATGTATCATCTCTGATATTCTGGAATTTGTATATGCAATTGTCTCTGATATATGAGCTGTCTCTGATATATATATATGATGATGATGATGTATGCTCCTCCAATAAGATGTCGTCTCTAATAAACAATTGAAATACCTACACCAGCAGTTGCTATCGCAACCTTCTATGCTTTATAACCGAGCACTTCCACAAGGGAAATATAAGTTTATAAAATATCAATTCTTCTCCCTTAACGGTGCTGTAGTTATTGATTCTGTGAAGTATAAAAATGGCTCTCTTTGATCTGCTCTTCTATAATCTTCCTTTCTTTCGATTTCAAACCATATTTATGTATACCGCTTGTATCATGGGCTCATGGGTCACGACCCCTCATTTGGTAGATTAATATCATTTTATTATCGTCAGTTATTAATATTAATCTCCAGCTATTAATATTATTGTTTATTGTTGATCTTATCTTTTTTACCTATCGTCCTTTTGGAATCTATTATTATTGAAGTATTTTAAATATGGCTAATATTATTAACATGTATAATAATAGTAATATGGATAATATTAAGTTTTATATTGCATTATTAAATATATATATATAGAACATTACATATTATCAATATTAATATTGATATTAATTATACATTGATTAAATGATTAGTATTAATATGGTTTAATATTAATATTGATTAATAATATTCTTAATAATACATTATTAATTGATTTCATAGTTTAACTATTAATTGATTAATTATTATTATTATTGATGGTACACAATCAACATGTGTATAATGGTATCAATAATTAAATAAGTATATATATGTGTGTTAATATGTTTGTACATACATCAATTATGGCTCATGACATTAGTGCTAATGTACCTCAACTGAATAACATCCCTTTGCACCATATCTCTAATATAGTGATATTTGATCTCCACATGTTTTGACTTATCATGAAATACAAAGTTGGAGTCTACATCACTCTTGGTGAATCCAAATCTCACCAAGTATCCACCTATCCAGGAATATCATGACCTAGGTGTCAGCATAAAGGTCTTCCAGCCTACACACATAGGAGTCCATCCTACAAATCATAGTCCTCTGCTTGCTACAATTCCCTGATCACTAGAGAAACCATCTTGACATGGTCTACTCCCTCTGAACCAATATGACCAAGATCCTCAGAAGTCAACTGAAGTTGATCCTCTAGGTACTCCCTCTGTCACGGAAGCATACCCTGCTCACATGGCCCTTTCATCAACCCAACTTTTAGACATTTCGTTGGACAAGAATTGATTGCAGAAATTAATCACAAATGTTTATTGTGGAACCCCTATGGACATTAGCCCAAATTTCCAACTTCCCACTCTGTCGTAATTTCCTCAAACAGTTTGCTTGCATATATATATATATATATATATATTGTTTGATTTAGATTGCAATGACTCATTTTCTGAATGTACCATGTGTTTGCGTAGACTCCCATGCTCAAGCCAAGTTGAACAGAAATAGAGGTCTAAAACTACACTCTTTAGCAGTAACAGTAATGAATTTTTTAAACCAGATGGAACTAGTAATAAGTTCCCAAACAGAAGGTTCTTGTAGCTTGAAGAATTAATTGATAAGCTCATAGAAGATAACCGCTGGGAATGAAATTATAAATTTATGACTCCAAACTTTGTCATTGTAATACCTGTAAACTTTAAATTCTCCAATAGCAGGAACGTTTAAATCACACAGCCAAAAACTATTCAAACAATGACAAATCAAGTCCCAAGTCCCGTGGTAGCACTTTGGTAGATGCCGGTCAAAATTCTGTGATCCCTCTCAGACTTATCGGTTTCAGAAATGAGTTTAACAACGACAACATAAATCTTTTTTTGCAAAAAGTCAAACTCCAGATGAAGGTGTCCCAACTTCAATTCATATATGCTCTTACACAAATGAATATTTACAGCACTTCTTGCAGGTTCATCCACACTAGTGTTCAAGAAGGAGCCTGTGCTGGAAAAGAAGAGACTCATGGCTACAGATGCTTCTTTGTTTTTGTTTCTTTAGTAACTTCCTCCTCTTTTTTCCCTCCTTTTTGGGTGAAAGCATGGGTAAAGAATTTTATCCCGAAAGGTAACATTTTTTTGTGGCTCCTCCAAAACAAGGTTCTTACTATTGATAATCTTTGTCGGAGAGGATTCTATTGATTAGTTACAAACAACACTACTATTCGGGGTCTATCAGCAAGGAAATTTTCACGCCGGCTCTTATTAGACTCATTGCTAGGAATAGCTGATATACACAATTTCGAAGTAGAGAATTTCACATATCTGCAAGTATTTTACCCTACGATCTCTGTTTCCTTATTACCAGTAATAGCCATGATGTCTAAACAATTTTTCAATCTCTGTTGTGTTCTTGGAGCAATACAAATACCAAGTATGAAGCTCAAGTTGGGGAATACCATGACCAAGATTCTGAAATGATGAGTACATTATAGGTTCACAATAGTCAAAATTGGACTTCCCTCTGATTAAAGGATTGCAGAGATGTACATCTGCCAATCACAATAGCAAGGATGATCGCAAAATTGCCTTTGTTAATATTCAGATTCCTTTGAATCCAAAATTAAATCTGCCAGCAACTCTAATAGGAAGTTCTTGTGCCCATAGTGATATGGCCGACTAAACATAAAGATTCTAACAAATCTTCTTGCAAGGTGAATGAGAATAGTCAAGACAAAAGGGATTTCAAACAGCCTCATAACCAAATAAGCAGCGGCAGAGCCAAGGCAATTCCGTCTTAAGAATTTTATTGAACAACTTGTTTGAAATGTACAATTCAACAATATGATATATGTCCTTAATGAGTGGAAGAAATCACCAAGATGATATTCAACAAGGAACATACAAGCTTCTAACCTTTATCAATGTCTGATAATAAGCAACAACAAATAAGGGCGACTAACAATACATAGTGTACTTGAAGTATCATGTCCATATACCATAGCAATGTTCTGAGATAGTTTGTGCTTCAAGCTTGAACATGATTATTATGGCCAATCTTTGCATATGCAAGCAGTCATCCTAATAACCCGATATTATCAAGGATCCACTGGTAAATTCTTTCATATTAAGAATTAAAATATTATTATATTATTAATTTTTTTATTTTAATCTCAGAAATACGGGACATCACAATATCCTTTTTGTCAAAGATCTTTCTAATTGTTTAGGAATTCTTGCCCCTACCATTAGCTTGAGGTCCTAGCATGATAAGGCTCAATTATGCAAAATATAATTTAATAAAACATGATCAGATGATTTTAATTATTTTTTAATTTCAAAATTAAAATCTTAGAGAGTATAGCTCTATTGATTTTTTCCAAGCTTTCCAAAAACGTAAGCAAGTTTAAGAATTCCATAAATTGCAGCCAATAGATTGAAATTATAAGAAACACTAAAAGTGTAATAACTTACTGAAGATGACTCCAAATACTTTCAAATCATAATTGTAGGTGTTCAAATTTCATGAATATGGTGAAAAAATCACTAATTTGCAACCCCGGGAGAAAATTTGGTGGAAACACTAACTCCGTGATAACTCCTTCAAACCTTATCTGATTGACCTCAAATATGTATTGTAGCATGTGTAATATGTCCTTAAAAAACCCTCCAAAAATCAAGCAAGAATTCACCAAATTGAGAGAGATGTGCAATTAACAATTTGAACTCCCTACTCAAATTTATTTTTCCTTATTTATTGCTTTCCAGATGCCAAGATCATGTTATAATACTACTTGTAATGAAATGACTTGCACAAGAGAAGAATATAATAGGATATATGCTGCAAGTGCTTGATAATACTTAAGATACCGAAATATTACATCTTAGATGACTTGATGTAATATGCAGTCATGTTTGTTCTCTGATTTTGTCTTTTTTATTGTGTATGGGTTGTTTTGAATTGTTTTTGCAATACAAATAATGACAATAATAGTGCAAATAAAAAGATAATATTGCAGTACTTTTACAGATGCAAAATAATAAACAAAACTTGGAAATAATACTGCTGAAAAATCTAGATTTAGTTCATGATCGAATTTTTCAATATTTCTCAAATATAATGACAACCCAATTCATAAAATGACATAACATATCAAAATCCCACATACCCACAAAATGTAGCTCAGAAATAATTGGAGATGCTCACAAAATATGCATTTTGAAGGTGCCAAAATGCTTCCAAAATGGACAGCTAGGTTTGGAAATGACAAACAAAAGAAAAGCACTTGAATAAATATTAAGTACAGATTCCAGCTCTTAGAAACCCCAACGGCTGCCCTAGGAAACTCACGTAGCCCTCAAGAAGTGGTACGGCCAGCTGGAAATGG
Organism: Chamaecyparis obtusa; assembly: GCA_027943335.1. Lineage (NCBI taxonomy): Eukaryota > Viridiplantae > Streptophyta > Pinopsida > Cupressales > Cupressaceae > Chamaecyparis > Chamaecyparis obtusa. Next base: position 300,257 of record BSBK01000157.1, read on the forward strand.
TATGGCCCTCTACAATCTTCTCCAATTTTTTTTGTTTAAATCTGATAATACAATAAGCGCTGAAAATTCTAATATGTAATCTTCAATATTCCCAAATGTGACCTTTGAATGGAATCACCACGACAATGTAGAGAATGTCGCCTACAAGAATTTTCGTCCTCACAATCCAAAGATGAAGAAGCAATCTCCTCCAAGATAGAAGCAACATCAAAGTCAAAGTCAACATGCCTTGTTGATATTTGTAGCTTTGATCAAATAAAATATTGATTTTACGAGAATAGATAAAATTGTGATATTATCATTATTATATATATATATATTGATATTTGTTTAATTATTAATCACAAACTATTCTCATAATAGTTTAGATCGAATAAACAAATATAATTATAGATGACGATTCATAAAAGAATCGAACATATTCAATATATGACTATTGATTTATGCATAATGTTGACTATTGATTATTATTATCGATTAATAAAAGGTCTCCGATTATATGTTATCGGGTCTGAGAAAAACATGCTTTGTCAATTATGATTTGGTTACGAAGGGTCGCACCTATGATAGGAGTGACTCCTTGAGGAATCACGTCTATCATAGATGTGACTGTTCATGTCTACCACCAAGTTATATATATCTCTGCCATTGAAAACTTTCAACATACAGTACAGAAATCGATAAGTAAAGTGACATTGATAAGTTTCTGCAAACACAAAAGATATACTATTCAGATTCAAGGAAATATGTAAGATCACAGTTTATATCCATTAATCTAAATACATATATATTAAATCGAGCTTATAGATGAATAAATTGTTGTTAACAGAACACTAACAATTCAGAATTTGTTCAAATACTTATAGTTTAGATTTGATATAGGTTCAATTTGCATTTACATGCCCAAATGAGAGCCCCAATTCTCCTTTTATAGCTTTTTAGCTGCTTTTTCGAAAAAGCACTTTTTTGCTTTTATACTATTTTGGGATTTTTTATTGCTTTTTGGAAAAAGCATTTTTTTGTTTTTTTGTTATCTTTCAAGAATTATTTTTCGCTTTTATTTAATAAAAATCACATCCCTTTTTAATCTCCCAATATAACATTAAATAATCAACGCCCATCCATTGAAATAAATAACTTTTAATTTAATATTTGGCCTCTATAGTCCATTAAATAAATAAATAAAAATAATGATAAAGTTAAATCTTTAATTTAACTTTATTAATTTATAACTTATCATTATTTATCACAGAGAAAGAAATGTTGACCATCATGCAGGCCTCAACCAAGTTCAGACGATACTTGGTTTGTGGAAAATTCAATGTCAAGACAGATCACAATAGCTTAAGGTTCTTCATGAATCAAAAAGATCTAAATGATAGACAATAGAAATGGGTAAGCAAAATACAAGCTTACGATTTTGATATTGAGTATGTTAAAGGGACAAATAATATGCTAGCAGGTGCCTTCTCACAATGATCCCTTTTAAACTCCATAACAAGTATTGCCGCAAATTAAAAGAATGATATCATTGTAGAATATGTCAAAGACCCATGGGTCGATGGTATCCTAGAGGGGAATATACCCAATGAAGAGTACAAAGTAGTAGAAGAGCTTATCCAATATAAAAGGATATTCCTTGTGCCCAACTTGAGGATGAAGGATAAGATCATTAAGGAATGTCATGATAATCCCTTAGGGCTGCCAAGGGTACTATTAAACCTACAAACAAATACGGGAGAAATACTCTTGGAAGGGCCTTAAGAGAGATGTCCTGAAGCATGTACAAGAATGCATGACATGTCAAAGAAATGAAATTGAGCAAAGCCACCCAGTAGGTCTTCTACAACCCTTACCTCTTTCAAATTAACAATGGGAAAGCATCTCCATGGACTTCATAAAAGGGTTACATAAATTTCAATGGAAGGATTGCATCTATGTAGTAATGGATCAACTCACCGTGTAGACACATTTCATAGCAATATCTATTGATCATTAAGCTCCACAAATAGCGGAAATATTCTTCAAAGAAATCTTCTGAGTACATGGTCTTTCAAGGAACATTGTCAGTGATCAAGATAGCTGATTCCTTAGCCTATTTTGGCAAGAGCTCTCCCGATTAGCAGGGACTAAACTTACACCTAGCACAAGTTATCACCTTCAAACAGATGGAAAAACTGAAATTGTTAACAAGTGGATAGGGATAATTGAAAAATTATGTCACCGGCCAACAATACGCATGGATATAATGGTTGCACCTTGGCGAATATTGCTACAAGATTGCTCACCACATGTCGATGAAGATGAGTCCCTTCAAAGCATTGTATTGTTACAAACTAACCTCCTTTGGAAGTTTGATTTCACAAGAAAGCTAAGTATGAAGGGCTAAAGATTTCGTGCAAAAGTATGGACATCATCAATACCCTTAAAGACAATTCGCATCAAGCACAGAATCAACAAAAGATCTATGCTTATGAAAGCCGCACTAAGAGAATATTTGAAGTTCGAGACTTAGTGTTTTTATGGCTACAACTATATAAACAATCATCAATTAAGAGCGGAGCAGAAAAACTAAAACCATGATTTCATGGACCATATAAGATCTTAAGGGAGGTGGCCGAAGTAGCTTACAAATTAGAGTTGCCCAAAAATAGTTGTATTCATTGTGTCTTTCACATGTCCTAATTCAAGAAGTGCTAGGACAACAAGTTACCCCATGTGTGGACTTACTCCCACTCAATGATGAGGGTAAACTAATCTTGGAACTTGAAGCCATTCTCAATATGAGGGAGAAGCAGTTGAGGAATAGGATCATTCCCGAATTCTTGATCAAATGGAAGGGCCTACCTATAGAAGACGCTACTTTGGAAGGAGAAGAGATCTTCAACCATCCAAATCTGAAGTTGCTCGAGGGCAAGCAAATTCAGTAAGGGCAGATTGTCATGACCCCGCCTCAAAAGAAGATACTGATTTCAATAGCAGCGAATAAGAATGAATAGATTAAATTCAGTGATCTTAATTACAAGTCAGTGATCAAGTAATAATGACAGCGATCAGATTAATAATGAGTGATAACCAACGGCAATTAAATTTGTTACTAAAATTTGAAGAGGTCTGATAAAGGAATAAAAACAATTGTTTAGTTAACAATCAAAGAAGATGCATGTCTCCTCACAAGGATTGCCTCCCCTCAAGGGAATGATAGATATAAAATAGAGAGGGCTGCAATTGACGTATACCATCATCCAATCAGTCAAATACTGTAAAGGATTGTTTATACTAAAAACACAAGTTGAATTAGAAAAAATATGTTGAGAGGATATTGCAAGGGTTGAAAATGCACAAATGCAAACTTGTTAATGTTCCTTTTTCTATTGGTTTAAGTTTATACATAGAGAATTGTCCCAAGATATGAAAGGATAGTAGGGATGTGTCATGTTCCACATGCAAGTGTTGTAGGATGTCTAATTTATGCCATGGTCTACACCAGACAAAACATTGCAATATATGAAATATGGTCTTTAAATATTTGCACAGAAGTTTGGATCATGCAATTGGCTAACAAGGAAGACCTCACGTGAACAGATTAGAAGATATATAGGGTTTGTTAAAGCCAACTGGGCTAGAGATATTGATTGCTCAAGATTTGCAATTGGCATCAGCGCCTTGATCCTGCCAACCTACAGGGTAAAGATAAAACAATTGATGCATTCTAATCAAAGAGATTTGAAGGTCTGAGAAGGAATCTATAAACTTAGTTCCAAAATAGTTCAAATTCTATAATGATCATATAATAAATGTAAAGAGCCTTTGTAGCTCTTAATTTTGCTATAATGATTTTCAAAATAAATCTGACAATTTGAATTCTTATGCTTCTTGGAAAACGATAATACCACTAAATTATGAATCTCAACTTAGTACAATTTATTGAGAAAATGTATTGAATTGATTCCATATCAAAATAAACATTAACACTTGCATATTATTATTCCTATATGAATCGAATTGCATTAATCAGCACCTGATAATTAACGTTGGCTGCAAAAGACATAACCTCCAGCTTGATCAATCACGTGAGTCTTTTCCTAAGTCGCGACTGCTGCAAAAGAAGTCGCGTATGGTATCCGAATTCCTTTGCAAGACATGAAACTCCTTGCGCTAAGAGAAATAATCTCAGTCGGCACCCAGCAGTGTGCACACAACTGACGTCAAACCCATACAGCCCTGTTGGATTTTGCACAGTCCAGCAACATTCACGGCAGGCTGTAATCTTCACAAATTGGCATTCTCGCACTATTCACTGGCATGTAAATCCAGCTCACGGTACATTCCTTAGGAGATGTAACGTTCTCCAAAGCTCACGAACCAAACCCTTATTCACTTCATAACTTCGAACAGCTTCCAATTTCTCAATTTCGATAAACATAGCATGATGGATAAAAAAACGCAAGCCTTGGTCTTTTATATAAAAACATCAAGTCTTCTTCCACACACCACCATCCAACTTCAATGATACACTTCTCACTTTAAGTGTTAAGAATCGTCAAGCACACACCTTTAAATTATAACACTTAAAGTTACATAATAAAACTAAGCCAAGCAAGAATTCTTGGAAAAAATGGACCGTTGGAGGCCTGGACCAATGTCTGGACTAGGGGCGTCATTAGGGCCCGCATGCAGGTCTGATCACTCAGATCGAGCTCAGAGTGGGTTCTAGAATCAGAGAGGACAAAATGGTAGGGCTCCTTTTCGCAGACACGAGGGCAGGGTTTACAGGAATGTCAGATGGCCATATCGCTCTTTTAATCAGCAAAGTTTTGAAAGGTTTTCAAATGGAAGGTCCCAGGATCGATTTCACAGGGAGGGAAATTTTTTTAAGGTGGACAGGTCTTTTGGGCATAGGAGCAAAGGAAATGGTTTTAGTAACCACTCTATTAGGCGTTTCACCTCCATGGCCCTTGGAGGAAGCGTGGATTTTAACCAGGTGGCGCGTAAGTTTTGGAGGCCAAAGATCGCAAAAGATCAAGAACAAATGAAGGATGTGGAACTGGCGATTCAACAGTGTAGAGTGGTGGATTTAAATCTCTCCAATCCTTCAGTTATGGAAATGGTAAGCTTTCTAAAAGATCATGCTTTCTTTCTGAAATGGGGTGGGGTTTGGCCTGCGGTTGGTAAGATTAAAAGCTGGTGTGACAAACAGTGGGGTTCTATAAAAAGTTTTAAAGTTTTAGAAAATGGTTTCATAATGGTGGTGGTGGATAGCGTCCATGATAGAGACTAGATCTTGGACAGTGGGCCTTATTTCTTAGAAGGGAAGGGCTTTTACCTAAAGAAATGGGTTCCGAACTTTGATCCTACAAAGGAAACCATTTTTACTTTTCCTATATGGGTGGGTCTTAGAAACCTCCCTCGAGAGTACTAGAATGCGAAAACTTATCAATGCATAGGAGCCAAGTTGGGAACCTATGTGAAGGCGGTTGAGATGGTTGATAAAGTTTCACTACAGATGTTCCCTCGAATATGCATTATTTGGAATAATTGTCATCCTTTACCAGAAATGGTGGAATTGGTAACTTCAGAGGGCTCTTGGAGACAACCCTTGTCTTTCGAAGAGGAGCTTTTGGTTTGTGAGGCTTGCTTAAGTGAAGACCATGAATCTGCAGACTGTTTAGGGATGATAGGGAAAGGCAAAGACCTAGTGGAGGCTAGGTTATTAAAAAGGGCTCTGTTGTTGTCGGTGAGGCAGGAAATTGCTCAAAATTGATCCTACAAGGAGTTATTGGCTTTGGTAGTAGATTGGGACTGTCAGATCATTCCTGGCTTTCTGCATGCTTCTTCTAACACCCATGACCTTTCACCTTTGTATGGAAAGGAGATTGCTGGACCCTCGGCTGATTCTTTGTTAGATGAGGACGCTCAAACACAAGGTCAGGTTTCGGTTCCCCTGTCTTTGGAAACCTTTGTAAGGAGGGAGGAGGAACCAACTGAGCATTTCATTGAAGTTTTGCCTATTGTCAAAGATGGGGATAGTGCAGCATCTCCTCATGAGGAGTGTGTGGTTTTTAATGATGTTGGTAATGCTAATCAGAATTTTGACTCTCTTGTGAGCTTTGAAACCCCATTAACAGCAGCTGTGGACGCCATTATCTAGGAAGAACAGGTTTTTAAGGATATTCAAATATCCCCCATTTGTAATTTGGAGTATGCTTTCTCTGATAAAGATTCTAGCACTGGCAAGACGGACTCAAAAACGGAGATTGTTGGGGAGGAGGAACAAGATGATGATCTTCTAGGTTTAGCTGGGGAACAAGGTCTTTTTGAAAAAAGAACACTATCTCAATCAGATGCTACAAACTCAAAAATCAGGGTGGGGGAACATAAAAAAAAAGGACGTAAGTCTATTAAGTCTCTGATCCAAATAGCTAGAAGTGCAGCGGGTCAAAGCAAATTGACGTCAGGAAGAGAATATGTCTCTTCCCGGAAGCAATGAGGCTTCTTTCGTGGAATGTCAGAGGCTGCAATGCCTCTGACAAGCTCCGCTTGATTAAGCAGGGTCTAGATCAAGCAAGGCCTGATCTGGTGATGATCCAAGAATCAAAGTTCAAGCAAGATAGTTTAGTTTGGGGCAGTAGATGTTTTAATCGGTGGAAATGCTCTTGGGTTCCAGCAGATGGAGCTTCCGGAGGGCTAGGTCTATTATGGAAAGAGGAAGTGGTGGAGTTGATTGTTATGCAAAACAATCCCCATTGGCAATGGTGTAAGGTTACTTCGAAACAACTTAGAACTTCTTTCAATCTCATTAATGTTTATGGTCCGACTCAGGATAGAGAGAAGAGAAATTTATGGACAGAGCTCACAGGATTGCTGGGATTATTAACAAATGAAATGGTGTTGTTGGGGGTGATTTTAATGCGGTTTTATGCCCAGCGGAGAAGAAAGGGGGGAGAGGATGGTTGTTGCCGAGTCAGATGGATTTTAACAGGTTTGTGGTTGATAATGGTTTATTTGATATCCCTTTCAAGAATGGTGAATGTACATGGACGAACCGAAGAACTGGTTTTGTTCATATAGCCAAGAAGTTGGATAGGTTTTTATTGTCTGGTAACTTGTCAAAGTGTAATTGGAATATGGAGGCGGTTATCTTGCCCATACACGGCTTGGATCACTTCCCTATTGCTTTAAATTTAAAGGCTGACTCAACCCCAGAATGCTGCCCCTTTAAATTTGAAGCGATGTGGTTCTGAGATGAGCGATTTAAGGATTTTGTGAAACAATGGTGGCAGCACTCTCCTATGGTTGAAGGTAATTTTGCTTTCTCCTTTTTCAAAAAGTTCCAATCTTTAAAAGAACAAATCAAGATTTGGAATAGGATCCACTTTCAAAATATCTTTGCACATAAGTCAGAAATGGAGGAGGCTTTGAAGATCTTAAATGAAAAAGTCATTACTCAGGGTATGAGAGCTGAGGACTTTGAGGAGGAGAAAAAGCTTAGTTATGAATACGCTGAGATCCTTGCAAAGGAGGAAGTGTTTTGGCGGCAGAAATCGAGAGAAACCTGGTTGGCGGAGGGTGACCGAAATACCAATTTTTTTCATAATTCAGTAAAGGTGCGTAGAGCACGCCTTAACATTTTCTCTATTACTGATCGGAATGGTATTCTAAGGGAAGATCCTGTTGGAATTAATAAGGCTGCGGTGGAGTTCTTCACTTTTCAGGGACAGCAACAGCCTTGTCCACCTATGATGGAGGAAGAGATTTTAAGTTGTATCCCTAATGTTGTTTCGAATGGTCAGAATAAAATGCTGACTGATTCTGTCTCTTTGGCAGAAGTAAAAACAACTTTATGGGGTCTAGGTAGAGATAAGGCCCCTGGGCCTGATGGTTTTCCGGCTCTCTTTTTTCAAATGTTTTGGGATTTGTTAGCTGATGATATTTGGGCTGTGGTTGAGAAATCTCGTAAGGGGGGGTTCGTTCTTAAAGATCTAAATAATACCTTTATAGCCCTTATCCCTAAGCATGATAAGGTGACTTCCTTTGATGATCTGAGACCTATAGCCCTATGTAATACTATTTATAAGATTATCTCTAAGGTGATGGCTAATAGGTTAAAGAAAGTGCTGGAGGTGGTGATTTTAACTGAACAGAGTGGTTTCTCTCCAGGGCGCTCTATTTATGAAAGTGTGATTATTGCCCATGAATTAATGCATTCAATCAGATTGAACAAACTGGAGAAGATGATGGTAAAGCTGGATATTAAAAGGGCTTATGATGAAGTGGACAGGGAATTTATGCTTAAAGTGTTACAGAGGTTTGGATTTTATCAGCATTGGCTGTCTTGGGTGAAAAGTTGTATTAGCACCCCGCATTTTTCGGTTTTGGTGAATGGGAGCCCTCAAGGTTTTTTTGCTTTAAAGAAGGGAATAAGGCAAGGAGACCCTCTTTCCCTGTTTCTCTTTATCATATTGGCAGAAGTTTTAGGACGGTTGATTTCCCGTAAGCGAAATGATGGTTCTTGGAAAGGTGTGAAGGTGGCTTTAGGGGTGGATGCTATAACCCATCTCCAATTTGTAGATGATACTTTTTTGGCTGGAGATGCTTCGGAGAGAGAAGCTAGGGTTATGAAAAAAACTCTTGATGTTTATGGACAGGTCTCTAGTCAAGTTATTGATTGGCATAAATCGGAAGTGTTTTTCTTCAACACTCCACAAAGTACTCAAAGGGCGATCTACAGAATCCTCAATATTAAAAAAGGTGCCTTGCCGGGGAAATACTTGGGTATTCCCCTATTTCAAGGGAGGAACAAAGTTGTATTCTGGAAGGACTTGGTGTCTAAATGCCTGCGAAGCCTGGAAGGATGGAAGGGTAGATGGTTGTTGGCTGCTGGGTGCATTCTTATGCTTAAAACGGTAGTGTTTGCAGTACCTATTTTCTCCATGTTATGTTTGAATATTCCTAAGAAAGTGACTGGGGTTATTGAACAGAAATTGAGGAAATTTTTTTGGAGTGGCTCCTCTGAAACAAGGAAAGTGCCTTTGTTAGCATGGAGGCAGATATGTCATCCGAAAGCCTTTGGAGGGGCAGGCTTGAGAGATTGGAATGTCATGAATACAGCTCTAGGGGCTAAACTGTGCTGACAGATTTATAAGTGCCCTAATCAGTTGTGGGTGAAGATTCTTAAGGCAAAATATTTAGATGAGGTGACTGATGAAAGGATTCTCACAGTAAGAAACCCCCTTGGGGGTCAGCTATTTGGAATTTTATTATTTCTTGTAGGCAAGTCATTACGGACCATATATCTTGGAAGATTGGAAATGGTGGCAAGGCGCATTTCTGGGCGGATTCATGGAACGGCTATGCTATTTTGAGGAATGAGGAAAGATTCAGAGATTTAGAGCGGATTCTTTGTGATAGATGGGGTTATAGAGTTAGAGACTATTTGAGATGGCAAATGACCCCCTTCGGAGGATGTTGGCGATGGAAAGACACAAAGATAGAAGGTCTCTCGGAGGCCCAACAGCTTTTACTCAAGGATATTTTTAATAGTAGAGGTCTGTATGGAGGAAGATTCAGTTTTTTGGAGTGGTTCTTCGATGGGAGAGTATTCAGTTAAATTGGGCTTTAAACTCTTATCTTTGGAAGTTGGGGACAAGTTTGAGGCTGCTGATTTATGCTGTAGTAAAGAATGCCTCCCAAAAGCAGGAGCCTTTTCATGGTTAGCGGTTCAAAATAGAGTTCTAACTACTGAAGGGCGGAAGAAATTGGGCTTCTATGGCCCAACTAAATGTGTTATGTGCGATAGACATGAAGAAATGGGGGATCACCTCTTTTTAAGGTGCTCTATAGCTAAGCAATGCTGGATGATGGTCCAACAGAAGCTTAATTGGAAAGGTCCGTGGATGCCTAATTTGAAGGACTTTTTTGGTAGCTGGCCTAGAGTAAAGATGAAATCTTTACTTTCTAGTCTTTGGTTGGTAAGCCCTTCTATTGTAGTATGGGAGATTTGGAAGGAAAGAAATAGGCGGATTTTTCAAGATATTGTTGAACCTATAGACAGACTTTTCTAGCGTATTGAGCATGCAATCTCGGAGGTGATGAGCATGGTTTTATTAGGAAAATCCTCAAAGAAACTTCTATTTACTAAAGATGATGGCAGATTACTCGATGGATGGCCCGATATTAAGCTAAGATACAGTCATGTTTTCTCTAAGAATGGGGGTAAGAATAAGGAGCTAGAGCAGGTAGTTTGGAGGGCTTCGGAGTGTGGGTGGGCAAAGGCAAATTTTGATGGAGCCTTTCAGGGGAATCCTTGTCCGTCGGGGGCTAGGATAATCATTAGAAATGATGGTGGATCGATAATAGCCTTTGGGGCTAAACAATTATCCGATGGGACTAATAATTTAGCTGAAGTGAAGGCAGCTTTATGGGCGGTTGAGTGTGCAAAGGAGGCTGGAGTTTCGAAATTGCATTTGGAGGGAGACTCATTGGTGATAGTGGAAGCTATAAGGCAATGTAAGGCTGGTGCATGGCATCTTAGCAACTATGTCAAACGCATAAATTTGCTGCTGGGGGAATTTGAAGATTTCAAAATCAGCCATATTAAAAGGGAAGGAAATGGGGAAGCTAACTCTCTGTCAAAATGTGCAGCAACTTTGGAACCCATCGGTTTTCAAAATTTTGAATTGTGTGACCGTTGGGATTTTATAAAAGAAAGGACCCCTTTGGATGTTGGACATGGCTCTGTATGAATAATTTGAATTAAGCGTTTATTTAAACTCTTTGGTCGTAAAGGCGGATGACGCGGGTGGGTTTTTGGGGTGATGACGTGGGTGGATGTGATGTTTGTCGGGTTTTTTTTCTATTGGAAAAAATTGTTTGTTTTCTCTCGGCATGGTGGCTGGGGTGACGTTTCAACGATTTTCAATAAAGCAAACGGATCCCCTTGGTGATCATCAATTTACACCTTTTAGAAAAAAGGAAGGAAACATTTTAGAGGACAGCTCAGCACAAGTGCCAAGGTCAGTAATTGAGGAGGAATGCCACATATATTTTTTGTCCGTAGAACGTAGGATGAGGACACTCGGCTATGACAGGTGGTGGGAATAATGATTAGAAAGACGCCAAGAAAGATTTGGTTTGGGGTGGCAGATTACGTTTGTTGGTTTCATTTATGTTTCCACATGATGAAAGGACAATGGCTTTGATAGCTTACAAAAGATGGCGGCCTTTTATAAGTTTTTCACTTTGAAAGTGTGCGATGGCGTCGGTTTTAAGACAAAGGCTAGCTTCATTTGATGTGTCATGTCCCCTTTCTAGAGACATGTTCGTTCATGACGGGTTTGCCTATCATCGACTCTCGTAGGCAAATAGTTTGGAGAGAGAGTCATTGTGTGGATCATTTGATTGCTTATTGCTGACAGAGCCTACGTCCAGAAGCGAGCCTACATCCAGTTCGAGCCTACATTCAGTCTAGTTGGGCCTACATTCGGTTATGAGACATCTTGGCCTACATTGTTATAATTTTAAGTTGAGATTGCACTTTTTATATTATAAAGTTACTTTATTATAAAGTGCATTATAATGTAAAGGATGTTTCTAGAAGTTCTTAGCAACTTCTCCAAAAAGTGAATAAATAGAGGGTTGGGCCTCTCATTTGAACATGCTTGGATTTGGGATTTCTTCTACTTCTTTATTGTGAAGCAATTTGTAGTCTTTTGGGTCTGCAAATACTATTCGACCTTTGGGAACGAATCACTCCCCTAGATTGGCATAACTGAGGTAGTGAAATATCTACTGAAGGGTTGCAAGTTGGAGTTGGTATTCAGCCATCTCATTGGTACTTCATTGAGAATTTGTTGTAAGGGTTTGTTTGTGGTTGGAATAAGGGTTTAAATTCATCATAGCATTGGTGGATCACTTTGGTGAAGGTTTGAAGACAAATTTGGCACATTTTCAGACTTTCCATTTCAGGGCCTGGATTCAGATTTTTGTTCATATCTCTCTATCTACCTGGAGATATTTTTTATGCTTTTGGAGGGTTACTACTTAACCCTAGGCGACTCCATTCATAGCAATTTGGGGTGTCAAAACCCTGCTATCTATTTTATGCAGGAGCCGTACATGTACGGCCTGGTACAACAGTCCAGTAGGGACAGTTTTGCAGAGTTTGGTTGGCAGTTTGGGGTCTTCTTTGCATCACTCTGCATCAGCATATATCATCAGCAGTCATCAACAGACTATTAGGAGCGATAACCAGGTTCCATTCATGTATTTTGAATGCATTTGATGTCAAAAATATTGCATGTTCTCAGTCTTGTTACAACAGTCCAGATTAATCTCTATTATGTAATCAGTCTATATATTAATTCTGAAATCAGTCATTGTAATCAGACTTTGTTATCATCATTGTAATTGAAGGACATAGCTAGGGAAGAGTATAGGCTGTCTCAGTAATGAAAGTGCATTGTATACCATAGTTCCTTGCTCATGTAACAGTCCATATGAATTTCAGAGAATCAGTCAATTGAAATAATCATTGACTTTGTAATCAGACTTGGAGAGTTTCATTGCATTGATAAGTAAGTCTAAGGTGCCAAGTTATTGGAATAGTAAAGGAATATTCAGTCAAGAGGTCAATTGTTTGGTTTAATGTCTCATTGCATAGTTCTATAGATTGCATACCAAATGTTCGTCAAAATGTCTCAGAGCTGTAGATGTTGAATTTTTATCAGCATTTCATTGAGTTGCAATTGGATTAGAATATTAAGAGGTTGTACTTCATTTTTACTTCCAATTAGTCACTTGCATTCATTGGCATTCACCAAAACATCATTGGCATCAAACAAACCCAAACTAGAAGCAAACATCAGCAAACAATTCAGTTGCATGCCAAGTGTTTGACAAATTGACTCGGTTCAGATTTGGGAATTTTAGTGGCCTTTTTAGTAAGGGTCATTACATGATGCTTTGCAGTGAAGGCTTAAAGGCGAATTTTTATTTTATGAGCAAAGTTTTTCTTTCATGAAAGCTTGACTGTAAAGCAATGGAACCCAACTTCACATTCAGAACAAAGAAGCAACAAAAGGGATTATTCGGGCCGGTGGAGAAACTTCGTTTGCAAAAAATGCTCAAAATTCCAACAGAAAATGTGATTGGAGCATTGCAAGATACACTGGGTCCCCTTTTCCATAACAATGACAAAAGATGGAAGCTGCAAGTGGATATCGCGGCTATGGCTATGGCATGGGGTTTGGAATTAGGGGTGCATGAAGATAGAGTGAAATGGGTGATGGAATCCCTTTTTGATAAGGCCTTATTGGTAGGCATAGAACAGCTTTTGGAATGGGCGCACCCGGGATGGGCTTTCAACTATACGAAGATGTTTGAGGACGAACAGGAAGGTGAGGAGGTGGGAGTGGTCCCTTTTTTAAATTGGCCAAGGAGAGTTAATAAACAGGTGTATATGGAAGACCAGGATAGAGCATGGCAGAGGTTGGAAAAGGCAATACTGGAAGCCGACGAAGATAGGCGACAAGCAGTGGTGCCGTTAAAGGTCCTGAGGAAGTAGCGAACCACTGGGCTTCATTGTGCAAGGGGGAAGTAGTTGATGGTGGATTGGTGTTTTTTTGACAGGGTGGATGGAATGGTTCTATTTTGGCATTTTTGTGGCGGCGGTTTGTTGAACGATGTAGTTTTTTGGGTCATAAGGCTGCTAGTAATGGATGATGGGCACGCACGATCGGAGACCGATATTGCAGTGATGGTTTTTTGGGGTGGTGGTTTGGTGGGCGCGGATAGTAATTTGATGTTTGGGCGGATTACCACCTTTGATGTTTATGCGCGGATCAACGCCGAATTTACAGCAGGTGACTTGTTTTTTTTCCCGACTATTCATATGCTTTGATGTTAATGAATTTTTACAAGATGGTTATATATCGGGTTTGAAGACCTAGGTAGAGGGGTGTTTTGTATAGTTTGTTATATGAAGACTTTTTATGTAATCTCTGGTGCACTGTTATAAGCGTCCAATAACTAAGATGGTTTAGCAAGGGGTTATTTTGTGAAGACTTGGTTTAGTCTTGAAGACTTATACTTTATATTGTAATCTTTTTTCTTAATAATTAAAATACCTATTACAGATCAAAAAAAAAAAAAACTAAGCCAAACTTCATTCCATAAACATGAGGATGGTGGTAATTGGAATTCAAGAACGAACTCCAAAGAAGATTGAGGACCAAAACCAACGCCCAACTGCCTTACCCGAAATAGAAACCAGGTATAACTGACTTACTAAAAATAGTAAGTGTGACACAGAGATCCCCTAATCATCCTGTTAGCTCACAGGGATCGCATTGATGAACTGACAATAACAAGCACAGGTACCTACTAAATTGGGGACATTACAGTCCTCCCTCCCCAAGATTGATTGCCCTCAAGCAATTGCAAACCAAGATGCTGCAAAATATCCTCTAACTCCCAAGTAGCATTCTCATCCGAAAGACCAAGCCACTTAACCAAAAACTCTCGGATAACTCGTCTGTGCAAATGTCTCTCCTTGGTATCCAAAATGGCTTCAAGAACCAATTCTAGCTTCCCCTCATCATCCAATGGCGGTAAAACAGACGAGGGAATAACATGCCTTCCCAATGCTTTCTTCAGACGAGACACATGAAATACATTGTGCACCTTACTATCAATAGGCAAATCCAGCTCATAGGCAACCTCGCCAGCTTGCCAAACCACACAAAAAGGACCATAATACCGTGATTTAAGCTTTTCAGCCCCGCCTCTCTGAATGGACGACTACCTGTACGGTTGCAGCATCAAATACACCATGTCCCCAACCTCAAAGGAACGAGCTACTGTCCTCTGATCAGCATACCGCTTCTGCTGATTCTGTGCTCGTTGTATATTATACCGCAAAGTGCCTAAAACATCCTATCCTATAACAAATCCCTTGCACTAGGCACTCTGCTATCACTAAGCATCAAATCAAGAAAACTGGGAGGGTCATATCCATACAAAGCTCGAAAAGGAGTCATACAGATGGACATATGATGAGTCGAATTATAGCAGTACTCACATAAATAAATCCACTTCACCCAAGCCCTCTGCTGAGCGGAAACATAATTAAGTAGATAGCCCTCCACCCATTTATTAACAATCTCAATCTGACCATCAGTTTGCGGGTGATAGCTAGTGTTGGGAATCAGTTCTGTACCACATAACTTGAACAACTCTTGCCAAAAGTGACTCATGAAACGGCTATCCCAGTCACTCACAATACTTCACGGTAACCCATGTAACCGAAAAATCTCCCTGAAAAACAACTTTGCCACCTGTACTGCTGAAAAAGTAGTAGTAATCGGAAAGAAGTGAGCAAATTTTGTAAGGCGGTCCACTACCACATAAATACAGTCTCTACCTTGGACCTTAGGCAAGCCCACAATAAAATCCATAGAAATGCACTCCCACTTTCGGTCAAGGATAGGAAGTGGCTACAATAAACCTGCTGGATATGTATGTTCCTGCTTGTTTTGTTGATAAACAGAACATTCCCTAACATAACTCTGAACATCATGTTTGAGACCCCTCCATGTGAAATGTTCACGCACCTCCCTATAGGTTTTAAAGAAACCCGGATGTCTAGCCAAGGGAGAATCATGAAACGCTCGCAGCACCAATTGTATCACACTCGAACCGACCACCAACCAAACCCTTCCCTTGTAAATGATCAACTCATTCACAAGAGCATACCTGTCATCTTGGATGGTCCCATCAAGAAAGTCAATGGCCCACTAATCCCTTGCATACTCAACAACAATCAAATGTTTCCAATTCTCAGAAACCTCTGTCAAAACACACAAATGTGGTCTCCTAGAGAGAGCATCAAAAACAACATTCTGCATCCCCTTGATATAGGCGATATCAAAATCATAAGACTGAAGCTTGTTGACCCATTTTTGTTGCCGCTCATTCAAATCACGTTGCCCCAAGAAATATTTTAGACTATCGTGATCAGTTTTAATACAGAATTTATTACCAACCAATTACTATCTGAATTTAGCCAAAGCATGCATGATGGATAACATCTCCTTATCATAAACACCGAAAGTCTTCTCAGGACCCCTGAGCTTCCTGCTCTCATACACAATAGGATGATGGTCCTATGAAAGAACGACACCAATGCCCTCACCTGATGCATCACAATGCAAATCAAAAGGCCTAGAGAAATCAAGCATAGCCAAACCCTAGCAAGAAGTCATAATCAATTTGAATTTCTCAAAATACTCCTGTGCCTGAGGAGTCCACTGAAAAGCACCCTTACGAGTCAGATCAATAAGGGGAGCTGCATGTCGGGAAAAGCCTACAACAAATTTACAATAAAAGGCACACAAACCAATAAACCCTCTAAGCTGAGTCAAACTCTCTGGAACTGGCCAATCAATGACAGCACGAATCTTATCCGGATCCATACAAACTCCCTCTGCACTAATAATGTGCCCCACATACAACTCAGACATGCCCAAAGTACACTTAGACTCCTTAGCAAACAAGGAAGCCTCAACCAAAATACCCAGCAAGGTATCCAAATGCACCAAGTGATCCTCCCACGTCTTGCTGTAAACCAAGATATCATCAAAAAAAAAAACACAAACTTCCTCAATTGCCAATGGAAGACCCTATTCATGGTAGACTGAAATGTTGCTGGAGCGTTAGTCAACCCAAAAAGCATGACCAAAAACTCAAAGTGTCCATAATGACATTTGAAGGCTGTCTTCTCTATAGCTTCTTCCCAAACCCGAATCTGATGGTATCCAGATCTCAAATCTATTTTAGAAAAGAAGGCAGCCCCGTGCAACTCATCAATCAGCTCATCAATGCGAGGAATAGGATACTTGTTCTTAATTGTTTTACAATTCAACATTCCATAATCAATACACATCCTCATGGTGCCATCCTTCTTCTTCACCAATACTACCGATGAAGCAAAAGGGGACTTACTCGGCCTGATGTGACCCATAGAGAGCAGCTCCTCAATAGTCTTCTTGATCTCATCTTTCAGCTGCTTGGGGTGCCGGTAGGGAGTGATCATGATGGGTTTAGTACCCTCCTCTAACTCAATAATATGCTCTATGCCTCTGTCAGGTGGTTTGCCATGTGGTAAATCACTAAACACTTTGGAGTGTTTAATCCGGAGTTCCTGTATGTCAGGCTGATAGAGTGGCTTCTCAGCCTCCTCAAAAGTGGGTAACATCCTGCACTCTGCTGCCCATTCCACTGCATCATGATTAATAAGACGCTGCATACGTCTGAATGAAATTGTTTTTAAGTTTTCCTCTTTGATAGCTTTCAGAATGTGCTTTCCATCCACCTCAAAACTCATTTCCATATCCTTAAGGCTGAGATAAAAGGCCTCAATGGAATGCAACCAACTCATGCCTAGAACCAATTCTGTCCCACCCATATCAACCACATAAAAATCAGATTTAAAGTCATAATTATTTAACCTGAGGGGCAAATTCGAAATCATTTTGTCACACTTAAGAGTGTAACCATCAGCAACCTTGACACTAATTCTCTCAAAGTTTTCAGTCAACAAACCTCTCCTGGATACTAACTCTGAATCAATAAAATTATGTGTAGCCCTTGTATCCAATAAGGCAATGACACACTGTCCCGCTAAGAGCCCACGTAATCTGAAAGATCCCTCCTTTTGCATGCTAGAAAGATAAGCCACCTTAAACTTAGGATCCTCACCAGCTTTCTTTTCTGTAGTTATTTCTTCTTCATTGTCAACCTGCTGTCCTAAAAAATCAGACATATGCTCATCCTCATAAAACCATTCCATAAGCCTATTTCTACCCTTAGGCTTCAAAGAACACTCATGTTTCTCATCATAGGGTCCCCTGCAATAAAAACATAACCTCTTCCTCCTCAAATCATTAAGAGTTTCTTGATCCAGTGGTCCTGTCATAGGATGTTTAGAATCTGATCTGTCCTCCTTTGGGGCAGAACTATTGTCCTGTGAAGAACTAGATGGTCTCAAAAGGAACCGAGTGCGTGTAGCTGAAAACTCTTAAGTCCCGTGCTTTCTTCGTGGCTACCTACAAGCAGGGGGGGTCAAAAGACTTAACCCATCCTCTGAGAGGTTCAACTAATCCTTCTCTAAATAGCATCACCTATCTCCTCTCTGAAATATCATAAACCATCACTGAAACCTTTTGAAACTCATTAATGAAAGTCTCCAAACTACCAGACTATCTGAGTTGAGCCAAATCATGAAAATATGATTCAGGATCTTTCCTATCAAATCTCTCAACCAAATTATGCACAAACTCCTGATAAGTTCTTACCTAATCATGCTGTAAAGAAACAAGACCATGATACCACCAATCATGAGCAGCTCCATCTAAATGCAATACAGCAAATCGAACCGCATCCTCTTCAGACATAGGACATAGTGCAAGATATGTATCCAACTTATGGATCCAGGCCCTGGCTATCATCTTTCCACTTCCATCAAAATGAGTCATGGTGAGTTTATTGGTCGCCTGTTTAAGTTCAGTCTGTCTAGGCCTCTGTCTAGTATCTAGACTATGCCTACCTTTGTAATGCTCTCTTTTTTGAGTCAGGAACCTATCAAAGTTCAAGTTCCTCTTAATGGGTACAGGTAATGCATCCCATTCAGCATAGTGCGCTACCATATCATCAACAAAAGGAGCTGGCTCAGAATCAACACTAACCGTGTCCTCTTCAGGCCTCAAGAACGTAGGACGTAATGGTCTATCACGAGTGCCTGTAGGGTCATCTCTGGTCTCTTGTCTATCCACAATCCTGGATTTGTGTGAACCAACCGATGCACCTCTAGTGCCCCTATCACGATCTCCTGGTACATTCATGCGCTGCAAAGTGTCAGATAGCTATCGCAATACAGTTGCAACATGATGTTGTCCGTCTGCAATATTTCAGAAAGCATGTCTGGCTTCCCTGTCCATGTCATTACCAATATTATCTCTATCCCTGTTACCTGTGTGGTCAACCTACGGACCCTGTTCATTCCCTTCCGGAGGTGGCGAAGCTCTACCCTTGCAGGCATAATGAAATCCCGGTGCAAATATTTCTGCCATAGCTGGGCCCAAAACTTTAGGCTGGCACAATCAAAGCTCTGATATCACTGTAAAGAGCCTTTGTAGCTCTTAATTTTGCTATAATGATTTTCAAAATAAATCTAACAATTTAAATTCTTATGCTTCTTGGAAAACGATAATGCCACTAAATTATGAATCTCAACTTAGTACAATTTATTGAGAAAATGTATTGAATTGATTCCATATCAAAATAAACATTAACACTTGCATATTATTATTCTTGTATGAATCGAATTGCATTAATCAACACCTGATAATTAACGTTGGCTGCAAAAGACGTAACCTCCAACTTGATCAATCACATGAGTCTTTTTGTAAGTCGCGGCTACTGCAGAAGAAGTCACCTACGGTATTCGAATTCCTTTGCAAGGTGTGAAACTCCCTGCGCTAAGAGAAACAATCTCAGTCGGCACCCAGCAGTGTGCACACAACTGACGTTAAATCCGTACAGCCCTATTGGATTTCGCACAATCCAAGAACATTCACGACAGGCTGTAATCTTCACAAATTGGCATTCTCGCATTATTCACTGGCATGTAAATCTAGCTCACGGTGCATTCCTTAGGAGATGTAACATTCTCCAAAGCTCATGAACCAAACCCTTATTCACTCCATAACTTCGAATAGCTCCCAATTTCTCAATTTCGATAAACATAGCATGATGGATAAAAAAACGCAAGCCTTGGTATTTTATATAAAAACATCAAGTCTTATTCCACACACCACCATCCAGCTTCAATGATACACTTCTCACTTAAGTGTTAAGAATCGTCAAGCACACACCTTTAAATTATAACACTTAAATTTACATAATAAAACTAAGCCAAGCTTCATTCCATAAACATGAGAAAGGTAGTAATTAGAATTCAAGAACGAACTCCAAAGAAGATTGAGGACCAAAACCAACGCCCAACTGCCTTACCCGAAATAGAAACCGGGTATAACTGACTTACTAAAAATAGTAAGTGTAACACAGAGATCCCCTAATCATGTCATCTCACAGGGATCGCATTGATGAACTGACAATAACAAGCACAGGTACTTGCTAAATTGGGGACATTACAATATACCAGTGCTTATTAGTAGACGATAGTGACAAAGTAACCATGGCAAGGTCTGAGAGAGCTTAATATCCCATGGGTCAGAAGAGGTCAATAAATGATAGTGTTATATTTTAGAGTGACAAAAGGTCAAATGAAACGAAGAGAGTCAAAAGATTCATGACACGGTGGTAACGTTCACTATTGAAGAGGACAGTGATCTTTAGGTCTAATAAGGAGTGTATGAAATAATAAAAAGAGGATAAAATTGTTAGCAATTTAAGTTGTCATTAGTGTATTTCATTAAACCCATTCACACCGATCAAAGATCACCGGTCATTCACATTACTTAGATGACACCGGTAGATGAAGCACAGTGTATGCACCGGTCAAGGTAGTTAGATAAACCGGTAGACTGAACCAAGTACTCAATATCGGTCTTATTCAGCATCCAACGACAAACCGGTACCGATCTAACTGATAGATAACTCTAATCCAATTTTTGTGGAACAGTTTGAGTTAAGAGCCTGATTTTGCGAGACATCCACTACTCTAGATTATTCTACGGATGGTCTCAAGATAAACTCTAGATCACAACGCACAGCTTTCTTGCGTTGCATATTTTATGGTCAAGTTTACTCCCTGGCGGTTTCGTGAGTCAAGAGGATCACTCTTGTATAAATATTAGTCATAGGACGGAAAGTATGTTGTTGTTGCTGCTAATAGTTGGAGATTGCAGAGAGCAGAGGAAAGATATCTTTGAGGAGTGCTACAAGCACAAAGGTGAAGTAATAAAGGAAGATCAACAGCCAGGCAAATAGGGGAAGAGATCTATAGGTATGATCTAATCAGACAATCAGTGTCATTATAGATCACTGCTTTTAAAAGGTGTTACATCGTATACAAATCCCTCTAATAGGGTGAACCTAATCGGTTCGTTCTAAAAATCCCCTAACAAGGTGACATCTTTGTTGATGTTCAAAGTCCTGTAACCAGGCAGCTCTTAATAGGGCTTAGATCCTAACCGATCATTTGTAAAAATCCCTTAACCGGTTAGCACCTTAACCAGTGCTTTGTATGCTCCTAACAAGGCACCTTCATGTAGAACTAGTGAAGTTGTGAGCTCTGTCTCACCGTGGTTTTTTCTCTCTAACCGAGGGTTTCCACGTATAAATGCTTGAGTAGATCTGTGTGGTTTGGTTTATGATTGTGAATGACTATTAACTTTCTACTTTGCATTCAAGAATTTGCTTATAAGTTTTAAACGAAAGAAATTTAGTATTTACTAATTCACCCCCCCCTCTCAGTAACCGGTAAGGTAATAACAATTGGTATCAGAGCATTGCTTCTCTATACAATAAAAGTTTAACAACTTGAGAAAAAAATCATGGAGGGTTACGGTACCAGAAACAGCTAGAGGAAGCCACTGACATTATTGCCTCGTTGGAAAATAGATTGAGAAAGTCACTTGCAAAGAGAAAGGAGCTAGCTCTACAATTAAATGAGAGCAATAAAACCATTGACGAACTCTCTAGGCAAAGTGGGTCTAATGAGGCT
Organism: Chamaecyparis obtusa; assembly: GCA_027943335.1. NCBI lineage: Eukaryota > Viridiplantae > Streptophyta > Pinopsida > Cupressales > Cupressaceae > Chamaecyparis > Chamaecyparis obtusa. The sequence goes on from BSBK01000157.1 coordinate 322,002, forward strand.
GAGGAAGTAGTCTCCGAGCTTACGGAAAAGAATCAGATCCTAACCGGTCAGATTGCTGATCTCAAAAGGGAGCAAAAGGTGAATGCTCTTAAGAATGACTGAACTGATTGAGCAGAAACGAAAAATTGAAAGCGAAAGGAACACAGCAGTCAAGACATCAACAGCCTTTGAAAAAACAATGAACCGGGCAGAGGAAGTTGCAAGAGCCCATGAACTCCTCATTATGCAACTCCAAGAGGACTTGTTGATTGCCACCAAGGAAAATGCCAATATGCATAAAGCATGGCAAGTTAGAGATGAAGCATGCAAGAAGCTGGCGATTGAGATATATCAACTCAAGGAACAAATGAAAGTCCTTGAAACAAGGAATGAAATGCTGAGAAGATACAATGAAAGCTTGGTCAAGCTCGATGAGCAACTCAATGCTCAACGAAGGCACAATGATCACACCGATCTCAGATTTACCGGGGGAGTCACCAAAAGGAACGATGAGTCATCCAATGCTCAGCCAAGCAAGAACAAAAGGAAGACGCTAGCACAAAGGGGTAGAAAAAACGTTTACACCCCTTGTAAGCTTTGTGAAAAACCAGGTCATGACACTAATGACTGTAGAAATGCACCGGTAAGAACCAATAACAGTTACTGTAAAAACTATTGCAAAAAGGGCCACAAGACCAATGAGTGCTGGTCTAGTCCCATATCTGTGTCTAGCAGAAGTAGGGGAAGCTTCAAGGGATACTGTTATGCCTGCAACAAACTCGAACACAAGGCTGAAGAATGCATATCAAAGACTGGCATTTAGATCACCCAGACCGGTATTCTCGGAAAAAAGTAGAAACTGGAATGCAACTACTCATCCAAACAAAGGGATGCATTGCAACAGAGAATCATGGAGCGAACCACCTAATCCGAGAGGGATGAGACCATGGAAAGCAACCGGTATAGTCTGCCATCACTAAAACAGAGTTGGTCACCTAGCCAAGAACTGCTGGAACTAGATCAGGAACAGAAACAAAGGATCGAATGGATCGGTGGTGAAGATCTTGAGTTTTGAGAAAAAGAACAACAAAGACAAAGAAACCAAGAAAGTAGTGAAGAAAATTTGGTTTGTCAAGGAATCAAAGAACTCTGCCGAGGAGGCAACGGAGGCAAAATCATCATCACAAGATGGTGATATTTCTTCTGCTAACTAAGTCTTCAAGGCCTAGAGGGAACCGGTAGTACAACTATCGTTCCCGGTAGAACTGGTGAGTCCTATCTCACTCAAGCTACAGGACAGACCAAAAAAACATGAGGTGATCAACCAGGACATGCCTAATCGAAAAAGTCAAACTACCAGTTAGCAAAAGCGTCAAGAAAGGTTAGGTAAGGCATTTATTACTATAGCCGTTTAACAATAGTTACCGTTTGATAATTACCGTTATGCCCTAATCCTATAAAAGAAAAGAAGGATAACTCATTTCCTTTTTACCTTGCGATTTTATTTTATCTAATCTTTGCTCGAGCAATATTCTTGCAAATCGATCATAGAGTGAGATTATCTGTCAAACCGATCTAATCATCTCCAGCAGCCAAGTGAGAGCAATGGCATCCTCATCATACGAGGCAAAGCTTGTTCCTGCAAATCAAGCGGATCATAGTCCTTTTGATATCTCACCAAATCAAGACAGGGAGATCGACATGGCTGATGCACTCTCCTCAGTACCTAAAGGAGTGCTCCTAACAGAAGACGTAATTGCATTTATTCATGCTAAGCAAGAAGAGCTAGGAGAAACGTACATACAGAGCGAGTATCACTCACTGTGCTTAGATGGTAATCATCCCAGTGGCTATGCAAAGCTGGTATCGTCGGGAATCATAAATGGAGTCTCGTATCCAGTTATCTTCAAACCTGAATGGATTCAAATGGTAGTTAGTTGGGTGCATGATCCAAGATTTTGGCTTATGAAAGGAATCTGCACTTCGATCACGAAAGACGATCTTCACAGGGTAACTGGGTTTTGCAATCAGGGAGAAGCACTTACTCTGAGAACCATATCTAATGCAGTGGTGGCTAACCTGACAAAATCAAAATCTAACAAGTGATTGATGACCGTAACTGACATTGAGGATCCAATTGTTCGGTTTGCATCCATAGTAATCGGTTACAAAGTATATCAATCAAATAACCTCAACAGCATACCGGGTGGAGGCATACATGCAGCCTACAGAATTGTTCATGACAACGCACAATATGATGTGTGAAATGCTAAGAGGACAAATCTTTGAAAACATGCAGAAGCTGGGCATCATCAAGAAGAAATCACTGAAATTTGGAACACTCTTGGTTTGTCTTTACTTCTATTCTAATTTCTTTCCTGAGAGAGGAAAAGTAACATGGACAACAGATCGACCGGTCATGATGCAAATCCGTGATATGGCTAATGAACTGGGAGACTAGTTTGACAAGGAAATGACCGATCACTTCAATGCATTTCAACTAAAAATGCATGCTAGAGAAAGAATCCTATCAACTATTGTTGACAAGTACAAAAAGGAGGTATGTTTTCTTGTGTCTACTGACTTCTGCATCATTCAAGCAGTAGAATCGAGAGACGAGTACGCACCTGAGCTTGGATATGAAATCACAACAAAGTTTGCAACGATGTATGTAGAGGCCCTGGAAAAAGCACATATGGATCTCAGTGCTCAACGGTTTGGAACCTATGTGGAGATAGAGAAGAATTTAAAGCAGGTGCCAATCAAGAATGTCTATGTCAAAAGATCGCCCGCGCCAATGAAGAAACCGGAAACTGCACCACCAATAGCACAAAAGAGAAAAGCTCAACCGGAGCCAAGCACACAGGAGCAAGAAGCAGAAGAAACTAATTCGGAGGATACAGTTCCGCTCAGCGAAAGAAAGAAGAGGACCGGCAAGCAAGCAAAGGTGGATCCACCAAGAAAAGGTAAACCAACATTAGATGAATTTATAACAAGACTGAAAGAAACTGGAGGAATGGCTAATGTTAGTAGAAGATACACTTTGGCAAATGATGAAGACCGAAGGAAAATTGAAGATGCTATTGTTGAATGCCTGCATAAGTTCAATCTAAGCCCTACAGAGCTTCAGAAAGTACTACCTAAGGATCTGTTGAATATCCTTCAAAGCAAGTGGAAAGCTTCAATGGAAAAAGAAAAAGAGCTAAGAATTCAAACTTTGCTAGAAGTGTAAAATCAGCTCACTCTGGAAGAGGCGAGTCAACAAGCTGAACTACACCAGCAGAATTTCTTAATAAAGAAAAGAACAAACCTCTTGCTGATTGGAGAAACTGAGAAAGTCCATATTGAAGGAGTAGCCATTTGGAGCAACCTACTCCGGACACAGCAACAAGCAGAGGAAGCACGCCAAAAGGCAACAGCTCCACCGGTTCGTAACACCAGGAAAGGAAAAGGAGTACTCGGAGTAGACAAATCGGTCATCGATGACATAACCGATGAACCGACAAATCCTACTCTTCTTGTATCTCCAGAAAAAGGTAAGGCTCGCACTATGACTGTTAATGACATTGTAGCTGAAATTACAAATTTTGGAGAAATACATAATACAGCCAAATGGTACAGCGTGTTAGCTGAGGAAGACAAAAAGACAATAGAAAAAGCTCTTGTTGAAAGTCTACTAGACTTCATTAAAACCCCTAGGGACTATAGAGGCAAGTTTCCTCTCGAATTGAATAGCAAGCTTCAAGAAAAATGGAGAACCGGTCTGGAAAGAAACTCACAAATCAATAAAGAAGCACTAGAAAAAGCTAGACCTAGCTTGAGTGATAAAAGTATCATGCTTCTTTTAGGAGATGCATCTATGAATCTAGATACAAATTACAGAGTCACCAAGATTCTCAATGGTTATGAGAATGAAGTATTTAAAGAGACCTTGGATTTCTGGCAGCAATATGATTTCAATACCCTTGAAGAAATAGGTCCTCAGGATCACACCACTACAATTGTTGATCCACCTATTCAGTTTACTGCAACTCAGACTCCGATATTTGATGTGCAAGAAGTTCTCACAGAAAAGTTCACTTCTAGTGAACCGGTTAAATTGGGACAGACTTCTGTCAATCTTCCCACTAACAGATCAGATAAAAGAGGTGAAGGGATCCCTACAGATGATCTTCATATAGATGAAGAACAGCTGCGATCACAAGCTCCATCAAAAGAGCCCTCAGATCAAGTAGAAGATGTTATGCCTGAGATACACATTCAGCAATCGGAAGCCAGACCAGAAGAGGGAAACCAGACAGGCAAACAGGATGCAAAATAACATGAGCAAGCTCCAAAGGCACAAGAACAAAGTAAAGAGAAGGAACAAGAAACTCTTGCCAACTCCTCTAAAAGAAAGATCACATCTTTTGAAGAATCTGAAGCAAAAAGGAGCAAAACAACCAATACAATAGTTGACATCAGCAAAATGTTAACAAGACAGCTGAAAGAGCTTACTAAAAGAAAACAAGATATGGTTCTGAACAAAGTAAAAGACATCCTGTACAACTTTGTACCGGATGCTGATATGGACGAAGATGAACCGGTCATTGACCAGCTGGAAGTGCTGACTGCAACCATCGGTGAGGATCTGACTAATCCAAAAATAGTGGCAATTGACCACTATGCGCAGAAAAGAGTGGAGATTCTTCACAAGCAAGTTGCAAATATAAAAGCTATTCTACTAAACTATCTAAAAGTTCTTCAACAGCATATACAAGTTGCAGAAAATTTGTTAAGCAGAACTTCAAATTTTGAGATTTTCTTGACAGATTTAACTGACAAAGCTTAAAAGATTTCAGAAGACATAAGAGCTTTGTCCACCCAATTTGACATCAAGACTAAAACGGCCACAACTTTCAGCAGAGAAATAGCTAGTCTTTCTCTAGTCCTCAAAAAGACTGCAGAAGAAGAGAACAAAAGAATTCAAGACATCGTTGGATTCCAGATGTTTTTGGCCCCAACACTTGATATCATGCACCAGACAGCTACTTCAACTGATGTTCTGATCAATGAACTGGACCACAAAACTGTAGATGATATGGAAAATATCATTGTCTCTCTCAAGGCTGCCCAACAAAACATTGAATATGTAACCGGTCAATTGGCACCGTTTCTACATTCTGTAAAGAACATCTATAAGGATATCTTCACACAGCTTCAAATGTGAACGAAGACATAACCCTTAGTCTTATGGAGGCAAAAAGGGGAAGTTATTTGTAAAGAACAAGGAGAAGTTAATGAAAACTGGAGGACTCAGTCAGGGGAAGTTTCGGTCAGGAGCAGAGCATTCAATCCGGCAAGGGCAGTATTCTATTTCACTGACCAAGGTTGAACAGCTATTGTATGAATGGTTTTGTTTTTGACTGTTTTGCCACCAATGACAAAGGGGAAGATTGTTAGCAATTTAAGTTGTCATTAGTGTATTTCATCAAACCCATTCACACCGGTCGAAGATCACCGGTCACTCACATTACTTAGATGACACCGGTAGATGAAGCACATAGTGTATGCACCGGTCAACTAAGTAGTTAGATAGACTGGTAGACTAAACCAAGTACTCAGTATCGGTCTTATTCAGCATCCAACGACAAACCGGTACCGATCTAACTAATAGATAACTCCGATCCAGTTTTTGTGGAACAGTTTGAGTTACAGTTTGAGTTAAGAGCCTAATTATGCGAGACATCTAGTACTCTGATGTGAAGTTAACCTTTCAACAGGAGTTAGCTTTAAATTCTATGGATGGTTTCAAGATAAACTCTAGATCACAACGCACAGCTTGCTTGCGTTGCATATTTTATGGTCAAGTTTACTCCCTGGCGGTTCTGTGAGTTAAGAGGATCACTCTTGTATAAATATTAGTCATAGGATGGAAAGTATGTTGTTGTTGTTGTTAATAGTTGGAGATTGTAGAGAGCAAAGGAAAGATATCTTTTGAGGAGTGCTACAAGCACAAAGGTGAAGTAAGAAAGGAAGATCAACAACCGGGCAAACAGGGGAAGAGATCTACAGGTATGATCTAATCAGACAATCAGTGTCATTATAGATCATTACTTTTAAAAGGTGTTACATCGTAGACAAATCCCTCTAATAGGGTGAACCTAATCGGTTCGTTATAAAAATCCCCTAACAACAAAGATGTTCAAAGTCTTGTACCCAAGCAGCTCTTAATAGGGCTTAGATTCTAACCAATCATTTGTAAAAATCCCTTAACCGAGTAGCACCTTAACCAGTGCTTTGTATGCTCCTAACAGGGCACCTTCATCTAGAACTAGTGAAGTTGTGAGCTTTGTCTCGCCGTGGTTTTTTCTCTCTAACCGAGGGTTTCCACGTATAAATGCTTGAGTAGATCTGTGTGGTTTGGTTTATGATTGTGAATGACTGTTAACTTTCTACTTTGCATTCAAGAATCTGCTTATAAGTTTTAAACGAAAGAAATTTAGTATTTACTGATTCACCCCCCCCCCCCTCAGTAACCGGTAAGGTAATAACAAAAATGTTGTTTAAAGACTTGTTAGGACAGTGGCATTGGGTATGCAAAGGAGCATAGAATTTGTTCCCTTATAAATAACCATGCACAATATGAGATATGAATACACCTCACGAGCCCTATACATGTCAGGGTATAGTGGATACTATAAAAATGCAGTGACAACATTATGAAGGCGCAAATGAATAACTTATGATAAAGTGAATTAGTTTTCCACAATCCATTTGAGTATTAAACATAGACTTCTGGGTTTGATTGTGTATATGTTTTTACTTTTTAGCATCAACGTTTCAAATCACACTCTGTGATCCATCTTCCTTTTACATATCCTGCATACTCTTACATTCTGATGATGGATCACGGAGTGTGATCTGAAATGTTGATGCTAAAACATATACACAATCAAAACCAGAAGTCTATGTATAATAACTTAGGATAAGCCAGAGATTCACCACAAACGACAGTGGCAAGATAGTAATAAAGACAATGTATGATGTTTTTGAAGATGACAATATTAAACACCTTCTACAGTAGCAAGCACCATGAAAGGTGATGAATATAAAGTGTTTCTATATACTCACAATCATCATTGTCAAGCACAACCCTCACAAAAGACAGTCATGCAGCCTATAAACATTAAGATTATGACAGTCAACATGCATCATAATACAAACATATAACCACCTGTAAATCTTGGGCAACCAATATCTCTAGCCTAGTTGGCTTTAAAAAACCCTATACATCTTAAAATCTGTTCAGCTGAGGTCTTCCTAGTTAGCAGATTGAATGGTCCGAATTTTTGTGCAACTATATAAAGACCATATTTTCAATTCAAAGTTCCTTCCCTTGTTTTTTTTCTTCTTTCTTTTTCTTTATGACTCCCAAGATCCACATACTCCCAAGCTTACTGGGCAACCAGCCATTATGAGCTTTGTCTATACTACCTTCCTACCTGTCTTCAAAGTGCTAGACATCTTAAAATACATGCAATTCGACAATCTCATCTTGTAAAGGGTGTGATATGCATGCCTCTCTACCTGGGTTTGTAACTAATAGCATTGTACTTGGATTTTACAAAGATTTTGAGAGGTATATAGAAGTGCCCTTAATGCAAAAATGGTGACTTTTTCCATTTATTACATGGTACGTTAAAATTCATGGAGATGCATGCTGACTTCTAGGAATGAGAAGTCTTATTTACTAGTAATGTTAAATAGTGCATATGCCGATATGACCATGCAAGGAAAGATAATCATGATGTCAAGGTTACTTGGGCACTAGATAGTTTATAAACTCTAGGTAATTATTATTCTCCAGTTATCTAACATAGCCAAGAAAAATTATTGGTTTAGAAAGGATATAGTTATCTATAACCAAGGCACTCCTTTCTATTGGTAAGGTGTGACTACCAACGAGGTTGGAAAAATCTACAATTATCTAGGCTACAAGGTAGCTACGTTCTAAACTTTGTTCTATCAATATGAGAAATGTAAAACTAAACATGGATATCCTTGGTGAAAATACACATTTCCCTAATGCTAAGGCGTGCAACTAGGGTTATAGGGTTTCAGCAACTGGCAGAACTAAATACATAAAAAGAAACAATTATGTTTTCTAGATACTGTAAAGTACAAGAGCTTATGGAGCAATGCCCTTCAGTGCGTTACAAAGAAACATTTAAAATCATGAGTACCAAACAAATGGTAAAGATGTACCTGCAAGTCTGGTGTCAAAATTTTAGCCCCCTCAATCTTGGTAATCTTCTCCAATGTAAGTATGAAACCCCATAGTTGCACTTCTGCCAATTGACCTCACCCTGCTCGAACTTTTCTCCTCCCCATTTATTGGCTTTCTTCCTCCCATCTGCATTCAAGTCTACCCCCATTCTTCACCAAACAGTCACACAACTTTAGTCACCTGCCATTGCTCATTCTTCTCCAAACACCTCTGTCACCTTCATTGTAGAAGTTTGGCATTTATTTTCCAAAATGTAGAGTGCATATTTTAGATTTACATTTTTTTAAATTTTTTTGTTGGGCACCCTTTCTGGAGTTTGAAGCGCTTGTAATTCTCTTCTCAACAACCTTCAAACTACACTTACCCTACTTCACTGTCAATGTAATGTTTTTTCTTAAATTTTTACATCGAAGGCCCTATAAATCAATGATAAAATCATTTAATAGTTGAGTATGATGTTAACAGTTATATCTGTATTTATATTACACTAATTATCAAATACTGCCAATTACCAAAAGATGTTTGGCATTTATGTTATTACTATAAAGATGAGAAGTATTCAAACATATCTTTCAATACTATCAAAATCACCGACTCAAACAATTAGATGCTTGAAACTATAGTTAAGTGTTATATTGCCTACATGGTACTTACAATTGGTCAAACATTGAACCTGGACTGGGCATACACGTAAACAGTTGAGGGATCAGTTTGGTAGCATAACCTTTATCAAAGACTGAACCACAAAGTTTGCATCACCTTGCACCTTGTCACTTGCAAGACTAATGATTACTCAAATAAATTTTGACAAATAAATATTAGTCCAAGGTAGTGATAAATATATTCATAAAATCATAGTTGACATGATAATTCCAAAGTCCATATAAAATAAAATATGCCAAACTCATTAGTGATCATTACCTTAAGTGTTTACTTAGACACACGCACACACCCCAAAATAAAATATTACGATTGACAAGTCCCCACCCTAGTCCAAATTGCATAGGGACTAAAGGTGTCTTAGAAGTCGGTTTGTGGGGTGTAACAAAGTCATTACAATATATAGTCTTGCTAAAGACAACTACTACCACCCCATGCCTATGGGATTATGTTGTCCTCAATTTTGACATCACAAAATCATGGCAACCCTACGCAATTTTCTAATGAATTCGTAGGTGTATCCTCTACGTTTTCGATGTTTTGGATAATGAGTTATAAGGATAATTCATCATCCCTGAAATGTTCTTTATTTTGCAGATTTCATGCATCCTTTTTTAGGGTTCCTATCAAGTTAATCACCTTATCGTTTATCAGGATGAGTTTTTCTTCTCTAATTGCAAGCGCTTGATTTTTGGCAATCTTCAAGTCCTTTTCTTCATTTTTCCCTTTCTTGTTAGTAGTTTTTAATCTTGATTTTACCTTGAGTCAATAGCCCTTTGAAATATGCTTGTTTTGAGCTATCTTAAACATCAAACGGAGTTGTATAACTCAAGTTATGATACAAAAAGTGGGGTTTTTCAGGCCGACTGCATATTCTATGAAAAATCTTTAAAAGGTGGGGTTTTCATGGTCGATTGCACGAGTTTGAATTATATTTAATATATAAAATGGATTTTGATGTCCATTTTCAAATTTCAACTCATTTCGAGTTGATTTAGCTATAGTTTTTAATGTTTTCATGAAATTAGCTTTAAAATGATCTAATTTCATGTTACTTTATTAATACTATAGTTATATATTAAATTTAATTAAAAATTAAATCACTTAAGTTCACAAAAATGTGGTTTTTGTTCTTCATTGCATATCATCAACATGCAAATCGCTTTTTAAAACCCACCTTTTGAAATTAAGTCATTTAAACATTAAATACGTTGTTTTTATATGCAACTGCATATGTAAAACATATAAAGGTGGTTTTTTCTAAGCCAAAAACATATTTTATAAATATATGCAGTTGATCTCCAAAAGAACGTATTTAATCCTCTTATAGTGTGGTTTTTATATGCAACTGCATATATAAAACAACGTATTTAAATGACATGAAGTGGCTTTTTCCTAATTAAAAACATATTTTTTCAAATGTGTAATTGCACTTGAAAAGTGCGTTTTTAATAAGAATACACTAAAGATGTTTTTGAACCCAAATGCATGTCCTTTTATGTATAGTTTTATGTGCAAAGGCGTCAAATTTGGAGAGGATTACATATCTTTTAAAATATGGAAAGACATGTTTAAAACAATGTATTTAACCAAGCAGCCATGGATGTCGAATTTGAAGGCATTTACATGTCTTTTTAAACATGCATTTGCATCTTAAAAATGTGTTTTAACTTCCTTTTGGCTGTGTTTTTGGGAAGTGGGGTTTTTGAGAGGAAAACACATGTTTTTGACTTCTAAGAACCCACTTTTTTGGTCCGTTTATGAAAAAAATGGGATTTTGAGGCAAGAAAACACATGAAAAAGGGTCAAAACTGAACCGTTTTTGCTGCTTATAGGGTCGATTTTGCACTAGATTGTCCAAGGATCATTCTTGGATCATCAAAATTGCATACAGTGAGTTGGTGCTCAGAATTTAGACAGGGGGAGTCGGTGCTTCCAGTAGGTCGGTGCTTGCGAAGTGTGGGAGTTGGAGCTTCCAATGAGTCGGTGCTCATAAACATAGGGGTTGGAGCCTCTAGTAGGTTGGTGCCTACAAAACATTGTAAAAGAATAATATTATATAAAAGTAAATTATTTTGTGGTTTTCTCCCATATTGGGTTTCCACATAAATATTGAGTTCATGTGCATAATTGTTTATTTGAGTAATTGAAGCTATCTTTGAATAAAAGCATTTAAATTTAAAAAGGTTATTATACTGATTCACCCCCTGTAACGCCCCACCAGGGAACCCAAGAGATTAACACTAAAAGTTATGCTAAGTTATGCAACCAAAAAAAAAAAAATTTGTTTACTAATGTTAACAAGCACATTGAATAAAGCATCACATTGCTCTACATACATCAGTTTGAATAAACACATCATTCTTTTTTCATTCTCAAGGGTCCCTGACGTAGTATTACGTCGTCTAACTAACACTACGCTAACAAGATCAAATGCTAAAGAACTTTTAAGTACATAATAAAATTAAATACATCTCTTGAACCAATATAACATTACATCACATGATCACCTACATCCATTACACATATCGTAGGGTATGCGGTGATATTTAATACAATTTACAAATATCAAAATACATCATGGATCCACGTAGGGATCATTACTAATCAAATGAGATCTCCTACAAGTACAAGATAATATCTTCTAATAACTGGGTACATAAATCTGCAACAAATGTGATAGACTGATCCAAGTGTACAATCAGGTGATGGAGGATATCCGCAATAGTCTCAATGGAGAAGTACACTACCTCCCGACCATGTGGAACCCAGAGGTCCACCCCACCGTGCTAGGGAGATAACACCAGGCCCACGCACATACTAAGGACCAATCCCAATCACCACCTAGAAAGATATCTCTAGAACAAGAGGGTATACAGGTTACCAGAGGCACTAACCTACGTAGGATATCTACGGTGTGAGTAGGAAGGTGTCATCACGCAGATCCACCCTTGAGTTTAGTCCTGAAGGTTCCTCACTGAACCGACGGCACTCAAGTGATCATACGTGGCATCGATATCTCTCATGTAGACAAGTATATCGATGATCCACCCTTGAGTTTAGTCCTGAAAGTTCCTCACTGAACCGACGGCACTCAAGGCATGGGCGAAGTATCACAAATTATCTTTTTAATGTTTTCCTAACTAGATCAATTTTTATAATGTTATCACTGGAATTAAGAAACTTGACAATGGATGATCCGTCAGCCACTTGCGGGCCTCGGCGATCCATTGCAAGCCACCCCCTACATCACATCTAGATAACCTACCCTAGTTTTCCAATCAACACCCATCCTGGTTTGTGGCCACATAAATCAAGATAAGCTCCAATAAACAGATAACCAAATAAATCATATTTACAAATCAAAACATTTACTCACTTGGCCACTAACTCAAATTAATCCACCAGGAGGTAATAATCAAAAAGATCAAATAGATATCCCAACCATGATCTCACATTTACACTTTCTCCATCAAGCAATAGAAAACAGAATTCCACAATGCATCATAAAACATTCAACAACATAGATAATTGATATCCACAACATATACCCGGCCTCTGGATTTCACCCCCTAATTGGTCATCTATCCCGTATGCAGATTGACTACATCAATAATATAATTCACATGCACGTACAATTTACATAGTAAGAAAACATCGTAACACAATGAGATAACATTTCGTAAAGAAGACAATGTCACACAAATCATTTAACAAGTAAATTTTCCTTTTGCTCACAAAGATAGTAAGTTCATACTTATGTGATTTTCTAATCTACTTTATAAATATTTTTCAATGTCCATATAATCTGTTAAAAAGGATGAAAATGGAACATCGTGATTACAAAATTTAAAACACCGTGCCAATCCCACTTAATAATTTCAATACATTATCTCATTAAAAAGAACTAGCTAACCCAACAATCGACTACGACAAGCTATTACTAATCTCTTCCTATTATATATATATAGTTATTGATTATAAAATACGTTCATTATCTAATTAAAAGATTATATTATGTCACTTAAGAATTATGAATATACCTTAACTCCCAATGTTACAATGTAATATTGATTGTAATTATTAATGTGTTAATTAATAAACCCCACAAATTATAAATGCATTACTCATCATTAAATAAAACATGCATAAATTAAATATATCAATTTACTATTCCACTAAAATCCTAGACTAGCATTCTAATAAGGTACCTACTTAAATTCAATTAGGCTCTAATAGATTAGAAATCTTGCTACCTCAACAAGCAATAAACAAATAAATTAACCTTGAAATATATCCCCCCATACCTTATTAAATACCTTTCCCTAAACTAGCACAAGTGGAGGGAGGTCTTGTCTTACATAAGGTTTCAAACCTTGGGATTGGTCAAGAAGGTACTTGGGCTGACACATCATCAAAGCCCCTTCACTTAATGTCTTCCCTTTATGTCTTCATCAAAACCCACACAGGCTTGCCCATGCTTTGAAATTAACACAAAAGATTAATGAAGTTACTCCTTTATGATATGACATGGGAAAGGAGTGGGACCCACTTCCCACTACCTTTCCTTGTCTTCCCTCTTCCCCATGCAAGTAGGCGCAGGTCTTTGGGAAGAGCATTTAAAATTTGTTGAAAATTACCTCCCACCATGCACGTGGGTCTAGGCATTCACTTCCAAATTCTTTTTTTAAACTTGTTTATTCCTGCCCTTTCATGCTTGCGTACCTCTCAAGGCATGGGGTATTGTGTTGGAGGTGGGACCAAATCTTCTTGTCCCCCCCTCAATCTCTCTACCCCTTAATGAGGATTGCTTTTGAGTTTGAAAAATTAATTCCTTCAAGCCTTGTCTTGGACGCAGATTTGGAGTGGGGGCCTCCAAACATCATTGCTTAGGATTTGACTCTTCCCCTTGGGGCACGTGGATGCTAGGTTAGGTTTCTAATATTTTGAAATTATATAATAAATATTTCATGGAGATAGGTGGCAACAAATAATAAAATAATGTCTGTGTGTTTAGAAAGTGTGGGAGTTATATCCATACATTTTCCAGAGAGCTGGAAATGTCTATTGTTCAAAGACTTAGCTTATTTTTTTTTGTGTTTGCTCTCATCCAAGACTTGGTTGATATTGTTTTTTTTTCTTTGTTTTTCTCCATTGAAACACTTAGTTTACAAAAGTATATTGTTCCCTCTTACAACACTTAAATTGTTTTTGTTTCCCCATGCATAATGTTATTTGTTTCCAAATTAGATTGCCAATTTAATTTACTAATTCCTTCCATTCAGAATTCTTATTTGATCTATTAAATGAATATTGTGGCAACATTAGATCAAAACATAACCAATTCTGTTGTGTTAAGAACTAACCAGTCTTGTCTATTTCAAATTTAGATTCACTAATGACTAAAATTTAGAGAGGTTTGTATATCTGTGGTGTTAAAATCTCACATTGAAATCTAAAATCTCATTTATTTATTGCTTCACACCACATTTGAGAAGATAAGTGTATCCTCTTATTTGATGGAAAGATTGAGAAAACTAATTTAGAACATATTAAGGGAACTCAAGTCCTACCTGGTTCAACAAGCAGGCTGATGAAGTCCAGCCGAGAATACCTCTCCAATCCCCAAGCTTGAACCCTCAGCTGCTTCCAAATCAGCTCCTATCTTGCCTTCAACTCTTCCTCTCTTCTCTTCCTCAATCCTTCACTTCTCCCTCTATTCTCTCCTCTAAATTTTGCATATCAAAAGTAATGACAAGTCTCTCTCTCTTTTCCTCTAAATTGGCTTGAAAAGTAGGGGAGAAATATGTTATTATTTTCCCCCTACTATTCAAGTCAACCTCCCATTTATGGGAATAAAATATATCAATTTTTAAATTATAAATTTCTTTTCATTTTATTTCCTCTTATGAATTAGGTCATATCACTCTAATATTTCAAAATTACATGATAAGTTGTATCTATATAAACATATATATATAAAATTAATATATATACAATTAATAATATTATTATTATAAAAGACTTAGTGAAAACATATATATCTGATTACGCTATACCATACTAATAACATTATATTTACCAATATGCCAACATAATATAATTAGCTATCAGAAATCAGACATCAATCCACAAGGTTAAAATACGACACCAACATGGAACAACACCTAAGATCAATATCATGCTCAACCGGGAAAATATATATCGGATTCGTTCTACCAGAACGAATTTGAATCAGGTAAGTCAAGTAAGATTCCGTCCGTGGTTTTAGGACGATTAGGTTAGGCTAGGGAATTGGCCTGAGTGCTAACTCCCCTTCTCCGCCATTGAGACATAATAAGGGCACGCTCATCCTGTCAAGCCAGGGAAGTCGATGCCCGGTACCTACAACCTGCATAAAACCACTACATGTACATGTGCATATATAAACATAACAACAAACAATGGTAGGGATGCCTGGGACGTGTGGACCCAACTCAATGCAGGTAACTACGCCTCCTCTACCATATAGGCACATCAAACAGAAAAGAAAGCATACAAAGTAATAAACATGATACCATACACATGCGGGTATGGGGTAAGTACCATATACAAATAATCAACTAAATTACATCAATTAATACATGAATTGAAACATCATATAAAATCCATAATTACTTAAATTAACCATCACATAATGTTTTTGGTTCAGATCTAAACATGATAATTAACCTCCAAAGCATAATCGTCAAATAACACACCACAATATAAATATAACATATGTCTAGTCTAATCAACTAAAGTAAAATAGTATCAACTAAATCATAGTCTCAGCAACAGTAGCAACTACGGGAGGTATTACACCCCCCCCTCTCAGTATAATCGTGTGCTCTTCACAAAGACATGTTTAAAACAATGTATTTAACCAAGCAGCCATGGACGTCGAATTTGAAGGCATTTACATGTCTTTTTAAACATGCATTTGCATCTTAAAAATGTGTTTTAACTTCCTTTTGGCTGTGTTTTTGGGAAGTGGGGATTTTTGAGAGGAAAACACATGTTTTTAACTTCTCAGAACCCACTGTTTTGGTCCGTTTTTTTAAAAAAATGGGATTTTGAGGCAAGAAAAAACATGAAAAATGGTCAAAACTGAACCATTTTTGCTGCTTATAGGGTTGATTTTGCACTAGATTGTCCAAGGATCATTCTTGGATCATCAAAATTGCATTTTAGAAGGTGTTTTATCCTCAAAACAGCCCATTTAAGGCACTTTTTGGGCGTTTTTGCCCAAAAACGACCCATTTTTGGTCATTTTTCTTCATCCAAATCAAGTCTTTTGCTTCAAAGATGAGTTCTTGGGCATTACATTTCATTTGCAGCTTGTTTATCATTATTTCTAAGTTGCTTTTGATGCCCTATGTGCCTTTTTTTGTTGCCATTACATGTGCATTTGAAATGGTCAATTTTGTTGCTATTTTCTTGCATTTTGTTTCTCTTTTCTTCCCATTTGGCAATCATTGTATATTGACTCTCTAAAATAAGAGGATTAAGACTAGGATTGAAGTCTATATATGATCTTTTGAGCTCATCTTTTCTAAATCCGAAAATCCTCTTGAATTTATTTCAGATTTTGCTCAAAGATTTGGCAAGACTTATTCTTGTGAGTTGAGGTAATTTTTCCTTTTAGTTTTTCCCCAATTCTTTCCAAGTTCATGTTTTGGTTTTCGATTAACATGTAAGTTTTCATTTCTATTTCAAATTTACATGTTATTTTTGTTTTAATGATCCTTCTTCTATCTACATTCTCCAAGTTGCATGTGCAAGTACTTCATCTTGTATGTGTAGTCGTGATTAAAAAACCCGTTCTTGAAAGTGACCATCAAAGAAAGTGAGCTCATTTATCATGTGCTTTTGCATCCAAAAACCCCACTTTCATGCTTGCATAAACTCCATTCATACTTTACATGCCGCTGCCTCATGATTTAAAAACTCATGATGGCGTTTGCTTGCATATGCTTGCGCATTTGCTTATAATGAAAACACAATATGTCATTATAAGTGGATGTTTTTCCATTCAATTCTATGCATTTTCCATATAATATCCTTTTTTAGAGCCAATTTGAACTTCTGAAGACTTTGTGTTGCAGGAGGACAAATTGTTATAGTTTAATAGTGGCTGCAATTACTTAGAACTGAAGACTTTGGGCTTCAGTTGTAAGTGTTTTTATTAAATTTGAGAGTATCCAGTAAGTGACTTTGTGCTTTACTGGTTATTCTGCTTGAATCCTCATGAGACAAGCGCATGAGACTTTGGGTTTCTGTTTTTGTTTCACAAAATGTAAAAAGAAAGTTGCTGCCCCTGTTATTGTTCTTATGTCAACTCCAGGGTCACCAGTATTATCGTAGCAATAAGACACTTTTTGTTAAGTTAGAAAGTAGTAGTTGTACACAAATCATTCCTGAAAAAAGAGGAATTGATTAAGAGAACCACCCTTTTTGTAATTTCAATTAAGTTCCTGTTGAAGCCACCTACGGTAAGAAGGGAGCCTCCCCTATTGTTAAGAGGAGAGAGAAATCTCATGTGACGTTGCCTAAAGTACAATTTTGTAAGGTGTAATCTTAGCGGCTTACAAAAATTTTAGCCAACAGATTAATACTTTATACTAACTAATTTCTGGAAGTAACAATTAAGTAGAATTGCAATGAAGTCCTATGGAAAGGGCGTCCCCAAAATTTCCCAGCAGGCAGATTTGAATAAATCTAGGAGTGTTTAGTTGTCATATGCTCATATCCATATCATATCATAGCTTCACTACACATCTTTAGGAGTCTGAGATGCAATTTGTAAATTTTCCCCTGCAGAAAAATTCTCCATTGTTGCTCTTAAGATGGTCCCAAAATCCCTCTTCCCCGCTGTTGCTTTTAAGTGGGCCCTAGAAACTTTGTATCCCACTCTCAAACAGAAGCTGAAATTTTCACTCATAAGAAGTTGCTTAGCTGATTGTTCTGGGGACAATTCCAAGTTTCACATGCTCACGAGACCTCTCACAACATAAGTATTGGGGGTAGTAGCCCACATCATGAGACCCTACTCTTACATTAATACTGTGTTAACATTGTGAATCATTTTCTTTCCAATTGTTCACCGTTATAATTGTAAATTTCATGTTTTTCCTGTTCATTTTTTATGTATATACTACTTTCCATCAGGATTCAACCATGGACTAATGGGACACACTACCCATAAGTTTTCTCGAATTATGGGTAGAATTTTCTAGTTGCCAGGAAGTTATGTATACTAAGCCCTGACAGGGACATATCACAAAATTAATTTATTATATAATTATAACCATTAGTTTGATTCATATTTGCGGCTGATAATAACCATATAATGTTGTGGATGATTGTCAATTAGGGTCTCTTACTGAAATCAACAATGGATTCAATCTGCAAAGTGGGTTTTGGGGTAGAGATGAACAGCTTATCAAAGTCAAACTCTGGATCAGAAGCTTCTTTCACAAGGGCTTTTGATACTGCAAATGGTAGGGTTTTATGGCGTTATCTTGACATTACTTGGAAATTTAAAAGATATTTCAATATTGGATCAGAAGCTATCATGAGAGAGAGCATCAAAACTGTGGATGATTTTATCTACAAGATCATTCAAAGTAGAAAGCGAGAGATTTCTGCACAAAATGGAAATGTAAGCAAATATTCACAATAATCCTGTTGGTGACAGAGAACTCAATGTAAATACTAATAATATTGCTCGTCACTGGCTTACAGTACTAATGACCGTTTTTGTTTTCTCTTCACTGGCTTTGAAAATATTTACAGGAAAAACCAGATATACTGTCTCGCTTTATTAAATTAAGTGAAGAGGGCCCAGAAAAATTATCTGATAAATATCTACGGGATATTATGCTGAATTTCATGATTGCTGGTAGGGATACAACTGCAGTTACACTCGCTTGGTTCATTTTTCTGCTCTGCAAGAATCCAGGTGCTGAAGAAAAGATTCTTCAAGAAATTCATGATGTGGTCAAGGAAAACGAATGTGGATCTTTGGCAGAGTCTATTAGTATGTTTGCCCAAGGTCTAACACACAGGGTATTAGATAAGATGCACTATCTTCATGCATCTTTATCAGAAACATTGCGTTTATACCCAGCTGTTCCAGTGGTAAGAGAATTTAATTTCATTATGTATTTTTGTTCCATGCTTTTTATGTTTTGCATTTCACTTGTTCTCTTACACCTTAGGGCACAAATTGGATATTGGCCTTTCTATCATTTATGGGACATTATTCTCCTTTTAATCTTGTTGCTTGTTGCATGTGACTTCTATGTTTTTTAAAGTACTATAAGTTGCACTTTTTGAAAATTAAGGAAAAAATTCTTTAATAGATGTGGATAAATAGTTGCACTCTGCATAAGCGTCATCTGGTTCAATGGTTGCAAATTTGTACCTCATCCACACCAAAAATTTGTAAATATTTTTCTTATTTTATTTGGTCAGAATTCACGTTAACTGTTGAAGAGGAGGATAGTGTTTAAGAATAACCCAACAATTGTGCTCATATGCCATCTATTTAAGAGGATATAGGAATAGAATTTAGTTGGCTTTCTGTATTGAGGATTACAATTAAGTCTATTTTCTCTATTTTGATTTGACTGGAAGGTTGACAATTATAGGTAGGTAGGTACTAATTGACAATTGACAAAACACTTTGTAGGATGCCAAGCATGTTGATTCTGATGATACCCTTCCAGATGGATATAGAATGAAGAAAGGTGATTTGGTGAACTATGTCCCTTACTCCATGGGTAGAATGGAATATCTTTGGGGAGCTGATGCTAAGGAGTTTAAGCCTGAAAGGTGGCTTGAGAATGGGGTTTTCCAATCTCAATCACCTTTTAAATTCACAGCATTTCAAGTAAGTAAGCCAAACATGAAAATTAGTATGATAAGGTACCATTCCATTTCTTGAAACTAATACAACATACATTTTTTACTTGGAGGCGGGACCTCGCATTTGTCTTGGCAAAGAGTTTGCATACCTGCAAATGAAGATTGTTGCTGCCGTTCTTCTTCGTTTCTTCAAATTTGAATCTGTTGAAGGGAAGGAAGTCACATATCAGCCTTCACTTACACTCCATATGAATGAAGATGGACTAAATGTTCGTATCATATGTAGGTCAGATATTCAGTGAACACAGCTTTCAAGGCATATGGTATAGTTTTAGCTCTTATCAATTGTAGGTAATCTTACATTTTCATTGATCATTGTAATATAATCATATTCAGATGTCAACCTAGAAGAATGATGGCTATTATAAGGGTCTGTAATGTCAGACATCCTCTTAGGTGAAGTTTATGGCTCGGTTTATAGTGTTTGTACATATGGGGTTTTCTTTTCATCTCCTCAAACATAAAATTTGTTTATTGAAATACTTATTCCAGACATTCAAGATGCTCTTTTGCATGTGACAGATATGGGGTTTTCTTTTCATCTCCTGAAACATAAAATTTGTTTATTGAAATATTTATTCCAGACATTCAAGATGCTCTTTTGCATGTGACAGATATGGGGTTTTCTTTTCATCTCCTGAAACATAAAATTTGTTTATTGAAATATTCATTCCAGACATTCAAGGTGCTCTTTTGCATGTGACAATATAATTTTTTTGTTTATATGCAGGGCTTTCTTCAACTGTTTGAAGTAGTCAATGTTAAATTTGTGGTTCCAGGCTTGAGGAAAATTAATAGTTCAATATTGGAATCACATTTTAGACTAGAATATATCATTAATAACACAAGACCAGTTTTTGGAAACTATCAAATGGTAAAAGACAACATTACATGTAAATATAAGAACAAATTTTGGTAAACATAAGGCAAATAGATTAATATAATCAGTTTTCGTTACTTTAGTTTTTATGTTCCTTTCTTCCCCCTCTTCTCTCTTCTCTTTTATTTTGTTGTTCACTTATCACATGGCTGTATTGAGCCATATGTCTAGTTTTGTTTATTCTAGATTTCTTTTATTAGACTTCCTCAGTCATTTATTGCATAAATTAAAATATCGCCGATAAGCTGACTTATCGCGATAAGTTTCAGCTCGGGACAAATTATGTATAGTTATCGCGAACCTATAAGTTGAAACTTATCACCGATAAGTTTCAACTTATCGCCGATATATCGGCGACTTATCGGCGATAAGTAATCGGATATTACAAAGAAAGCATGCAAAAGCATTATATGACTTTGAAAAGAAAAGAAGAGCAAATTTAAAATAGAATTGCAGGTTTGAGCCAATAGGAAAATAATCACACAGCACAAGACATCCTAGACAAACAACCTTGTTTTTCACTTCTCATATAATGCTTGAGACATGATAATTTATTTTGATATTTTAATTTCTTATTTTTGTAATTGTGTTTCATTTCAGATGTATCATGTCCCCATAGTCTACACGCCCATGTTTCAATTTCTGAAAATGATGTATACTCATCTCTTCTTGGCAATGACAATAAAAAAGTCATTTGGATAATTACACTTAGAGAAATTGATTGTGGTGTGTCTCAAAGCCAGGCCATCAAAAAGTCCCTATATCGTTTTCCTAAAGAATAAAGCAGAGACTAGCTAGCAAACCGCAAGTTTGGCACAACATCAAAAGATGAACCCGTCCTGAATACATTTACAAGGCCACAATGCAAGCCACATTTATCTGGATCAACACACCACTATCTTCTCTTGTTTTGCGGCTTTCATTTAGTATTCCTTTTTTTGTAACTAAGGCACCTGCTACACCATTTATGCTTTCTGCATCAACAACAGCAACCATTGCTCAAACAACCTTGTTTTTCACTTCTCATGTAATACTTGAGACATGATAGTTCATTTCGATATTTTAATTTCTTATTTTTGTAATTGTGTTTCAATTTAAGATGTATCATGTCCCCATAGTCTACACGCCCATGTTTCAATTTCTGAGAATGATGTATACTCATCTCTTTTTGGCAATGACAATAAAAAAGTCATTCGGATATAACAATTTGCTGTTTTTAGTTTTCTTCAGAGTTCAGACTATCAGACTATGGCTACCAGCCATCAGCATTCCACATGAGGATGCAATTTTCATACATATTTGCATTTATATACATCTAGATCAGCTTGTTTGGTTTGTTTACTCATTTACTAACTCATTAGATGAATCTCCTTATTGAATTTTGCAAAAAAAATGCATTTCTAATTAAATTTAAGCAATTTTTTAAGTTCCCGAGAAGTTTGCCGATAAGTTCCTGACTTATCTCCGATATCTCCCGATATTTTTTTTTTTGCCCTCGGCGATAAGTTGCCGATAACTATATTTTGAACTATGATTTATTGTATAAAGTTCATATGAAATCATTTATTAATATGACTTTAAATAGTTTGGTACTTTGGGCAATAGATATTTTTAAAATTTATTTTGTGGATATTAAAGCAGAACATTGTTTGAACCATCTCTTGAAGCAGTCTGTGGTTATGAAAGTCTTATTCCATGTTTACTTCAGGCAAGCACACATGAATACTCGCGTGTTGGAAAGGTGGAACCCTAGAGTGACCCTTTAACCCTTTCAGGTAATTACTCCAATAAAATCTAATATCTTAACAACAATTAAATAATATACAATATAAAAAAAAAAATTTCTCACAGCCCTCCAAATTATTCTAATTTCCAATTTGTTGGAAAAACCTAAATATTACGTATTTAGTGATTCAGTTCCTGAGTCTTGACTCTTTCTCTATAATAAGATAATGTGGCTACTATCTACGTACAATATAACCATGTGAACCTTAAATAGTAAGTTGATTGTCAATCACGTGTGCAGATTGCATACATATGGCAGTCTAGTATCCAATATAGCAACCATGATCTAACTCATCTTACCCTCACAAACAAGGGATAGTTTTGACCCTAGGCTTTAATGAGGGTCAGAACATTTAATCCATATAGCATATGATGCTTTGCACTCAAGGAACTTGAACTCTGTAGATTCAAATTATTACTTAGGAATTGTGCATTGTAGACCATCATACAACACAAGAAACTATGATACTTGTATGGTGCCAAAACAGGGGTCAAATGTGGCATTGCTTCCAGCAAAAAGAAACAATTCGAAATAGGGCAATAAGCAACCGTTTGTACATTGGTTGGAACAAACAAAACATTGCTCTCAATGGCTGCATGAGTAGTATGATACACACGATTAATGTAAAACCTCTATTTTGCATACGCATCAAGTGGTGTTATTTTAAAGTAAAAGAGAAGTTTTTCTTTTTTTTCAAAAAAGAAATTTATGTAATTTTAAAATGTTTTAATTATAGTCTCAAAAAATTAGTTAACGCGATCAACTAACCTTAGACTCGTGGCTCTAAAATTCTAGTAAAGAAGGCCAATACAACTCTGCAACTTGTAAAATTGAAATTACTGGATTTAAATTTTAGAAGAGAAATCAAGTATGCATTGACCTTCTTGAGTTGAAACAACTAGCAGATTAAAAAGACAAATCAAATTTCAGATTAATGTCACGCAGAGTTACTCAAATACATAATGGTAATGGTACTTAAAAATTCAAACAGCTGATGTAGCGCTCTTCTCGCACTTGATATAAAGTAGCAGTTAATTCTTGATAATCCCTGATTAACTTCCGCACGCTGTTGAGATCCATCTACCCATGGTAAGTAAACGAGAGTGTCTGTAATCCAAAAGAAAAATCTCCGCAATTTACACTAGGCAGGCCATAAAAAGGAAATTTCCTTGCCTCTTTGGCATTCCGTAATAGATTTTTGGGCGAGTTCCTTCAAAATATTGTGTACATCCACTATGGGCAATGATGCATCCACAAACTGCCAATTTGAATCCTGCAAGGCCTTGTACAGCTCGGCAACCTTCTTTTGAAAGTCTAATTGCTCATATCTCTCTCCTCCATACCCTCCTCGTCCGGCTGCGTTCTCTGGAGATATGTCTAAGTAGAGGACGAGATCTGGAGCAGGTAACCCAACTTCAGGAGCCTTACACCAGCTAAGATCAAGTCCCTTTGCAGCTGAAAATGCAACTCCGGAATATGAATAACGATCAACAATTAGAGAGATTCCATCCTTCAGCTTGGCCTCAATTAACGACTTTTTCTCCCAACGGTTGGCACTGAATAGCAAATGAATTGTTCTATCATCCAGATCTGCTTTGCTGGACAAGTAAGCAGATATCATCTTCCCTACATCCGTAGTGCGATCAGGGAACCGCCATGCTTCAACAAGAAACCCTTGACTGGTCAAGGACAAGACCAAATTAGCACATTGGGAACTTTTTCCACTTCGATCAAGTCCTTCCAACACGATCAGCGCTCCTCGCATTTTGCCACCAGTAGAATAAGATTGCATTGGCATCCTTCTTGCAGTAACTGTTCTTCGTACTCTTGCAGTGTGAAATGCAGTGCCCAACTGCACACAATATCGAAGAACTGTACTTCTTGTGACTAGCTTAGAAAAGGGTTGGATTTGCATTAGAAATGTATTCGAACTGCTTTGGGCTCATGTATTGGTACTGTTAATTTTCACCTTATAACGCTTGCGCCAAACACATCAAATCCGGCAGCGTTGTAAAGATCAGCAGCTACTGGTAAAGAAGAACTTGTAGAGACGGGCGATACGCCTCGGAAAAATTTCCTTCGCACGCTACTCCATCTTTTCTTTCAGGTAACAAATTTATCCCTTACTTCTGCCACCAAAAAAAAATCCATTTTTGCAAAGAAATTAGACAAAACCCTCGCTGCACATAATCAAAAGACAAAACAAAATAATCCAGACATTTTAGGCCATTCGCAACCTGTAAATCACAAGCTCACAACCCTCGCGATCCGAGGAAAATGAGGAGAAAATTGTTTGTAAAAGAAAATTACCATATAGCATGTGCTAAATAAATCATGTTAATAGATATACTAGCAATTGTACCTTGGTGGGCAATGGGTACAATGAAGAGATATGGATAGTCCATTAGAAAAATAATTTTATTTTTGTTTGTATAAGTTTGTATGGTACATGAGGTGGGTCATTTAGAAAATGGTGTTGTTTAAATACAACAATAGTCTACTCAAGAATTTCTATCTTTAAATAATAGTGCATTCTTTCATTAGGGAACCAGTCGTAAGTGAAAGGAAACTTTTGAATGAAGAAGATAATTGGACTTTATTATGAACAAGGTCATGTTATATTTGTGCGTCTATGAGGGAGAGAGAGAGAGTGTGTGTGTTATATACTTAGCTAACAAATAAAGAGAAAGATATAGAGGTAGAGGAAGAAATAAAGATAGACATAGGGAGATGACGAGAGAGAAAAAAAGGAAAAAAAGAGAGATATGTGAGGGTCAATTCGTAAGCGACTCAATGTTGAAATAGGTTGACACTTCATATGGTGGTTGAACCAATGGTAATAGTTTTAACAAAATATTGAATTATTTGTAATTGACATGTATTACCTCATTTTGTTTTTTGACACCTTGTATGGTGGTTATGCCTTTGGTAAATTTTTGAACCAATGGTTATAATTTTAACAAATTATTAAATTATTTGTAGTTGACATGCATTACCTTTTTTTTGTTGTTTTTTTTTTCACAAATGCACAATCCTTTAGCACTCTTATCCACTTATGCTTTGAAGATAGAATGCTTCTTAGGAGTTTTGTAGAGAGAGTGCAAAGGAAGGAAACTAATAATAAATTACATGGGAGGTGTCATTTTTCATTGAACATGTATGATGTCACAAAGTAAATATTGGTTTGACTTCATTGCAATTGGTCTATTGTATCTTCTTTCTCACTTGTTTTATTTGTATTTCTCTCTCACCTTTGGGAGACTTAAATTGCATTCTCATTATTTTCCTCATATCCATATTAGGTTTGCTTTAGTTTAACACGCAAACTTATGACCATACATTATGAGGTCAAATCATAAAGTCCATACAACTTTGCATCCTTCTAATGACCTTTTTGTGTTAATAATTGGATTCTAAAATGAATTAACATGAACTTTGATTTTTTGTTCAACAATCATTAAGTTTGATTTAATCTAAATTATTCTATTGTATCAATACATTATTCATTAATTTAATTATTAACTTAAATATATTTATTTATACTATTCAAAATGATATTAACTTAATAAATAAATAAAAAATAGTATTAAACTAATTTATAATTTATTATATAATATCAAATAAAATTTAGAATATTTATTATTGATCAATGTAAATATAATATAATTATATATAAAAAAGTTATTTCTATAATTATAATATAACATTAATATTTAGTTAAAACTAGAACTCATAGTAAAAATATATGGCTTTCCTTGCGAATGCAAATTTGGGAAGGAAAGTGAATTATTATAGGTAGACAAACATCAACAAATCTGAGATCGAGCAAGGGTTTTTCCCAAGGTAATCGCTATGATGTGCTAAATTTGCATTATGCTCTTCCTTTGAAGGAATTCACCAAATATCATGGAAAAACTGTTGCAAAAAATGTAATCGGCAACAACGCTTTCAATCCATCATATCAAGCTGGTCATTCTGCACTTCAAAATTGACCTAGGGTTTCAAGGTCCCCTCCACCCAGAAACAAGAAACACCAGTCAAACAGGTGGAATAATGGCTCTACATCTTCTAGTAGAGCTGACAGACAAAAGTGGGGGCAAAGGAACCCTAGACTCAAACGTAATAAGGCAAAATTACCTAAGGAAGAAAATGATGGCTGGCAAGTGGTGAGAGGTCACATGGAGAAGCAAGCCCTAAAAGATAGGGTTGCATTTGAAGATGTTGGTGAAAGAAGTAATGGTCTCGATGGTGTATGGGTAATTCCCATTAATCATAGGACACCAACCTTTGCATCAGGTGCTAATAAAACTCTATTAGGAAGAGTTTCGATTGTAGAACCACATTCTTCAAAAAGTGCTTCAATACCTATGGAATCTCTCTACAAACTACTAGCTAAATCTCCCTGATCTCAAAAATATCCACATATAGAGTATAGGCATGAGAATAAACAAGCCAGAAAGGAGGCCTCTAAAGCCCCTAGTAATCTTGAGCAATATCACTGAAACCCTAATGCACTTCCGGGTCCATTGGGTAATATAAAGAAAGGAAGGATCCTTCAATCAACTAATGAGGAGGTAAAAATGATGATTATTAGCAACATTTACACTGAAGGTCTATGAGAATATTGCAAATATCATGACATGTATGCTAAATGGTGTGGATTCGGATCCTCCTTGAATTGCATTGTCCAATGGCTTAAGGAATCATTCAAGGATTAGGTAAGTATTACTACTCTAGATGAAGATTTTTTGTTTACTAACTGTAAGAATATATCTTTGAAAAATAAACTTTTACATGGGGAACCAATTTACTTGAAAGGATATAATCTTAAATTTTTAGATTGGAAACATATTTTTGATCCAAAAGGTTTCTACAATGTAAGAGTGCCTAGATGGATCATTATACTTAATCTACCTGTAGAATTATTGCATAGCTATATTTTGATGAGAATAGGAGATCTTTTACAAGGATTTGAAGGTCTAGAGAAAAATATTGTATCTTCATCTAATGTCAAAATCTTAGTTAACTTGGAATTAAATTCAAAGTTGATAAAACCAATCAAAATTATTACTAACCAATCAATATACCTTTTGATACCCAAAAAAAATAATGGGGAGATCCATAAAGATACTAGATAATCATAATACAATGAAAATTAGTGACTCCTTGACTAAGATTAAGGGCAAAGATATCCAAGATAGACCACATGACAATATCATTATTAATCTCAATAAAGAAAGAGGTGGATTTACTATTTTACAAAGAAATACAGGTACTACAAAAACCATGGATGATCAAATTTGGGTAGGCATCCATGGGGAACCAAAGGCGGGAGAAGGGTAAATAGTGGAGAATGAAATTGAAATAATCCCTAGTGTGGAAAATAAGGGAATGGTAGTAATAAATGAGGCCAAACTGGTAATGGAGATCGCAAGAAACATGAACAAAGGAGGAAATTGTAAGGTTTGGTGTTGAAAATATATGCAATGAAGTTGTAGATACAGTTGTTTAGAAGATAGTGGAAGATTTTATTGATATGGAAGACTCCAATATTAAAATGAAGGAGGAAACTAGAATGGAAAGCATAAATGGAGGAAATGATGCCTTTGTGGACACCTCCCAATTACCCATAGGATGGAGTAGGAATAAAAATTGTAGAAGATATTGAAGTAGGAGGGGAGGCAACAACTGACATCATAACCCAACAAGAGAAAAATGTATCTATGGATAATTTGGAAACTCCCTTTGATCTGGAGAATAACTACTTACCGACTAGAGAAGTGGAAACTATAAATACAGAACAAAAAGAATCAAGTGTGCAATGGGCTTAAGATGAGATTGTGAACAAAGAAACAAAAGAGGTGAATACAACTTTCAACAATAAAATGCATGATGTAGAAGAGAAAGAGATAGGAGGAAATGTGCCTAAGGATAATGATGAGATTGAAGAAGAGAACAAGATAATAATGAATTATGTGTGCAATGAAGTGATCAATGACCTTATGGAAAAATTTGTGGATGAAATCATTGAGGATGATGAACTGGCATTACAAAAACAGTTGGTAATTGCAAAAATAATAGAATTAGACAAGGAACAATAGGGGTTAGAGGAGGTAGAAATGATGATAGAATTAAATAATAAAGATAATGAAAAGGGAGTAGAAATCCTTGAAATTGCAGAAACTAAGGAGGGAAGGGAAACACCCGATTATGCAAAGTAGAATAAAAAAGGGAAGGAAATCCATGTATGAGCTAAGAACCAAAGATGGAGAGGTAGAAGGACAGAATAAATTGGCATCCATGTTTGATGCTGGGAAGGGGAAGGTCCTCGAGGATCCATGAAACTCCTTACATGGAATTTTAGGTGCATGAATGCCCCTAACTAGTAGTGGGTTATAAGACGGTGCATTACAACTACTAATTTAGAGATAGTAATGATTTAGAAAACTAAACTAAATACATCAAACATATAAATATTTAGGGAAAAATTGGGCATTAAAGAGATGGTTGGATACTTGAAAAATGAGGCCTCGGGTGGGTTAGCAGTAATATGGGATCCAAGACTGGTTTCTTTGAAGAAAGAAACTAGTCAAGCAAACTGGATGAGTAGATGGGTAAGAAGCATTAAGAATAACTTGCAATTCTTTCTAATAAATGTATATGGTCCAATATAAAGCGGGTACAAAAGAAGGATATGGAAGGAAATAGAACAATATATGATGGCAATTCCTAATCTAATTTGTATCATAAGAGGATACTCTAATGCCATATTGAACCACAATGATAAGTGGGGAGGAAGGTGAATAGTTTCATAAATTGAAAAATATTTTAGGGAATGGGTCTATAAAAACAATTTGATGGAAATAAAGACTTCTAACGACTTATTCACATGGAATAATGGAAGGAGAGGATTTAGTAACATAGAATAGAAACTAGATAGTTTTTTTCTGAAAGGAAGTTTAATTGACCTGCCTAACACTTTATCCATTGAAATCCTACCTATTTTGGGATCAAATCATTATCCAATATAATTATTGATGCAGTCAAGGATGGTGGATCCAATGAAGGATAGTCCAAACCTTGCAGCCAACAGAATTACACAGCAGATTACTAAACACAACAGACAACACCATAAATGTTTCAAGTAATTTGCATTAGCATGCCCGGTTGTAAGGCCTTCCAAGTTAGGGCCAATTACAAAATGAAACAATTCTACAAGATCCACAACCAAATCCAATACAATCTCAGCTAGTTTAGCTCTAAAAACAATCATAAGTTGATGGAAACCCTAAGGCAAATCTAAACTTGAGCTCGCAAGCCTCCAATAAATCCCCTTGTTCCCAAGTATGCCAACCCCTAGCTCTGCTACAAAGGACTATCAGATTACAATTTGATCTGCAAGAACATCAAGAACTTTTCCACAACTTCACTCTCAAGCTTCGCATCTGACTTCCAGATCTACCAAGTTGCTCTCTCTAAAACATCCTCTCCTAAACATCTACCCAAACATCCTATAAAAACTAATCATCAACCACAAGTTGGCAAGATGAAACCCTTAACTCCCCAAGACAATAATTAAATGCCATACAAGTCGACTTACAAATGTATACAAACATTTAATTCTACATGTCGGCCCAAGACAATGCTACCAACAATTAATTCACCAAGTCAGCTCAACAAATCACATAGAACTCCAATCGGTAAGTCAAAACTATCAAGCGACAATAAAATTACTAAGCACGCCAGGCATCGCCGAGCACTAGTGTTGACCGAGCACCATAGGCATGACCGAGTAACACTTTCATCGAGCGTCAAAGTCTACCGGGTTCCTTCAATGATCGAGCTTCCTTCAATGACCACATCAGTCAAAGCTACAACCAAGTAAAACTGACCAAAATACAAACACTCCATGCAGTTTACCGAGGACATAGAATGCCCCTACCTTAACCTTGGATGCCCCTACATCAAAAACCCCATGTTCCAAAAGATGTTCATATGTGAGAAGAACATCTTCCAGGATTCAACACATAAATCTTGAACTGGTTCTTCACATACAAGTCCTCCACTTTTTCTTCTTACAAAGTCTTCCACTTCAGTTTCCTCTATCTCTTCAAGTCTTTCCTTGACAATGTACAGGTTGGTTCTCCATACTGATCATTCATTTTCTCTGGATCCACATGTTAGGAATAGGAACACTGAGAGGGGGGGGGGTTGAATTAGTGTTCACTGTATTTTATATTTTTACTTTAATCTTTATACTGAACTTAAATGCTTAAGTAATGAATTAAACATTCACATAAACATGAAATATGAAATCAACACATGACAACAATATGGTTACGGGGAAACCCAAATAGGTAAAAACCCCGATGGGAATCGACACCCACTAATATTCTGCACTAGTGTTTAGTGATCCTTGTTAGAAGATCCTTAACCCTGTTAGGATTTTCTTTACAATGCTTTAAGTACAGTAGACCTTGTCAAGGGTCGGACCCTATTAGGAGTCTTTTACAATAGTCCTTGTTAGGGGAGTGGACGCACTGTCCTAGAGCTCACTGCTCAAGTGGTGAAGGCTACAACCTTCTGATCTCAAATACACACTATATCTGTTGGATGAACTGTCACTGTGACACTGCTTGTCAGATCAGTTCCTTTGATGCACTAATGCTTTGACCTCTAGCAAAGCTCTAATACATCTTAAAGTATCTTCGCACACTTTTGCTCTACTTATCACAACTCTCTATCAACTTCCATGCCGAATACAATGGGTGCATCTTATATTTATATGCGCATACGAAATAAACAACTAGGTTAGCCCTTAAACCTATTACATACAACGCTTCCAAATGAATTGTCTTAAGCGTGTTTACAATTAGACATATATATATGTTGGAAACCTAATTACAATAGGCGCATAGCCTTTACAACATTATAATATAGTCACAACTCAAAATGATAATTGCTGGTTGCTTACTATGTTCTTCATTGGCACACACTGGTTGTGCAACTTCAACTGACTGTATCTTTCTCATCATTGCATATCTGATTATGCACTCATAGACTAAACATGAATATAGTCTAACTAACTTAACTTCTAGGGCGCATACCATAATTCTTCTATATGCACGTGCGTTGATGCTCTGAACTGCAGGAACTCTATACACTGTCCAGTCTTTAACATGTAACTAATTTCTGATCTTCTCATCAAGTGCACTGACTCCAAACTGATATATAACTTTGTTGCCATAATGACAACACTATATCAAGTCATATACATTAGTATAGCCAACTTGCCAACAATCTCCCCCTTTGTCATTGATGGCAACAAAGGAATATGGCCAAGTTGCTAACTGTCCTTAATACAAAAAAAAATTTGTCATCTATACATATACTTATATCTCCCTATACATATTATGATCCATATTCTATACACAACTCCCCCTTTGACATTAATGACAAAGGTGTTACAAAAACTGTATCTATACATTCGGGTATGCAATCTTTAGGTTCTGGATCTCCTTCTTCCAAAATGAGATTAAAGAGTTTACTATCTGGAGATGGGCGCATAATGCATATTGAAGCTTCTCCATCTTCTTCAAATCTATGGAAGGACCTTGATCATAGGTTATCATGGTGGCATCAATCTCCTTGATGTTCTAATTTAGAATGTCTAATGAGGGTGCAAGAGCATTCCTCAACTGAGTCTGTCTAGCCCTTAACTTTGTCATCTCTTTCTATGCCTTCTCAATTTTGTCTATCTGACTTTGGTAGACATTATTGCACATGTTCACATCTGTGGATGTGTCTTTCACTGAACTCTTCACTTTCTCAATCATAGCTTCAACCTCTTTTATTTTCTTGAAATGAGCATCGGTGAGCTTATCTTGATCCATGCATTTTGCAATGATTCTTCTTCCTTGATCTGCAAATTCTTTTAGGGATGCTTGACTAGTCTTGAGGGAGCTGAGGTCAAGTGCAAAGTTATTGATCAATTCATTCAATCTCTTCTTTAGATACTTTTCTTCTGCAACTAGGGATGCAGATTCTTCAAGGCTTGAGAAATTGCTTTTGAAATGTGAGATGACTATACTCACATCATCAACAGAGTGTATCTTTGACACTTTCTTGTCCTCTGGCAATAAATTGTTCAAAATGTTTACTGATTCTACGAAGAGGGGATTCCTCATTACTTGTTTTTCTTTGGCCTTCTCCATAGCTAAGACGCTGAACTTAATCAGGTCTTCTTCTCTCCATGAGTCCAAACTGGATGTGTTGGGTATCAAACTTGACAACAATGCTACTAAAGGAGTGACGGGAGTGTTGTCCAACACTTCTTGTTCTACTGACATTTCATCATTTTTCTCACTTTCTTTTATCTTTTCTTCTTCTTTCTTTTCTTCCTCTTTTCTTCTTCTTTGTCATCATCAGTCAATGCTTCTTCTTGATGAGTGGGCGGTGTGTTGCTGCATAACATTTCAACTTCTTGTGTGCTCACAAAAGCTTCTTCAAACTTATCCAAGTCATTGTCTGTGGCCGCCATTGCAATCTCTACATTGTTAATGAGTATTGTATCATCTTTTTGTGTATCCGTTATGGACGCAGACTTTACTGCCTTTGTAGGTGTTACCATTGTAGGCGTTGAATCCTGAGGACCTGTAAATGGTATTTGGGAGGTCTCTGCTGCTTTGTCTTTCTCACTAGGTGCTTGAGTGATGGGCGCAGACTTAGGTTTCATGTGCCACTCTAAGAATACCTTCTCAAAGGCCTTCTATGTTTCCTTAGCTATTAGCTCATAGTCTTTGTTCATAATGTGCAGTGTTCTCATCTTTGTCCTTAAGTGTGGCTTCACCAAATTCAATAACAATGTGTTTTCTTCAACAGAACATATTGGAAGATTGGAATCAAGTGTTTGTTCCCTTATTTTGAAGTCTTCTTCAGTGGCTTGTCTCTTCAAGGTATCCATAATCTCCCATACCTTATCTAGGACAGTTGCTTCAATTCAAGAACTATCTTCTTGAATTTTATCATGTGTTTGATCAGCATCTCATGAATCTCTGACTTGTCAATTTCATGATATTTGTCATAAAACTTTTCTACTTGATCTAGCCTTCCCTCTTCTACTATTCTAGTCCTTAACACTTGAAGACTAGGTATGAAACTTACTTCAGGAGGTGCTTGAGAGTTCCTTCTATTCCTTGTGACTCTTGAGGATGGATGACCGGTGATGACTTCTTTCTTTCTCTTAGCTATGGTCTTATACTCTGGAGGGGTAGTGAGATCAATAGTTATTGTGGGCGCAAAAGGAGTATCAACAGTTTTACCCTTCTGTTCATCAACTTTCTCAATTTTTATCTTTTTCAACTTGGGATCATTTGATTTTTCTTTTTCTGCTACTGCGCTCTCTAATTCCAAAGCAATCTTTTGTTCTTTTGCTTTGTCAAGATCTGCTTGAGACACACCATGTATTCTCAAGATCTCTGATGTGACTTTAGCAACCTTTCTTTTTGTTGCTACATTTTTTAGCTTGGCATTTACTTCTCTTGTCTTCTCCTCATAAGTTCCCCACCTAGGTTCATTAGGATCTTTGGGGGCTGATAGTAGAATCTACACATATGCTTCAAGGACCTGTTCCTCTATGTCATAACCAAGTGGATGAATCCACTTAGTTCTTGGCTGAATAGCTTCCACACAAGTTGTGTCTGTCTCTACCATAAAGCAAATAGTATCCTTATACTTTTCCACAATACTCTCTGGAATTCTAAACCTCATTTACATCTTGACCCTGAAGGTCTTCAACTCCAATGTTATGTAATCTCTCAAAGTACTTTCAGTGGTTTCCTTGTAAGATATTTATGGCATGGTTGGAATGGACTTGTCCAAATACAAATTTGATACTCTCCCAACTATATGAAGGTACATGTAAATGATCAAAGACCCAAACCTGAATATCTTGGTCTTGTCATGCTTGATTGCCTTAATGTTGTCAATCAACTATGTGCGCAAGATCTCACACAAGTTGAACTCTCCATATTCCTTCACAAGTCTAATGGCTACTAGAATTGTGCCCGCAGACACACTATTTACCCTGCTGGTGTGATGAAACCTGTATCCAAGTATCATAGACATCAATTTGACGTCAACTTGCTCAATAGGCTCAATTGTCATCCCGTGCCTATCACTCCTTGACTTACATGTTTGCTCAACCATTTTCCTGACATCCTTGCCCACAAGAAGGATGGCGCCAGACTTAGAGAGGCTTGTCATCTCATATATCAAGTCACTGGTAATTCTAATCGGCACATCACCTATCCAGAATAGGTCATCATGAATTCTGCTCAAAAGTATTTTAATCCATTTTGTCTCATAGAATTCATATGTCGTAGCATACTCTAGTATGGGGTGACCATTCCACTTCACATATTCATCTAAGAAGGTTTTGTCTAGTTTTAGCATGGTTTCCATGTGCGCCCTTAACCTATCCAACCCTACTGGTTCTTTTTTGCAGTAGATGTAAGCCCTAATGTCTTCCACATCTATAACACCCATAGGTGTGTGGGAGAATGCTCCCTCTAAATCATCTAGGGTTGACTTAAATGGATGCTTCTTAAAGACATATCTCTTCTTATCTGTAACATCAAAAACTATGGGAGTGGCACTGCTAATTATTGCAAATCACTGATAGACCAATCTGCAATTCTTCACAATAACTTCTAAGGCTCTTTCTACTCTCCTATCACTCTAAATTTGAATGCAATGAGTAATCAAACAACTTTTTGTGTACTTAAAGTAAAAATTCTGACATTAATGCTTGTCGCATAAACCAGGCTATCACTTAAACATTTCCAACTTTTGTTATGTTAACAATTAGTGTGTGCACTCTTGCACGAAGGTTCCTTTATACTCCAAAAGCTTAAGTCCAAAGGCACATACTCTGAGAGTGATTATACCAACCACGCAGGGGTCTAGAGTAAATTAGCTCCCCCTATGACCCTGAGGGCCATTCATCCAGATGTAGAGGGTGTGTCCATTGTGGATGCATCCAATACATACTCATCAGTCTTGTCCTTCTTTTTCTCTGACCAAAGTTTGCATCATCTGAGGCTTTGACAAAATTAACTTTTCCTATTACAAGAGTGACAAATGACTGGAGGTCTTATATTCCTCGACGCATTGACATGAGTCACCATTTTACATTGTCTAGTTGAGTGACCATTATAGTTACATATCTGGCATGTAGCATTCTGAGAAATTCTTACATTTGTCTGATTCTGATTTCTGTGATCATGCTAAATCATGTTCTTCTTACTAGTCTTGCAATTCATAGCTCTATGACCAAATTTATTGCATGAATAACAGTAACCATTAAAAGGTCTTACCTCTATACAGTTCCTTGCTATGCGTCCATGCTTGTTACTTGCAAAACAAGTGTGGTCTACTGGCTTGCACTCATTCTTAGGTGGTTCACCATTATCTTTGGTTTGATCTTCAGTCTCGTTAGCATCAATAGAGTCTTTTTGTGTATCCTTTCTTGCTCGCATGTTGTCAATCTGATTTTGTGCTTCATTGTATCCAATACAGCCGGTGTCTCCTTTGGCTCTTCTTGCATACAACTGAGATTCTATCAAATCAGAACTGGTGTGTAATTTGTCAATGTGATTCTTTGCTTCCTTTAATTCAAATTCCAAGCTTTCTTTGTTGTTCCTTAACTCCAAGATTTCCATGTTTGCTTGCCTCAATTCTTCATTTAGTTGAAGGTTCTCTTTGATCTATTCATCATAGACTTCCTGATTGTTAGTCAGCTTATCATCAAACTCTTTAAGTTGTTCTTTTAAGGATTTATTTTCTTCATTCAGCTTCTTGACCATTGTCCCTAGATCACTGGTAGAGCATTCTTTCAAATCTTTCCTTAGCCTTTCGATGACTAATTGAGCATCACTGAGTTTATCCCTTAGTTCTTTAGTTTCTCTTTCAGACTTGTCCAGGTCTTCAAGAGCAGCTTCCAGATTTCTTTTCAGATGTTTCATTTCCGATTTGTCCATGATCTCCTCAAGTGGTTAAACTTATTTGCTGAGGACCAGAGCTCTGATACCAATTGTTAGGAATGGGAACACTAGGAGGGGGGGTGAATCAATGTTCACAGTATTTTATCTTTTTACTTTAATCTTTATACTGAACTTAAATGCTTAAGTACTGAATTAAACATTCACATAAACATGAAACATGAAATCAACACATGACACCAATATGGTTACGGGGAAACCCAAATAGGTAAAAACCTTGGTGGGAATTGACACCCACTAATATTCTACACTAGTGTTTAGTGATCCTTGTTAGAAGATCTCTAACCCTGTTAGGAGTTGCTTTACAATGCTTTAAGTATAGTAGACCTTGTCAAGGGTCGGACCTTGTTAGGAGTCTTTTACAATAGTCCCTATTAGGGGAGTGGACGCACTGTCCTAGAGCTCACTGCTCAAGTGGTGAAGGCTACAACCTTCTGATCTCAGATACACACTATATCTGCTGGATGAACTGTCACTGTGATACTGCTTGTCAGATCAGTTCCTTTGATGCGATGATGCTTTGACCTCTAGCAAAGCTCTAATACATCTTAAAGTGTCTTTGCACACTTATGCTTTTCTTATCACAAATCTCTATCAACTTCCATGCCAAATACAATGGGTGCATCTTATATTTATATGCGCATACAAAATAAACAACTAGGTCAGCCCTTAAACCTATAACATACAACACTTCCAAATGAATTGGCTTAAGCATGTTTACAATCACACATATATACATGTCGACAACCTAATTACAATAGGTGCATAGCCTTTACAACATTATAATATAGTCGCAACTCAAAATGATAACTGACGGTTGCTTACTCTGTTCTTCACTAGCACACACTGGCTGTGCAACTTCAACTGACTATATCTTTCTCATCCTTTCATATCTGATTATGTGCTCATAGAATAAGCATGAATATATTCTAACTAACTTAACTTCTAGGGCGCATACCATAATTCTTCCATACACACATGCGCTGATGCTCTGAACTATAGGAACTCTGTACATTGTCCAGTCTTCAACACTTAACTAATTTTTTATCTTCTCATCAAGTGCGCTAACTCCAAACTGCTATATGACTTTGTTGCCATAATGACAACACTATATCAAGTCATATACATCAGTATGGCCAACTTGCCAACATCACAACCTTAACTCGGCTACCAATACTCAGGCTTCTCCTACCGAGCATTGTATCCATCAAAGGCATCAGTGAAAACTTCATGTCAATCTTCTCAATAGTAAACACATTTCTTATATAGTCATAAATAGCTCTACAATCATATTGCCAAGGTTTGTCAAGCAATATATCACAACTATTCATCTTCACAATGTCACAAAGCACAAGATCCTTGTACTAGCCAATCTAAACATCAATGAAGCATTGTTCCCTAACTTCCAAAGCATGAACATCTTGTAACCATCCAATCCTATAAGGATAAGGATGTATCATTCTATTCAAACCAGGTTTATGAACCAGGTCCTCAGCAACAAGGTTATCAATACTACCACTGTCAACAATAACATCACAGAGTTTACCTGCAGTCTTGCATTGGCTCCTAAATAAGTTACTCCTCTGACAAGGTTCATCCTTTGTACCGAGCAATGTTCACCGAAGCAGCAAGTTCTCTGATTCAGGTTCATTTTGAATTTTCTCATTCATCACAGCATTTCATTGGTCAACCTTCTTTTGTGTGCACTCAAAAGAATTATGTCCTTCCTCTCTACAGTTATAGCAAGTACCCTTAAAGATAACTCTACCTGTCATCTTCTTTGGTTCCATAGGTTTCTGTTCATCTTCTACATCAGTCAGTTTCTCCTTCACCGAGTGATCAATCTTTTCCTTCCCTCGGGAGTTACTAAGTTGTTTCCTCTTCAACTTATCTTCTATCTTCAGAGCATACTAATAAGAATTTTCAACAGAATCAATCTTCAGCATACCAAGCTCATCTTGAATATTGAATCTCAGACCATTCACATACCGAGCTACCTTTTCCTTACCAAGCTCTCGGTGTCCAAACCGAATAGTAAGTTCTTAGAACTCTTCGGTATAATCTTCAACAAACAAATCCTTCTATTTCAGATTCTGCAACTTCTTAAACAAGTCAAGCTCATAGTCATCCGATATGAACTTAGCTTTTAGCTTAGTCACCATCAATCTCCACTGATTGATCTTTGTTTCACCTTCATCTTCTTAGCCTCCTTGTAGTTCTTTCCACCAAAGAGCAGCATGTCCTTTCAACTTTTTCTGTGCTAATCTCACCCGAAGAGTATCTTCAATTTCTTCCATCTCAAAGAAATCTTCAAGTTCACCAATCCAATCAATCAGATTGTTGGGTTTCAAAGTACCAGAGAAAGTAGCAACCTCCATATGGTAATTACTAAATTGAGCAGCAGATCTAGGCAACTGAGCAGTTTTGTCTTCACCAGATCTATTCCTCCGGTCATCACCACTAGATCCAGTAGTCTCAAATTCTTCAACAGCTTCTTCATAGCCATCCTTAGTACCAACATTCTGAGGTATACCAGCAATAGTTCTCATGATCTTGGTGACCATATCATTCTTCATTAATTCCATCTCAGATCTGAAATCTGATTTCACCTTCTCTATGATCCTGAATTCAACAATATCACAAAGATCTGCAATAACTCTAGGGTCCAATCTTGTCAGAGGCATCATTAAAGATAAGATAAACCCTCTACAACAAACCCTCACTGACCACCTTGTGACAATTTCCAAGTTGCAATAAGTCAAATCTCAACCTGCAATCTTGCAAACAACTAGGGCACAATTTCACAAGTTCAATGCTTCGGATCTACAATCTAGATTGCGCATAATCTCTACTCCAACAAGATCAAGTTCGCAAGATCAGCCTTGCTAGGTCAAGCTTCTGCTTCAACAAGATCAACGCTCGCTCTGATACCACTTGATGCAGTCAAGGATAGTGGATCCAATGAAGGATAGTCCAAACCTTGCAGCCAACAAAATTACACAGCAGAATACTAAACACAATAGACAACACCACAAATGTATCAAGTAATTTTCATTAACATGCCTGGCTGTAAGGCCTTCCAGGTTAAGGCCAATTACAAAATGAAACAATTCTACAAGATCCACAATTAGATCCAATACAATCTCAGCTAGTTCAGCTCTGAAAACAACAGAAGTTGGTGGAAACGCTAAGGCAGATCTAAACTTGAGCTCACAAGCCTCCAAGAAATCCCCTTGTTCCCAAGTATGCCAACCCCTAGGTCTACTACAAAGGACTATCAGATTACAATCTGATCTACAAGAACATCAAGAACTTTTCCATAACTTCGCTCTCAAGCTTCTCATCTGACTTCTAGATCTACCAAGTTGCTCTCTCTAAAACATCCTCTCCTAAACATCTACCCAAACATCCTATAAATACTAATCATCAGCCATAATTCAGCAAGACGAAACCCTTAACTCCCCAAAATAATAATTAAATGCCATACAAGTCAGCTTACAAATGTATACAAACATTTAATTCTACATGTCGGCCCAAGGCAATGGCTACCAATAATTAATTCACCATGTCGGCTCAACAAATCACACAAAACTCCAATTGGTAAGTCAGAACTACCGAGCGACAGTAAAATTACCAAGCATGCTAGGCATCACCGAGCACCAGTGTCAACCAAGCACCGTAGGCATGACCGAGTAACACTTTCACCAAGCGCCAAAGTCTACCGGGTTCCTTCAGTGACCAAGCTTCCTTCAATGACCGAGACCGTTGGTCAAAGCTGCAACCGAGTAAAACCGACCAAAATACAAATACTCCATGCAGTTTATCGAGGACATAGAATGCCCCTACCTTAACCTTGGATGCCCCTGCATCAATTATCTATCACTGAGGACACTAGACCCAAAAGGTTCCCTTTTCAGTTTGAAAAAATGTAGTTAGACTATGATAAAGTAATGAGGCTAATTGAATAGTGGTGGAAAGAGACAGAAATCAAAGGATCTATGTTATTTAGAGTAGTTAGCAAACTAAAAGTGGTAAAGAACAATTTCTTGTTGTGGAATAAAATTCACTTTGGTAATATCTTTGATGAAGGTGAAATTAGAAGGAGATATGGAAGAGGTCAACAAGGAGGTAATTGAAAAGAGGATGGATAAGACACATTACCTAAAATAAAAATGGTTATTAGCTGAATATGAGGATATCCTAGCTAACAAAGAAATTCCCTAGCATCAAAAGTCTAGATAAATATGGCTAAGTGAAGGAAATAAGAATACAAAATTATTTCATAATAGTACTAGACAAAGGAGAACTGTGAATAGAATAACTAAAATCAAGACTAATGAAGGAACTATTACCAAACATCCTAATCAGATAGTAGCCAAGGTTTTCTTAACAATTGGGAGCAATCTAACTTAGGAACAAGGAATGACATCCTAGAAAATATCCCAAAGATCGTCATGAAAGAGAAAAACAAGAGTTTAGGGGCTAGATTCTCAAAGGCTGAAATTGAAACATCATTAATGCAGATGAATTCGGACAAGGCATTGGGACCTGATGGATTCCCAGCTATTTTTCTTTCAAAAATGTTAGCATTTTATATGTAATGAGGTTACAAAGGCCTTGGAGGGGGTGAGAAATTCAAGAAATATGCTTAAGGAAATCAACAACACTTTCTTAGCCCCCATACCAAAGAAATACAAGGCATATAACTTTGATGACTTCAGACTAATAGCATTATGTAGTACAATTTATAAACTACTCACTAAGACCATTGCAAACAGATTACAAAAATTTATCCTCTTCCTAATAAGTGAAGAATAAATAGGCTTTATCCTAGGGAGGTCTATATATGACATTGTTATCATTTCCCAAGAAGTTATCCACTCAATTGAACATAATAAGGAACCAAGTATGCTAATTAAGTTGGACATTAAAAAGACCTATGATAAGGTAGAATGAAACTTCCTTTGCAAATACCTAAAAGCCTTTGGATTTGTCAGACATTGGATCAAACTTGTTTTTGAATGCATCTCTTCCCCAAAAATATCCATCCTCGTAAATGGTACTGCATAGGGTTTTTTTAGTATATCTAGAGGATTGAGATAGGGGGACCCCATATCCCCCTTCCTATTTGTCAGTATGGAAAAATATTTAGGTCAATCTATAACTAAAGCCAAAGAAATGAATACACTTAAAGGTATCAAAATAACTACTGAATTCAATCCTACCACATATCAAGAATTTGTGGATGATACCATGTTGTATGACCTAGGAGAAAGACAAGAGGCGCGAGAATTTAAAACTATACTTGACTCCTATATTGAAGCCTCAAGAGAGGAAATAAGCAAGGAGAAATCTAAAATATTCTTCTTTAATACTGATAAGGACATGAAAAATATAATTTGTAACATTCTAAATTTCAAAAAGGATGAGTTGCCATGCAAATACCTTGGACTACCCCTAGATAAAGGTTGTAGATGCATAAAATTATGGGATTAAATGGTGACAAAAATAAATAATAAAATATAAATTTTGAAGGGTAAATGGCTCTCCTTAGGAGGGAGGGAAACTATGATAAAATCAGTACTATCTGCAATGCCAATTTATCAACTTTCTTGTATTGATCTCCTAACAACTAAAAAGGAGGAACTAAACAAATACTTGAGAACTTTCTTTTGACAAGGAACTGGGGATAAAAAGAAAATGTCATTATTAGCTTGGGATAAGGTATGTAGGCCTAAGATAGAAGGGGGAGCTAGAATAAGGAATATAAGAGAACAAAGTACAGCTTTAGGGGAAAAGTTAATATGGAGATTGCATAAATATCCTCACCTAAAATGGGCTAAAATCCTTTTCTACAAATACCTAAATAGAAATGATTTTAGAAGTGTTTTTAGGATAGCCCCCCCACCAAGGGGCTCATGTATCTAGAACTTCATGTTAGACTATAAAAGTACTATCACTGAGAAATTAACTTGGAATCTTGGCAATGGAGAACATGCCCTGTTTTAGTCAGATTCATGGGGAGAATATACAACAATAGAAAAAATATCCAACTTTTAAAACTCAAAGACCCTCTTGGAAGCAAGGTGGAGAAAACATGTCAAAAATTGCATTGAGGTAGTGGATGGGGAAATTACTAAAGGGTGGAAATGGAAATCTTTAGATGACATCAATATCCCCAATAGAGAAAAAGAGGAGCTTATTTGGGTCTTGAAAACTAGAAATGTCACTTTTCATCCAAGTCAGGATAAACTGGTTTGGGATGGCACAAAAATCGGAGACTACAACACTAAGGAGGGCTATAACTACCTAATGGGTAAACAAATGAGACCAAAGACAGACATTCCACTGGGACTATGCTTGGATAAAAAGTGCTTACCTAAGACAAGGTTGTTCTCATGGATAGCATTACAAAATTTAATCCTAACAGCTGACATATTTGGAAAATTGGGATATGTGGGTCTAAGAAGGTGCCCTCTTTGTGAAAAGGATGAAGAAAGTGCAGACCACATACTATTAACTTGTACATTCTCTCACCAATGTTGGAGCTAGCTACATAACAAATTTGGATGGAACTCAGGGATACCAAGGCCAATCCTAAGTATGTTTCAAGATTGGCCTATTAGAAACAATGACTATTTGTATGGAGGCCTTTGTATTGCACAACCATCTATTGTCATATGGGAGTTATGGAAGGAGATAAATAGACACATTTATAAGGATAAAAGGATGGGATGGGAACAACTTACCAATAAGATGGAAGCGACCATTATTGATATTGTGAATAGTAGAATCATGAATATGCAAAAAGTGGAGGCAAAGATAACTTATTGGGATGAGAAGATGAGGGGCAGATGGATTGGTTTGAATATTCCTCCTTTTATAGGACCTGAAGATGAGGAGAATAAGCACAAAAGAGCTAAATGTAAGTGGAAATCACCTAAGAGAGGATGGCTCAAGCTCAACTTTGATGGAGCTTCACGGGGAAATCTAGGTCAAGCAAGTATAGGTCGTTGTCTTCATAATCTTGAAGGAATAGAGGTGGAAATGGTGACAAGGCCTATAGGCAATGAAACTAAGAATATGGCTGAGCTTACGACTCTTGTGGAAGGGTTGTTCATGTGTAAAGAGAACATGGTATAAAAATTAGCTATTGAAGGGAACTCGACAATTGTGATCAATTCTCCTAGAAAGGGATCTATGCCAATTGGAGGTTAAATGAGATACTTTCAAGGGAATTACACTTAGCCAAGTCCTTTAAGAAGATAACTTACAACCACATTTATAGGGAAGGCAATTCTAGAGTTAATGATCTAGCAAATAAAGGAGCTGATAGAAATACCATTATGTAAAATAATTGGTTTTAAAGGAAAGACTTTAGTCAAAGAATGTGTTATGGATTGATGCAAAGGCTTAGGAATAATAGCTAGCATTTCAATGGTATTTATAAGTATATTATTTCTTATTCACTAATAGAGCCATATATGAATAAGAACCTATTTATTAACATATTTTCTAATAAGATTTGCTAATTGAGCCAAATCTTAATATTGATAACTATATAGGTATAATTTATTACATACATACATGTATACATGTGTGTGTGTGTGTGTGTGTGTGTATATATATATATATATATATATGTCTGTGTGTGTGTGTGTGTATATATATATATGAATAAATATATATATATACACACACATACATACATATATATACACACACATACACACACACACACACACACACATATATATATACACACACACACACTTTTTGATGACAATACTCATTAATTAACATTTCCAAATTATAAAAATAATTTGGCTCAAAATATGGGTTCTAATATTATTACCCACTTGGAATTAATTAATCTTTGACAACAGACTTAAAAATAGATGTCTAATCATAATTAAGAAGTGTAGTCATTTGATGGGAGGAATCAAAGGGGAAATCTTGCACTTGAAACTATCACTCTCTGTTATGATTGCCCTTGAACATGGATAAATTTCAATATGTGGAAT
Source organism: Chamaecyparis obtusa (assembly GCA_027943335.1). Lineage (NCBI taxonomy): Eukaryota > Viridiplantae > Streptophyta > Pinopsida > Cupressales > Cupressaceae > Chamaecyparis > Chamaecyparis obtusa. Next base: position 366,610 of record BSBK01000157.1, read on the forward strand.
TAGACAGGACACTTTAGATTAATATGTCGCTATCATCAAGCATAATTTCAATCTTGAAACATTAATAAAAAAAAAATTATGAGAAAAGGGTAAGCGTTTAGTACTTTAAGGGCTATGAGTTTTGTTTCCATTAATGCAATACTAATTTGGGATGTCAAATCATAATGAGAAAGACAACTACCTTAGACTAAATCTTATAAAAGGCTTGCGAGGTGAGCCATTTTCATCATGATACAACTCTAAATCATATGTGTTTTCTGAAACTTCAATCTAGGATGGACACTCTGATAAAATTGCCTTGTAGAAAGAGGCAAATGATGATAAAAAAAATGTGGTACCCGAGGAACGTCTGGAAGGTATTATCAAATTCCCTCATGAACTTGTAATTGGAGCCATTATGAAAATGTTTGGGGAAGAATACATCCTTAATGAAGATAGCACTAGGGCTAATTCTAATATCATATCCATATTTTATCATTAGCAATGCACTTTGAAAGAGATAGAGGGACTGCTAAAGGCATCTGTAAAAGCATATTCAAAAGTTTCATTCTTTTTTACCTTGATAAAGTTCTACTTAACATCTACAGCAACCTCACAATTCCTAACTGTAGGCACCATGGTAGGATTATGTGGAGGGATAAACTAGTCCCAAAATATCCCATCTTGGTAATTGAGGAATGAGACAGTTTGAAAGGAGAGTGCCTAAGATTACTCGTAATCTAAATTTTCTTCTATGGATTTTCTACATCAAGAGACCCAATAACCACCACTATTTTTCTTAATACCTCATGGAAGAAGGGATTACTAGGTATGGAGATGTCTTGGACATACCCAATGCCTCTTTCCTAAATGATGATGTAGATAAGATGAATGTTGTTGAGGAGGCTGATAGAAACACCAAATAGGGAGGAAAGAGAGGCCACAAGAGGAAGGCAAGAGAAGAGGACAATACTAGGAAAAGTGAGGCCACTTTGGAAAAAACAAAAAGGGAAAAGGAATTATAATTTTGGACTAAGCCCAGTAGGGGTAGGGAAATTTTGTTACATGGTTAACCTAAGGTCGATGACAACTTAGAATTTTTTTAGCAATTATCATATACTTGAACTATTGCCAACGTGTCTCTTTTGTCTAATATAAGTGAATCAAGTTTAGTATTTTTGGACACTGAAATAGAACTGAGGCTGGTTATATGTAAATTTTAAAAGCTATTGTTGATAGGGACTATTACTTTCTATGGACATATACATGTTAATATAGCTATGATAGTTTCCAGTATTATTATTCTATGATGGTTACTCTATTATTATTATTTTTCAAAAGGTGGTAGTGCCACTTGATATATTTATAATAATAATTTTTTTACAACTGGTTGTAAAATAAGGGGCTCCCGGATAAAAGAACAAGAAAGAAAAACTATGTTTGTGACACCATCAAGAAAAAAAGATAGAATGGAAGGATCACTGGAGGGGAGATAAAATAAGAATCCCCATATACAATGCCCCCAAATTACATCAGAGACTATTATGTGGAGTTTGATGACTGTATCTAAAAAAACTACATCACTGTTTGGCCCAATGGGTAGTTACATACATCCTGGAGGTATATAAAAGATACACAATAAATAGCACCCCTAAAAATAGGATGTAATTTATAGAGTACACAAAATGAAGACACGGGATCGAGAAGATGCTCTAACAGAATTCCAACCCTTGAAAAGATGAGACCGCTTTAAACTTGGAGAAGGTGACGCCTTCGAATTTCTACACAAGAAAGAACCATAAAACCACAATGCACCATATCGAAATATATAATCAAACCTCCATAAAAATTGTAGAAGCATCATCAGAACCTAGATTTAGATTTAGATCAGGAATGGACTGAGTGGGCATCGAGTTAGGCTAAGGAGGAACAATCAGTTGTGTGGGAGTATGGGTGGAAGAGTCTTCCTCCAAAAGATCGAGGATTGCAAATACCACCTGATGAATGCAACTGACACATTCTTTTATCAAGAGATCCCTGATGATACTCCCGAGGATGGTTACTCTATTATTACCTGGTAGGTTTTTGCATTAATTTGGGTTTTGATGATAATGGTTATGAGACTCACTATTATTCATATTATGATATATTAGGCTGAGAAATGGATCCCGGTTAAGAATGTTATGGCGGGTTATGGTAGGGTGATCTAGCAGGGCTTTCCTGTAGTCTAAAATACATGCATACATACATATATACATGTGTGTGTGTGTGTGTGTGTGTTAGACTACAACTGATTGACTACTTGGAGAATGGAATGGAGAATGTGAAGATGATCACCGAGCTACTAAAGTATATGTGAGACATTAGATTGGTTTTTATATTGTCATTGATGTCAACTAGTTTTGACTGTACTTATCATGATAGTTGAAAATATACAAAGAAGGTAATAATGGTGAAGGAATGAGGTATTAGCATAAAGATAAGATGCATGAGTAAGTTATGAATATGGTATTCATTAGGAAACTTATTGATGATTCTATGCTAGTATGATAGTGATTTGATTGTATTAAATGATTCTGTTAAGTATTGAAGATCAAGAATGTACAAGTTAATGTGGGCATTATATGAAGAAATTAGTATACACTAAGTAGATATAGTGTACATCAAGCAGGTGTAATGTATACCGAGTGTGACATCAACCAAGTAGGAAGTCACCGACACATCACAGTATTGACCGAGTAGGAGAAATATTGTGGAACATGTGATTATCAACTTAAGCTGATGAGTTGGATGAATCTGGAAGATTCCAAGGATAAAGATAAAGTTTTTTATGAAGATTTATGGCTGAAAAAATTCAAGGAAGATCAGATGATGAAGATTGAAACGTTTCAAGGCACAAGTTTCGAGGAAGGTTAAAGAGGCAAAATTAACAATGGATATTAAGAGGCAAAATCTATCACTGGGAAGAAAATGGTTTATCATGTCTATTTAAGGAGACAAGATATTCAAAATAAAGAATGTGCGTGAGGAGAAGATTGTATTCATGTGAAGCTGGTCAGACAGGTTGAAGTAAGAACCAATCAATTCTGCAAACAACACTCAATGTCAGAAGGAGATTAACTGAGCATAACAAAGTTGGAGGATAAAAGGAAATTGAAGAGATTATGGTGGCCAAAGGTATATTGAGCTTAGCATAGATCTGAATATCTACAAAGGAAGTTTCATTTGAATCAAGTCATATATTGTTGCTTTCTAACCATTGTTATAGACAAAATCTCTTAATCGAGTGAGACTTAATAGTCTTTGTTTATTTCTTTATGACATTCAATGAATGTTTCTTGTTTTCTTGTTGGCCCAAGTGAATGTATGGTCATAAAAAACTGTTAGTGACAAATCCTCTAACAAGGTCACACCTTACATTGTGTTTTGTAACCTTTAACAGGGTTGGCTCTTAACCAAGCTCACTTTAGAAGAGTGAAAATATTTTGGGTACCGGTCCCAGATGGTTTTTCCCTTAACAAGGTTTCCACATTAAAAATCAAGTGTTATATGTGTATGCATGTGATGATTTGTTATTTTTCTTTACACATTACAATTATTGGTTTGATCGGTAGATACTAGATGATTTAACTGGCAGTCGGTAAATGAATCAAAAAGACATAGTTAATTGTTTACCAAGCTATTTAAGTTTATTTTTTGAATTGATTGTATACATCAGTGGAGGAATTTGGGATTGTAGGATAACTAGCCAATTGATGTATTGCCCCTCTCAGTTATCTAACAATTGGTATAAGGGATCAAGTGCTTAAAGGAAGAAGTTTGAAGGACTTAAGTTAAAGATCTAAAGATGTATAAGAGAGAGGTACTGAAGATGAACAAAGACAATTTCTCAACATGGAAAACCATGATGAAGTTGTATCTATTAGGCATTGGAGATTCTACACTATACTATTTGGAAAATGAATTCATAACTCCTACTAGTCCTCTGACTGTCAACTAGATGAAAGAAAGATAAGAACATAGTGCTAAGATGATTGAGATTGCTTCTTCTTTATCATATGCTGAATTTGAAGACATTAAGAACTGTACAACTGCAGAAGAGATGTGGAATAAATTGACACTTTTTCATGGAGGATTTCTGAATGTTCTCAGGGCAAAGGCAAAAAGCTTTAGAGGAAATTTTGATGATATGAAGATGAAAAAAGGTGAGAACATCACTCAGTACAACACCCGAGTCAAGGAAGTGGTGAATGCTATTCGAGGAGCAGGTGGAATTATTGAAGAGGAAACAATGGTAAGTAAAATTATAAGAACACTATTGCCTACATATGCTATTAGAGTTTTTGGAATACATGAAATGAGAGCAGTTCCAGGAAATGACATTTTCCTTGATAGTTTGATTGGTAGATTGACTGCATTTGAGCTTAACAACTTTGATAACAATATTTTACCTAAGGAAGAATCTGCATTTGTGTCATCTTTAAAAATTGGAAGATCAAGTAGCAAAAATCAAATAAGAAATGGAAGTGATACTGAAGATGAAGAGGATGAGCTTGATGAACTTGAAGCATTAATGGCTAGAAGGCTACTGAAGGGAAAAGGAAGATACCAAGGTAAAATACCCTTGGTATATTTTAAATGTAAAGAGATCAGTCATATTGCTGCAAGATGTCCTGACAGGAAAGATGATGAGAGGAAAAGTGAAAGATCAAATGAAAGGAAGAATGACAGAAGAAATTACCGAGATCACAAAGGTAACCGACAGTATGGAAACATAGACAATTGAGACTTCAAAGCTAAAGGTAAGAATGCATTCTACCTAGTTGAAGATGAAGATGATGATACCAAGACTGAAACTGATGAAGATATAGAAGTGGTGTTTGTAGCATTTAAAGAAGATTCAAAAGAAGAAGGTATGTTTAAAAGGCACTTATTTCTAAAGAAAGAAAAAATGATACTTGGATTATTGATAGTGGTTGCACACATCATATGACTGGTGATGAAGAGAAATTTGAATATCTTGAACATTATAATGGTGGATCTGTGAAAATGAGAAATGATACACCATGTCAAGTGAAAGGTAAAGGATCTATATTGTTGAATAACAAGATTAGTTGTGAAAATTCTTATTAGGTGAAAGGACTTAACTATAATATGTTGAGTGTAGCACAGTTGAATAATACAGGTCACTGAGTTGCATTTGAGAAAAGAAAAGTAAAGATCTATGATGAGGCTGGAAAATTGATTGGTGCTGGTGAACAATCCAGAGGTAACTTATTATATTTGAACAATGTTGAAGCTTCTTGTTTGTTGGCTAAGAATGATGATGTTTGGTTATGGCACAAAAGGTTATGTCATGTGAATTTTGACAACATGGTAAAGATCAGTAAGGAAAGGCAATTTATAGGTTTACTGAGTTTTTCAAAGCCTGACCAAGTGATGTGCAAATAATGTCAAATGGGTAAAATGACAAAGTCTAATTTTAAGAGAAAATAATATTCATCTAATGCGATTCTAGAGTTAGCTCATACTGACTTATGTGCTTTTCAAATGTTTAAGTGGTACAAAGAAAAAGTAGGAAAAGAAACTGGTAAGCAACTTAAATTCTTAAGGTCAGATAGAGGTGGTGAATTCATTTCTGACGAGTTTACTAACTTTTGTAATAAGCATGGAATAAAGAGATATGTATCAGCACCAAGGACACCTCAGCAGAATGTGATTGCTGAAAGGAGGAACAAAACAATTGTTGATTGTGCTAGAATTAATGATTGAAAAAGACGTTGCACAAATTTACTGAAGAGAGGTTGTAAGTACTGCTTTCTTTATAGTGAACCAAGTACAACTAAAGAAAGAATCAAACAAGACACCTTATGAGCTATGGTATAGTTATACACCTAATGTGAGTTATTTCAGAATATTTGGAAGTAGATGTTACATTCTAAAAGATAAAAAAAATGTAAAATTTGATTCTAAAGCTAATGAGGGCATATTTTTAGGTTACTCTACTAGAAGTAAAGCATATAAATGTTTGCACAAGACTGTACTAACAAGATGATTGAAAGTGAAAATGTGAGAGTTGATGAATTTGCTGAGAAAAATGATGAAGAAAGTAAGAAGGAACTGGAAGATTATGGTAGATTTGTTTACATAGAAGATCCTGACACTCTACTCTAGCAACAACCTAGTGTCATCGAGAAATGGAATACTACTACCGAGCAACAATTCTTACAGACTAAGCAACAAAAAATAGCTACCGAGGAAAATGATGATCATGCACCGAATGAAGAAAACATTAAAGAACAAAGATCTGAGGTTGTACTAGAAAAATATGTGAGAAGGTACCATCCACAAGATCAGATAATTGGAGACAAAGGAGCAAGAATAATGACAAGAAGTAATTCAAGGAATAATGCATGTTTGGTTTGTGAATTTGAACCTAAAACTGTTAAAGATGCATTGGTAAATGATGATTGGATTAAGGCAATGAATGAAGAGATTGAGAAAATAGAGAAAAATAAAACATGGACATTAGTACCAATACCTAAAGACAAAAATATGATTGGAACCAAATGGATTTTCAGAAATAAAAAATAAAAAAATTGAAAGAGAATGGAGATGTAACAAGGAACAAAGCAAGATTAGTATGCAAAGGTTATGCACAAGAAGAAGGAATTGACTACGAAGATACTTTTGCACCCATTGCTAGACTTGAAAGAGTGAGAATACTACTTTCATATACTACTTACAAAAGATTTAAGGTATATTAGATGGATGTGAAATCTGCATTTCTGATTTGGATACTTGAAGAAGAGGTATACATTGAACAACCCGAAGGTTTTGTTGATCCTAATAAGAAGAACATGGTTTGTAAGTTACACAAGGCACTTTATAGATTGAAGCAATCACAAAGAGCATGGTATAAAAGACTGCATTCTTATCTTATAAGAATTGAATTTGTCAGAAAGAGTGAGAACAACAATCTATACTTCAAATGTGAAACTGATGATAAGATTCTTATTGTTGAAATTTGTGTTGATGATATAATATTTGGAGGTCATGATAATTTATGTAAATATTTTGTTGTTGAAATGAGAAAAGAGTTTGAAATGTTGATGTTTGGGGAGATCAAATTATTTCTTGGTTTGCAAATACAAAAATAGAAGGAAGTCATATACATTACACAATCTAAATACATTAAGGAAATATTGAAGACATTTGGTATGGAAGACTCAAAACCAGTTGGTACACCTATGGTAACCAGATGCAAGACGACTAAGGATGACAAGTCAACAGAGGTAAATCAAACCTTAGACAGATCTATGATTGGCAAATTGATGTATGTTGTGCACCTTAGACTAGATATTGCACATGTTGTTGGCATAGCAGCTAGATTTTTTGCTAATCCTAAAGAGACACACATGATCGTTGTGAAAAGAATTTTGAGATATCTGAAGAATACTGAAAACTATGGATTGTGGTATAAGAAAGAAGGCAATTTTGAACTTAAAGTTTATACAGATGTTGATTGGGCTAGAAATATTGATGATATAAAAAGCATTAATGGTGGAGCATTATTTTTGAGAGAAAGATTAGTAACATGGATAGGAAAGAAACAAGGATGCATTTCTCAATTCACTGTTGAAGCTGAATATGTTGTTGTTGTTGCTAATTGATCTAATATTGCTTGGATAAAATAATTGTTGGAAGGTATGAATGAAGAGGTCACTGATCTCGTGACAATATATTATGACAATACAAGTGCTATAAACATTTCAAAGAATCCAGTGATGCATGCAAAGACAAAGCACATATCTATTAAATATCATTACTTGAGGGAGCAAGTTTAGGAGAAACAAGTCACATTGGAATATGTGAAGTCACATGAGAAACTTGTTGATATATTCACTAAAACCTTACCAAAGGATACATTTGAATACTTAAGAAGTAGACTAGGGGTCCATCCCTTGTCTAACAGTCACTAAGGTGTTATGGGGTTGCATCAACCTATACTTTATTAGAAAATCTCAAGAATTTGATGCATGATGTTCACACTTTGGGTTTCCTAAGGTTGTGAAGAAGATGGAAGATAAGCTTAAACATAGAACATTTGTACATGCAAGGTACAAGAATCTGAACATGAACTAAAAAGATACGTATTTGGCTACTAAAGAGTTGATTACTTTTGGTGTTGTTGTCAAAGGGAGAGATGATCATGAAATATTTATGGAGAGATGATAATATGGGAAAGATGATGAAATGTCAGTTAGAAATGTTGCTAACCGAAAGGGAGAGACAAATGATCTTGTGTAGTGATTAAACATATTAAATGCATAAGCTAAGGGAGAGCTTACCGATTCACATCATATAGACCGAGTTGTAGACACTTAAGATATTTGGTATTCTATGGCATATTTCATATTGTGTTATCATCAATGCCAAAGGGAGAGATTGTTAGACTACAACTAATTGACTACTTGGAGAATAGAATGGAGAATGTGAAGATGATCACCAAGCTACTAAAGTATATGTGAGACATTAGATTAGTTGTTATATTGTCATTGATGTCAACTAGTTTTGAATGTACTTATCATGATAGTTACAAACATCTGAAGAAGGTAATAATGGTGAAGGAATGAGGTATTAGCATAAAGATAAGATGTATGAGTGAGTTATGAATATGGTATTCATTGGAAAACTTATTGATGATTCTATGACAGTATGATAGTGATTTGATTTTATTACATAATTTTGTTAAGCATTGAAGATCAAGAATGTACAAGTTAATGTGGTTGGTATATGAACTTAGTATACACCAAGTAGATATAGTGTACACTGAGCAGGTGTAGTGTATACCAAGTGCGGTATTAACCAAGCAGGAAGTCACTGACACATCACGGTATTGACCAAGTGGGAGAAATATTGTGGAACATGTGATTGTCGACTTAAGATGATGAGTTGGATGAATCTGGAAGATTCTGAAGATAAAGATAAAGTTTGTTATGAAGATCTACGACTAACAAAGTCAAGGAAGATTGGATGATGAAGATTAAAATGTTTCAAGGCACAAATTCTAAGCAAGGTTAAAGAGGCAAAATCAATGATGGAGATTAAGAGGCAAAATCTATGGCTGAGAAGAAAATGATTTATCATGTCTATTTAAGGAGACAAGGGATTCAAAATAAAGAATGTGTGTGAGGAGAAGATTGTATTCATGTGAAGCTGGTCAGACAGGTTGAAGTAAGAACCGAGCAATTCTACAGACAACACTAAGTGTCATAAGGATATTAACTAAGCAAAACAGAGTTGGAGGATAAAAGTAAATTGAAGAGATTATGATGGCCAGAGGCATATTGATCTTAGCATAGATTTGAATATCTACAAAGGAAGTTGCATTTGAATCAGGTCATATATTGTTTCTTTCTAACCATTGCTACAAACATAATTTCTTAACCGAGTGAGATTTAACAGTCTTTATTTCTTTCTTTATGACATTCAATGAATGTTGCTTGTTTTCTTGTTGACCCAAGTGAATTTATGGTCATGGAGAACTATTAATGATAAATCCTCTAACAAGGTCACACCTTACAATGTTTTTTATAACCTTTAATAAGGTTGGCTCTTAACCAAGCTCACATTAGAAGAGTGAAAATATTTCAGGTACCGATCCCAAGTGGTTTTTCCCTTAATAGGGTTTCCATATTAAAAATCAAGTGTTATATGTGTATGCATGTGATGATTTGTTATTTTTCTTTACACATTACAATTATTGGTTTGATTGGTATATACTAGATGATTTAACTGGCAATCGGTAAATGAATCAGAAAGACATAGTCAAGTGTTTATCCAGCTATTTACGTTTATTTATTGAATTGGTTTTATACATCAGTAGAGGGATTTGGGATTATAGGATAACTGGACTTAACTAATTCACCCCCCTCTCAGTTATCTAACTCAATAAAGAGAACAAGGGTTATGGTTGGTTTCTTTCTTAATATCCTACCACTCTGATTTGAAATATTAATATATCCTTGCATATCTTGTATGTGTAATTGGATTGATTAAATTTCTAAATGTTTTGATGTTCTTCATATCCATTTGATGTTACTAGATTTGGACTTGAAATTGGAATTTAACCTATATTTGGAGTATACATATAGATTTAGCAATTATCGAAGGGAACCGATTGTATGCATTGGACACTTACCATGTCTACTATTTTGAGCTCTGTGTTAAAGACTTATTTGGAGGATTTATGCTCTAAGAGGTACTTTAATGGTAACATAGTGTTGTTCAGATCATGTATTGTCCTACTATGTTAGGATGAGGTTCTTATCTCTGGTTGTGTTTCTTGATGATTATGTCTATGCAATCTAGTAGAGTTCTCTTTCATACATTCATACATAGATATATATCTATGAATTAGTACATACTTATACACAAAGAGGCATACTTATATATTCTCATCCTAATAATTCTTGGCTTTGATTCTATCCTTGGTGACTAGGATCTATGTCTTCTCTGGCCTATTCAGACTGGGCCTCACATTAATGCATGGTCCTTTGAATTCCTAGGGAGTTGATATGATGAATTGCAATGACTCTCAACTAATTTTAACTCCCAAAGGTGTGATCTAAGAAGATTGTATTTAATATTTTTCTTATCTATAGAACTCTAAAAAGATTGATGTAGGATAATGATAATTTGCTATATATTGTTTCTATGGCTAACAAGAAAGGCAAGTTGGGAAAGGTGTCAATATATTTTTTAGGTGTTTGCAGGAGAAATAAAAAAAGCAGTAGGAAAGGAACAAACTTTCATAAACAATTGATCGAGTGAAAGAAATGAAATGAGTGGAAGAATTGAGATGTTCTCCCCTTGGTGTTATATTAGGAATCAATGTAAAGTTGTATAATGTATCATTTCCCCCAAAATCTATAATGGGGAATGGTGTTTAACATACTATAATAATAAAGTTGTAATCTGCAATATAAACTCAAGAGGTGATCCATGTGACAAAGGATCAAAATATTGTAACATAAAGCCATAAAATAAAGGAATGACTTATTATAGGAGCAGGGACTACATATGTTAAATTTTAATATTGTATATGAGGACTTGTTCTCATATGTCACTGGCCCACATGACTGAAGTGATACATGTAAACTATTGATTTACAAGAGTTTATAAGTCATGGGTAAGACCAGAGATTTTCTTTACTCCATTCTTTCCTACTTGTGCCTGCACTGAATGAAGGTGTACATTTTAAATTTTATTAATAAAATTACTGACTACAACCTCTTACCTAAAAAAATAGAATTTATAAATTATTATGTAATGTTAGATTTATATAATATATGACAAGGTTATTTCTATAATTAAATACTAAATATTTTTAAATAAATAATATATATTATATATAATAATATTATTATAATATATATTTTATATAAATTAAACATATTAGAAAATAATTGAGTTAAAGATAATAAAGTATACCCTAAATTATTCTTTCAAAGAATGTTTTTAAAGAAAAGAGACATTTTAAAATAATATTTAATAGTATTCAAAAAAATCATTTCTAAAATGAATGTTACTTGTAAAATGTAGGGTGCAAATTTAGAAGTCTCATTTTGCTTGAATAATATCCCATCTAGTATGCATTTATCCTAGCTACAGAAAATACCACCCACCCTCATCAATACATCTATGTTTGATTGGTGGAAATTTGCATTTGTGACATTTGGTAAAAAAATGAGAAGCCAAGGGAAAAATAGCAATTAGAAATAGAAAAAGTAAAATTCCTGATAGACATGTGGCATGACCTACGTGTCAGCAAACAAGACATGAATGATTAAATCATAAATTGCAAAGATGAAAAATGATAAACGACTGTAAATGTTTGCATCATCTTGCATCCTTCTTAGACAATGTGCATCATTGATTTTGGAAATCAAGTTGTTCATTTCACATAGTAACACCTTCAATGTAAATATGCACACAATCACATAGTGAAAAATGAAATAAAATGAAATCAAGCAAACATAGAATTATAGAATTTAAAATACAATAGACAAAAGTGTCATCTAGTATGGGAAGAGAAATGTAGGGGATCCCTTCTAATAAGTGTGTAATCTTTATGCATTTAATTCTTCAATTACTGATTTTAACTTGTGGTTATCTAGTCATATGTTTAGAAGATTATATAAAGCACTTTTCAAAAAAAACAAAGTAAGTACCTCTTTGGTAACATTTTCTAAATGTATGCATGTATAACTGGTACTCTAATTCTAAAGGAGTCAAATAAATGATAATTAAAGTTTTATTAATAATTTTCATATGTACTAATAACTAATAATTTTTGAACTTTTTTGGTTCATAATTGATCTATTTGTGTATCAATTGAGATATTTGTCCATAAGTAATGACAATTTTTAGTGCATGATTATGGGGGCATCTCTAGTAGGTATCAAGCAACATTTTGTAATCACCATTTTTTGACCCTTTGACACTTAACGAATTCCATAGGGAGCTTTGTTAATACCAGAAGCCAAAAAATATTTTTAAGTAGCTAAGTTGCACATGGATTCAACAAAAAAAAATCGTCAAGATCTAATGTATAGTTTAGGCTCTACATGTGTGTGAAGTTAGCTACAACATCTATTATGCTTCCCCTAGAGTTCATTATATGTCAAAAATGTCATAAACATGGTTGCTATATTATATCATTCAGCTTGTTAAAAATCATATACTTTGATAAACACAAATCTAATAGGTGGTCTAAAAAGGTTGTTTAGTATATTCTTATTTAAAATATTTTTTTAAGAAATATTAATTGTAACATGCAAAAAATATCCCCATAAAATTCCAACACTCGTAAAATGGAGTTAATTTTGTAGAATAGAACAAAACTATACTAAATAATACTAGAACGTTGATTATAATTAGGCAAGATGTATGCTAATTATAGTTAATATTACAACCTATGATAATAAATCTATAATGAATAAAGCAGTTATTTAGGGTCCAAGATGGTATCTAGTGGATAAACATGGCGAACTAAATGTTCAATGGTAGAAACATAAATATAATGGCAAAGGCTGAACACTATATCATTGTAGATGGTTGGGGAAAGAAGAGTAAAAAATTAAATTAATAGGTGTTCTCATACTTGGCATGAATGCATTGCATTAACATGAATAGTCCAAATCCATGAGCTTAGTAGCTTAGCAAGTGTACAAAGCCTACAAGCACACCAACTTGGAAAGAGATTGGAGCACGAAGACATGAGCATGAACACCAACAGGTTCAATGCTAAGGTTTCAACTTGTGAGTGCATTGGATCTATGAGAACACAATAGACATGATCACAATGACCCAACAAAGGTTTAGTCCTTTGTGGCTACAACAACAATGTCATGATTTAATCATTACACTTTTTTTGAATGGTTATAATGCAAGATATCATCATACAATAGTTATTTTTTGAGAGGTTAGATGTATTGAATTGTTAAGATGTCCAACTATCTACCACTAGGTTACCTGAGTCACACACTTTTAAAGTACAAAAAATGGTACTTACAACAATAGACATGAAAGTAAATGAGTTATAGGTATATAAGACAACTTATAGGTCAAACAAATTTTTGACCAATCAACCAAATTCCTTTATTTTGATTAGGTTTAGTATTGCAATTGTTTTTACAAAATATATATGTTAGAATAGAAACCACCAAATGTGTGCAATAAGATTCAAGAGTTAGATTATTGTGTTGTCGCCATGTAATATATGGTTGATGACTATGTTATTAGCACAATTAAAAAATCCATGTGTAAGTGCTAATAGATTAATCCTTTTAGAGTGTCTTAAGTCATCTTAGATTTATCACACCTTCTTAAGAAGTAATTCTCCTTATATTGTGTGCAATTTAGGATGAGATGTGTAAAGTTTTGAGCAACATGGAATTTTGTGTATCATGCCCTCTTAAGGAGTTTGACCTAGTCACGATCTAGAAGATATAGATCTCTTCTTTGCATGTGTGGTTTATTCTCACATTAATGATTTGGTTAATATCTCTTGTTCCGAGATAATTAGGATTTAGATCAATCAACTAAGCAATTTTAACAAAGTTCAATAGAGGTGGACAATAATGGTACAAGATTTTTGCATTAAAAATAAGGTGTAGACCAACAAAGGAAGAATAATTTACCTACTTGTTTGGTATAGTGTAGATCAGGCTTAGCATAAGGTTATGTGTCTTTCCTTCTATAAATGTAGCCAATTTTATCATAGACTTGATAGATGTGTGGTATTTTTTTATTGTGCTACTTGTACTTAGAATTTTTCATTTTGAAGGAAAATTTACATGTGCTTTATGAATTTGGTAGCTTTGTCAATTTTATTTTGAGTCAAAGGAGTTTTTGCTAAGGATTTTATCATGGGATAAGCTATGTCAAGTGACATAAGTAATTCACACACACATTTTTGGCGCCCACCGTGGGGCCCTGAAACGGGTTTCCCTTCAAATTTTATCAATTTCTATCATTTTCTTATCTTTTTCTATTCCAAGATACGAATTTTTATTCTATGTTCGTACAATTTTTGTATGAGTTTTGTCAGAAACTTGTACCAGGAGATACCCACTGTTGTACGACAGTTGATTTGATCGAAGATCGCACAAGTAGAAACCCACAGTCATCTGGAAGTTTGATTGTCTTGTAATCTGGTACCTAATGTCGTACGAGATTCTGGACTATCGTCTGGAAGGTAACCCACTGTCGTACAATTTTTAGTGTCAGGGTTCAATTGTCATTTCACTTTTTCGGGTAGTTTGTCAGATTTGGTTTTCAGATTTTGACTAACAGCTAACCCTAACAATTGATATTCTCTATTTTTGATTGATTTTCACTAGTTTTTGATTGGAAAAAGTGCAAGAATTGCTAAAAAAAGGTAAGAATCTACTAAGCGTGTTACGAGGAATTCAGGTAATCTTTTCAGCTAATAACATTTTGATTTGGATTAAAATGAACATCTTGCGTGTCTAGCTTGTGTGAAATTTATTTCTTTCATATCACATATTTCATTTGGGCTCTAAAAATGAACATAGATTTTCTTTCAGCATCTTTGTTACACATTAAATAGGCCCTATGAACACTATTCGTGGCTCTTGAGAGAGTGAATTTTCAGCAAAATTCTTCTCAATGAAGGAACCCTTGTAGGTAGGGAGGATACTGAGGGCATCTCACGTTCCACTAGATCTGTGTGTCTTCAACTTTTGATCGATGCATTCTCTCTCCGGAGAGGTTGATAGATCATAAGGGGTTGACGTCATAGATATTTGTGAGATAATCTTAGTCTTAGCACATCGGATTTATCTGTTTGCTTTGTTTTGGTGAAGTGAAGAGGCTAGGGGATTATGCTCTACTTCCTTTTTGGATAGTACTAGAAACCCAGATCCTTGAATCTGATCTAGTCTCCATGTGGTATATCTTGTGAGTCACCCTTAGAAAGGGTTAACCATAGTGGACATTCCCTTAATTGGGTCAACCATGTTGACGAAACCTCAAGTGGTAATAGCCATTTTCACTGTGGTAGTGACAACCACTATATAAATGTCCTGTTGGAAGAAATCTCCACAGGTGTGGTCTCTTGTTGGGCTGTCAGATCTCCCTAGCAGATCCTGAAGATTAAGTTCTCGGACTGTGTCAAAACCCCGATGTGCCTGGATTGGAGTTCGCCCTCTTGGATCATAAAAGTTGCAGAGTTGAACCATTACTAAAAAACCTAGTGAGGCCAAATTTTCATTTTCTAGGAATATGTGTGTTAATGCAAAACTTTTTGGAACATACACAATTAGCACTTCTAAGGATTAGCACAAATAAGTCACTAGATTGTTCATGTGCAAGGTTGCTTTTGCCCTTGTTCATTATTTTCAAACATGCTTGAAATCACTTGCTTGCTATTTTGTGTGCTTGCTTATCTATTTGGTTACTGAAAACGAACAAATCTGTTACAATCCTCAAATCTGGACATTGAAATTTGCAAACAATCTAAAACTGAAAATCCAAAATTTGCAAAAATTGAAGTAAAACACCTCTCTGGAGTCAACAGTCATTTTGTAAAGTCAGAAAGTCATAGGACTTTTGGCTATTTTCATTTCAAAACCCCCATATTGTCGTATGGTATCATGTATATTATCGTACTATTTTTGCTGCCAGTCATTTTCAAAAGTCAATTTCCCTATTGTCAATTGTCGTACGAGCTTGTCAATTGTCATTTCATGCTATACCCACTATTGTACAAGCCTGCAAAGAGTCATTTGAGAAATTTCAAAAAGTTGTTAGAACTATCAAAGACCTGGCTATTCCAGCCTATTTCCAAAATTTGTCAAACAAATCATTGTGTCAAGAACATAGCAGCAAACTACTGAGAATCCAATAATTTTCCTAAAGTGGCCTTTTGAATCCGATTTAGCCTTCTGTTTAATCAATTTGAGTCTTTATCATCTTGTGTCAAAACCTTGTCATAACTATCAATCTTCAAAAACAACTAAGTGTTGTGATATCTTGTCCGCTATCTTTTGGGAATCTACCCATACATCCAAGGCATAGTCTCCTTCATCTACGTCTAATCTATGCTTCAATCAATCAAACCTTGACAAGGTTGCATCATTTGATCTTCTTGAATTAGATCCTTCTTCAGTTGTCTTCATCATATTCTTTTGATTCACCCAAGGTTAATGGTGGAAACGAGAGCTTCCTCTCACAATAAATCTAGAGAAGCATCCCATACTTTTCCTATAACCACTCTCCAAGCTCGAACTCTTGAGAAACTCTACAATTCTGGTCTTTACGAAGACGACGGTCTTGGCAACTTTCGATTAAAAACTAGTTACATTCCTCCTTCATCAACTCATGGAGGTAATCAACAAACTCCTCATCAATATATACCAGGTAGAACTCCCACCATGTCTCAAGCAAGGACAAACTTTGGCTCTCAAAGAGCTCAATCTCAACATGGTGCAGATCAGGAACCCACACCTGAAGAAATTGCTCAATATCAAAATGATGATAACTTCAAATGAATGATGAAGCATTTCTTGAAAGAAGACAAAGAGGCATACTTTTTACAATTGGCTCATCAAGGAGCTAAACTTCCTCCCAACTTTAATGTTGAAGATATCATTACGCATGAGGAAGAAACTCCACTCACAGTTATGATGAAACAAATGCATGCCATGCAAGTCAAGCTTAATAACCTTGAGAAAGAAAAGGAACCCAAGGAGTTCTCCATGGAGGCCCTATGTCCTTTTCCATTTGACAAAGACTTGTACATGCCACCATTCCCAAAAAGAGTGGAGATTCCTAAGTATGATAAGTATGATGGATACTCGGATCCCCAAGATCATGTCAGAGAATTATGTACACAATCTATGGAGTTCATGCATGAACCAACCTATCTAATGTGTCTCTTCCCTAGATCTCTAGGGGGAGTAGCCATTCATTGGTTCTCTAGATTGCCTTCTACTATCAAAACTTTTGAGGAGTTGATCAAATTGTTCTATCAACAATACTCCTACAACATTCAACATCCAGTCACCATGATTGATATTTGCAATCTCAAGCAATATCCAGGCGAACCATTCTTGACATTTCTCAAAATATGGAGGAAGAAATTCTCTCTATATGCTAGGCCTATTCCAGAAATTGAGAAACTAGAAATCTTCATCAATAATCTTGTCCAAGAGATCAAATATCCTTTACAAATGCAAGATTGTACATCTTTTGATAAGATGGTACACAATGCGATCAAAATTGAAAAAGTACTTGTGAAAAAAGGAGAAATCACACTTCAAAAAGACAAGTACGAATCAGAATCCAGTTCTAAAGACAAGAATAAAAATTGGAACAAGAATAAAGGCATTTTCACAGATGGTGTTATTGATACTATCTGTGCCCCATCAAAGGCACCAGCTTTCAATCTAACTATTGGTACCCAAGCCATAAAAGCTTCAAAACAAAAGGTGCCTGAATCATCTCAAAAGAAGCTAGAGTATAAAAAGTGGTCCACTGATAATAAATGAGTGTTCACTCCTCTTGGGGAATATTTAGAATCAGCTATGAGAACTCTGCTGGCTAATAACATCATCTCTTTGCCTGAGATCTGACAATTTGATTCTGAACCTAAACCAAAATGGTGGACAGAGAATGAATTATGTGATTTCTATCGGAGTAAAGGTCACAAAACTAATAACTACTTACGCTTGAAACATACTATTCAAGATTTGATTGATAAGGGAGATATCACCATTGACAATCATAAGAGCAATAATGATCATACAACATTCACAGAACCATTTCGAAAACATGGTCAAGAAGTTTCATCTTCTCAGCCTAATATGGGGGCAAAGGTCAATTATGCTTACCCTAGAAATAATGTTGTTATCAATATGGTTGAACCTTGTCTCTCTGAGCATTGCAATGTCATCACAATTGTGCGAAGAGATAGAGATCATCCTTCAGCTAACACAGTTACTCGATCACAAGCTCAGGCACAGTTGAACGGACAAATCCTAGATTCATCAAATGTCCCTAAGATGCCCTTCAATCTTTCTTCCGCTTCCAAATAGAATGCTACTTCTAAATCTTCCAATCCTAAAGATACGAGGCCAACATCTTATAGCATTGTTCAACAACTCCAACACACTAATGCAAAAATCTCCATGTTTGAGTTGCTCCGAATATCTCCAGCTCATAGAGCCATTCTAGACAAAGCTTTGCTCAGATCCAATGTTCCTGATGACCTTGATTTAGATAGGTTCCAGACTATGGTTGGACATCTTATGTCTCCAAGTATATATCCTTTTCAGAGGAAGATGACAACTCCTTGAGTCACCCACATAACCAGCCCTTGCATATAGAAGTCTTGATCCAGAACCGTAGAGTCAAACGTGTGTTGATAGATGGAGGCGCTAGCCTAAACATTTGTTCTTACAGCTTGATGACACAATTGGGATTTTCAGAATTGGCTATTGATCCTAGAAATAAAATAACTATAAAAACCTATGATGAACAAGAAAGATCTTCTAAAGGCACCATTGTCTTACCTATCAAGGCAGGTCCAGTTATCAAAGATACTATATGTTAAGTTCTTGATCTACCTTTGGCTTACAACATTCTTCTAGGGAGACCATGGATACATGAGATGAAGGCTATTCCTTCTACATTTCACCAATGCTTGAAATTTCCTTATGAAGGAGTAGAGGTCACTATTCCAGCAGACATATCCACCACTTGCAATACATTGAAGGAAGGTGCAGATAAACTTGTGCCTAATAATAGAGAATCTTCCATTGAGCCAACCAAAGAAGCATCCACATTTAAAATGGAAGATCTTGCAAAAGAGGTTAATATCAAAGAAAATAGTATGGGAGAATATACTATGGAGCCAGTCTTATCTTTGACATCTCTCCCTATCTCACCTAAGTCTTATGGACAATCTTTGAAACAATCCAAACCAGATTCTAAAGAACCTGTTAAGGCATATAAAAAGAATTTTGTAGCAGAACAAGTCTCCAGGAAAGAATTTGAAGAGGATGAAGCTGTGCTTGCATGGCTATACAAAGATGAATCTGAATCCCATGATATTCAAACTAGTAACTCAGCAGTACCAAAAGATCCTTCTAAGTCATATGGCCCAGGAGATAAATTGATATCTAAGATGGGATATCCAGATAAAGGACCTCTAGGAGTCAAAGGAGAAGATCTTATAACACCTATCCCACATACTGGTAGAGAAAATAAAGACAAAGCTGGCTTAAGATTTAAAAAGAAACCCTTTTACCTCAAAGGTAATTGTTCTCATGTCATAGAGCAGATCACACCAGGAGAACCTCTTCTTAAGAAAGAAGAGACAGAACCATCAGATAGTGATTTAGATAGCTCAGAACTCATCCCCTATGAAAAATTGCCTAAAGAGATCAAAGACCTTCTTGATGATAAAGATGATCCAATCAAAAGAATTAATGTTGTAGAAACACAAGAACCAACTAATCTCAAAAACAATCAAGAAGAGGAAGGTGGTAGTTATTTTGAGATGGATTCTCATGAGTATGAATTCAAATCAGAATCTGAGGGTAACCCTTCTTGGGGTATTCATCCTGACTTTACTCACGTTCTTTGATTTCCTAGAGGCATAGATGAGGAATCTAATGACTATGAATGGGGAGCCATTCCAAAAGAAGATGAGCTTATTACAGAGAAACATGTTGATGTTATTCACCAATATGCACCTAAACCCAATGTAAGTCTAGAGTGAAATGATGAACCTGTCGAGTCTGATCCACCTATGGCTGAATTGGACTCCCACAATGACATTGAGCCTATTCACGAATTGAATGTCTTAAGTTGTAATATCACCTTCAAATTTGAGCATCGGGTTAGGACCAATGATGACAGATCCATATCTGTAAACACTATCTCCCAATCTTTCCCCACTTTGACTATCCAATATCCAGACCTTATTGATCAAACCTCCACCAATCTGAGCCATGGTATTTATACCTTCCCGAAGGACTATGCCCTTGCTTGCTACCTCAATGCAGTTGAGCCTATGAGTATTTCCATCAGTGAACTGAGCGTTAGCATGATGCAGTTGGACATCAAGTATCTTAGTAAAAAAAATAAGAATAAAAAGAAAAAGAGTTCTAAGGGTGAAAACACTTTGTGGCAGTCTCAGAACCTACAAAAGTAAAAATAAAAGATGTATCTAATGGTGAAAACCTCTCTGAGGCACCTAAGGATGAGATATTTGATGTCCTTCCAAGTCACTTACAGGACAGATCTCCAGTTCTAATTGAGCCCACTCAATCCATCAACTTGGGAACAATGGACGAGCCACAGTTGATTCATGTAGCACAATCTTTATCAGAAGAAGAGAAGCAAAAATTTACAACATTCCTAACAGAGAAAAAGATCAACTTTGCATGGAAATATTCAGATATGCCAAGGTTGGATCCTAATCTTATAATGCATCATTTATCTATAGCTCCAAATGTCAAACCTGTTAAACAAAAGTTAAGAAAGATGCATCCTCATGTTGCACTCTTGGTAAAAGTTGAATTAGAGAAGCTCCTAAAAGCTGGATTCATCTGAGTTATTGATTATGTAGAATGGATCTCTAATATTGTACCTATTTCAAAACCAGATAAATCAATCAGAGTGTGCACAGATTTTAGAGATGTAAATAGAGCATGCCCTAAGGATGATTTTCCACTACCTAACATTGATATGATAGTGGACATGATTGCGGGCTTTGAGATGTATTCTTTAATGGATGGTTTTTCTGGGTATAATCAAATAAAAATTGCTCCAAAAGATCAAGAGAAAACTGCTTTCACATGTGCATGGGGCACCTTCTGTTGGAATGTCATTCCATTTGGGCTTAAGAATGCTGATGCTACATATGAAAGAGCCATGACATCTATTTTTCATGACATGATGCATAGGACTATAGAGGATTATTTTGATGATACTTTAGCAAAATCTATGATTAGAACTGAACATCTAAATGACTTGAGCAAGATACTAGACAGAATGGAAAAATTTAGTCTTAGACTAAATCCTAAGAAGTGTGCTTTTGGTGTCACTTCTGGAAAGCTCTTAGGATACATAGTTTCAAAGAAGGGCATTGAAGTTGATCCAGCTAAAGTAAAGGCTATAATGGAGATGCAACCTCCAAAGAATATTAGTCAAATGAGGACATTGCAAGGAAGAGTTCAATCTATTAGATGCTTCATATCTCAGCTAGCAAACATATCACAACCTTTTACAAAAACATTACATAAAGGTGTGACATTTGTGTGGAATGAAGAATGGGAGAACAACTTTAACCATATCAAGAATTATCTATCAAATCCTCCTATCTTAATGCCTCCCATTCCAGGGAAGCCTTTGATCCTATATGTCTCTGCTACAGATACATCACTAGGGGCATTGCTTGCACAACATGATGAGAACAAAAAGGAAAGAGCTATATACTATATTAGTAGGACATTAGTGGCATACGAAAAGAATTATTCTATGATTGAGAAGGCTTGTCTAGCTGTGATCTTTGCATCACAGAAACTAAGACATTACATATTGGCACATACCACCCATTTGGTAGCTAAGATTGATCCACTAAAGTACCTACTAAGAAAATCTGCCCTCATGGGTTGATTAGCTAAATGGGTCATGCTCTTAAGTGAATTTGACATTGCATATGTGGAAAGAAAGGCTATCAAAGGATAGGTTATTGCTGATCAATTAGTAGATGCACCTATGATTGATGATACACCAATGCAAATGGAATTTCCAGATTCCTCTATCATGACTCTTTCTTCTAGAGAATGGCAGTTATTCTTTGATGGCTCCTATACACAAAATCAATCAAGAGTAGACATATTGTTCATAACTCCTCAAGGATACTCAATCCCAAAAGCATTCAGATTAAAGTTCCCTTGCACAAACAATATTACAGAATATGAATCCCTTTTGAATGGTATGAAAATAGCAATTGAGTGGAGAGTAACAGAATTACACATTCATGGAGACTCTAAACTTGTTATCCATCAAGTCAATGATGTGTACCAAACTAAAGATGAAAAGCTCATTCCTTACAAGAGAATGGTAGATGATCTAAAGAAGTATTTCCTATCTATCACATTTGAGAAAATTCTTAGAACAGAGAATAAGGTTGTCGATGCAATGGAAACACTATCTACTTTATTACAGTAGCCTGAACATGAGCTACGCTATGAGTTCCTGGTGGAAGCACTATCTTATCCTGCATATGATTCCCCTGAAACTCGCATGATCTGCACTATTTTTGGTCATGATTCATCCAGATACAAAAACCTATTTTCCTATCTCCAAGACTAAATCATTCCTGATACCTTCAACCGCCATGAAAAGAGATACCTTATCCATAATGCCTCCTGATATGTCATCATTGGTCATGATCAATACAAATGAGGTCTAGAAGGTACACTACTTAGATGTTTAGAATGGGAAGAGTCTCAACATGCATTAGAGGAAGTCCATGATGGTATTTGTGGGTCACACTCGAATGGTTTAACACTAGCTCGAAAACTTATTAGGGTTGGGTACTATTGGCCTGAAATGGAGAAAGAGTCTATCAAGTTTGCTAAGAATTGTCAAAAGTGCCAAGTGCATGGCAACTTAATTCATGCTCCAGGGAGAGATCTAATTCCCTTTACTACACAATGGCCTTTTCACCAATGGGCATTTGATCTTAAAGGAGCTATACATCCTCATTCTTCTAATGGACATACCCATATAATCACAGCTACAGATCATTTTACAAAATGGGTAGAAGCAGTCCCTTTGACACAAGCAACTGGAAAGCAAATATCTATGTTCATATTGAGCTATATCATATGCAGATATGGGATACCTCATTCCATAATCACAGATAACGGTGGACAATTCAAAAACAAAGACCTAGATGATCTATGTGCCAAATTCAAGATCACACAACATTGGTCTTCTATCTACTATCCTCAAGGGAATGGACAAGCAGAGGCTTCTAATAAGAATCTCTTAAAAATCTTGCATTGTATAGTTAATAAAATAGGAAGAGACTGGCATCTCATGATCAATCCAGCTCTCTGGGCCTATAGAACAAGTATCAGAACACCTACTGGGGCTACACCTTTCACTTTAGTCTATGGGTCTGAAGCAGTACTACCTATTGAGGTTGAAATCCCATCACTAAGAATCAAAATGCATGGTCTAGTAACTGATGATGACTACAGAGTGTCTAGGTTGCAAGAACTTGAACTACTAGATGAGCACAGACAAGTAGCATATGATCATCTCAGAGTATTGTTATACACTGAATTTGCACCTCTGATCTCAAGCTCTCTTGGTCTTGATAATCCAGTATAACATGGGAATCATCTCAAGGCTGTGGGACCTTTTGCTAACTGAGATGAGACCTCTAGATTCTAGGCTGGTTCCTCTTGGATAATCACCTTGATTTGCTTTTAAATAGGAAAGTAAAACTTTTGAGGGAAAGAGATAGAAGGAGTGCATGGAAAGGGAACTGACTGAAAGAAAATCTATCCTACTAGGTGATGCACCAAAAAGATGGTATGAATTGCAGTATAAAGGGATGAAACCAGTAGACAATCCTAGGTCTAGGAGATTACAACTCAATGAACAGGCCTGCATAAATATTTTATAGAGGGGTCTGTAGTAAAGGAATACTATGCAGGGAAAAGGGAATTTCTCAAGACAACAGTACTCCTAAAGAGTCAGACACAGACTATAACTTGTAGACAAACATTCATCTCTGTAATTGGGTATAGGAATGAGACAGATTGCCAAGGGTAGAAGTATGCCCACAAAAGCATTTGAATCAGATCATTCATAAACATACACATGAATTGCAGAAAGAAAGAGGAATAAAAAAAGAACCTATAAGCTACTGAACATACATATACTGAATTCAATAAGAGATAATCCACATAAGAAAGCATAAGGACAGGAGAAATGTCACAGAATGCTTTGCAATATCTGAACAATCAATGAAAATTACAACTATAGAAAGCCAAAGGGCAAGAAAAATGCCACAAATTTCTCTCTGAGAAAGAAAACCTTCCTTTTTACAATTGCAAGATTCCCTACACTACAAGCTTCAAAAAATGTTATATACATCACTCAACTGCACGCAAGCAGGAGTAAAAAATTAACCAGGGTTACAAAAATATGCATAAAATAATCAACCCTAAAACCAGTCATGTCTGATCATAAATGTTCATCTTTAAAATATCACAAAAAATCAGATACATCATTCTTTGTGTGCCCATCTCTGCACTGAACCTGCCTGCAAACAAAAGACCTCAACCCATCTACCTCCCTGCAAGCCCACTAAGCCATGAATGCTCAAAATCTAATTTTAGATAGTAGAAAGGACCACAAACAGCTGCCTAAAAGATCTCTGCACATTCTTTAACTGGACCACCTCCAGAAATCATCAATTTCTAGCTACCCACACTTGCAAACATTTCCCTCAGAAGAAAGCCCGCGAAAAATTGGTTGCACTGCCTTAAAAATGTCACTGGTCGCATGATCACATGAGCTAAAAAAGCCTCATGCGATCATGCGACAAGCTTCACTGAATCTGCCTCTACTTGCCACATAGATGCTTAGGCCCGCAAAATCTACCACCTCAGTCAATCCCACGACAGCACTACAAGAACCGCCAGAAGAATCTGACGGTAGTCGCATGGTCGCATGAGCTCAAAAGATCTCATGCAAACATGTGACCACCGTAGATCTTGCATCTATGGGGCCCATGCAAATGTTCATGTCACCACCAAAATTGTTGACATTTCATCGCATGATCGCATGCGGTTAGAAAGCCGCATGCGACCATGCGACAAGCTTGAGATGTGAACTGCAAACTTAACCCTAGTTTACCTTGGGTTCACCTTCCCCTTAGTTGCAGAGTCGCTAGGACTTCTCCTTAACCCCAGGCTCATCCAGTGACCATGTGAAAACTTTAATCGTGCATCCACTTAACCAACCCTGGGCCCACCAGCAGCTGCCAAAGTCCCTGCTGACTGCTGACAGTTTGTTGCATGGTTGCATGGGCTCGAAAGAGCCCATGCAATCATGTGACCAACTGGAAGATGCTACCTGATAACTGAACACGTCACCACCAAAATTGTTGACGGTTTGTCACATGGTCGCATGGGCTCGAAAGAGCCTATGCGATCATGCGACCAACTGTAAGATTTTAGCCATTGACCACCAGACAAATCTTTTGACCGCCGATCCTTGCTGATACCGCATCAATGGTTTTCATATGATCTCATGGGATCGAAAGATCCCATGTGATCATGCGATAGTCATTGGATCTTCACTACATTGGCACAACTTTGAGGAACTGGGACCCGCCTGTTGGAGTTGCACACTTAGGGTCGAAAACACAGAAAGGTTTTCAAACTGGAGGTTGAAAACACAAAGAGTTTTCGACACTAAACACTTAAGAAAGATGCCGACGCTGAAAAAGTGCGAAGCGTGGAAGACCGAAAACAACTGAGGTTTTCGCCTGAAGGTCGAAAACATCTTGGGCTTTCAGAGCGAAGGTCGAAAACACACTGAGTTTTTGACACTTGAGCACTTCTTTGGAAAATAGGACCGCGGCCAAAAATGAATGACATGGAATTTTTTGGGCAACAAGTATATCAGAAGAGAATGTCTAGAGGTTACAACAAGAAAGTCAGACATAGAGAATTTCAGGTTGGTGATCTAGTCTTGAGAGAGAATCCTAAAAATCAATCACATCGAGAATGCAAGGGGAAGTTTGAACCCAACTGGCCGGGTCCCTTTGTTATCACTGCTACTTTTGGCTCTGGTGCCTATCAACTCTCAACGACTGAAGGAGAAAAGCTCTGAGAACCAATCAATGTTCTCCATCTGAAGAAATTCTATGCCTAAGGCATTCAGTCTATGGTAAAATGTCCTTAAAAAATCATAAAAATAAAAAAAAGTCCTAAAAAATGAACATCTTGGTGAAAACCTAGCAATAGGTGCCTTGATGATTCACAAAAAAATTGAAAAATATCAAAAATACAAAAAAATGAGAAAAAGAAAAAGTGCCTTGGTGAAAACCTGGAAACAAACGCCTAGGTAGCAAAAATAGAATATCTGCCAAGATGGTGAAAACCTAGAAAATGGGTGCCACTTGTTTCAAAATGCTTCATCTATCAGTGCAATCTTGGTCTTTCCCAGCTTTCAATCTTGCTTTAGTTTGTACATATCTCTGAGTCTATTTTCAATAAGTCAGACTGTACACAAATTAGCTCAAGCGTTAGTATCCTATCAATGCTTAACACTTGGGAGCAATCAATGTCATATCCTATGCTCTCCATTACATCTTAGATGAGTCATATTCAATCAGAGTCCTTTGAAGCTTCATTCGAGTTAGTTAGTTTGTCTTGTCTCCAGAAAGGATTTTTCATCTACAACAATGCAATCAAACATCAAAACAAACTGAAAAAAATCTATGCTTTTTTCATGCTTTTATCTCCTTGTATGCTTACTGATTCGCATTGAGATTTCTTCATATTGTGTCCCTTTGAGCTCTTCGATGATGTCCTTTATAGGATTTAGAGAGTGATGACTGGGAGCATAATCTTTTCTTTGTCTTCTACTTGTATGTGAAAATCTAACAACTTTGGAAATTCTGGATTGAAATGGTGTCCGACTGTAAGAGCCTCTATCTCGAATTGGATGGCCATGCATACCTTGACCATTGATACCCAAAACATTCAAGGAAGTTTGATCTAACTATTGTCTTTTTTGAGTGAGTGAGTTCTCCTACTATGAAACATGATCTTTCCTAAGGATGTGAACGATAAAGGGTCACTACGGGTAATTCCCATTGGATTTAGAATGATCTCTTGACTGTTTTATGTGTTTGTATGCAAGGCGTATTCAGGTCATCATGACGTTTATGTTTTGATGCTTATACAAATTGCAATATCAAAATGGATATGATATTTAGGTCATCCTGGCGTTTGTGCCTTGGTGCTTATATCTAATCTGACATTTCAAAAATAAAATCAATATTCATATATCTATGGTTGATTGACTAGTGGATGTTGTATTGATTCCTGCGCATACAAATCGATATTCATATGTCTATGGTTTCATAACTAGTGGGCATTGTATTGATTTATCCGATTACCTAAAAATTCAATGATGAGAATGACCGACACATGATCAGTGACTAGGTCCTAGGTCTTAGGTTGCATTTTATATTGCATGTCTCTTTGCAATTTTGCATGTTTGCATGATCTCACAATGGTTAAATGAACTTCAATGCTTAAACAATTCTTCAATTGTCTCTTCAAATCTAATAGAGAGCTGAATCCTACATGAAGGTTCCTCCAACGAAACAACAAGTAGAACCCATTTTCGGGATCAAAATCAAAATTTGAGATCATTTATATTGTCAACTACTTGCATAATCGACCTTCAATCATCACAGAAATTCAGAATTTAACTTAACTGATTATCTTACATCAAACTATTGAAATTTTAACTTGGTCAACCATTGTCAACTCATGGTTTACCCTAGTCAAACTTGGTCTTCAAGGCCTCCAAATGATGCAGAACGCATTCTCGAACGTGTTTAACCACCTCTCAAATCAATTAACATGCTTCTAAACCATTCAATGCTGACTTTTCTTGTCAGATTTCAATTTTAATCCCAAAGGGGGCATGGTATTGCATATCATTCAAAGTCTGTAATCTAAATTGGAAAACATATCTTTCCTCAGTAATCAAGACAACAACCACATCTAGTTGTTGATTCATCGAAAGACCTCATCACTCAGGGCAAATCAATCATCACTCGGGGCATATCAGATTCATCGAGATCCATATCAATCTGGTATTCTCTTAATCTTGTAAATTGTATCAGTTTTTTGCAACTACCAGTTTAATTATGTTATTTCCTTGGTTCTTCAAAAACTGAAGGGTTCAGATGTGATACCAATATGATTCTTATCGACAATCGGGTTTGAAATCGGTCACTCACTTCTTTGCAATCATAAGGTTCAGAATCAAGAGTTTTGACACTTTTTCGCAATCATTGATTCATTTGCTATTATAGTTAACATTATCTTTGGTCATTCAGGACCTAATATCTTCAAATCTCATATCACAATTTATGTTTCATATCAATTTCAATTTCAAACATCAGTTTCAACATCGTACATAGACTATCTTTGAACCACTGCGCTTCGCACAGTAATTCAAAGAGGGGCAAAATGTAATACCCCAAAAATGGGCTATAGGTTCATTAACCTCATACATCGACAATTCGAATGAAATCAACATCAAAGTCCTAACCTAAGCCACATTTGAACATCATCGAATCCTAATTGATTATCATAAATTTTGTATCGAGGAATATGCCTAGAAATATTCCTATTTATCATAATTATCTTTAATTTAATGATTATTTGGCGATAAATCCAATTTATCCTAAAGTTTGATTAATCGAATATTCTAAATATTTAATTAATTAGATTTAATTCTGCCACTTAATTGTTTAATTGAAGTTAATTATATTTATTCCTAAATTGTATTATTTAATTTTGACAATAAATCCAAAATCCTATGAATAATTGATTAAATTCTTATTTAATTAATTAAAGCAAGTTGTCAATTTTTAATAATATTGTTTTTGAATAAAAGTTTGAAAAATAATTGATTAACCCATAAATCAATTGTTTTATTTTTCAAAATCAGTTAAGTTGGAAATAAATCACTTTATTATTAAATTAATTCATAAATAAAACATGCACAATCAGAAAAGCAGACAACTATCAATTATCAATTAAATCTAAACTCTATTTTGAGTTAAACTCTGCTTTTGCATGTTTTTGTGAGTTAATTATCCTTTATTTAAAAATAATTCAAAAATCAACCTGAGTTATTTGAGTGATTTATGGCTTTTTTTCATGCACCTCCAAAGCCTTAGATTTCTATAAATTAAGGCTTCAGCTCTTCATTTGAGATCCATCCATCCACGAATTGCACACTCACGCTGTCGAATTGGAGACTAAAGAATCAATCTTGAGAATTCGAGTTGTTGTGAGATTTTCATTATTTTTGCATAGTATCCATATCATTTAGAATATTATTGTTAGATCATTTTAGCATATCAATTTTCATATTAGCATAGATTCATATCAAGTTTTCATTATCATAATTGCACAAAAAAACCAAAAAAATAGATTAATTGCATTCATTTCATATCTAGATTTTGCATTCAAATCCTTCATTTAGGTGTCATCAAGGTCACTGATCTCGGCCAATCTGAGAATACATACTCGCATCTACTAGAAGGCAGTAAATCGCCTGGTTAGATTAGTTTTCATTTATTGCATGATTTCGATTTCAACTAACCTCTAATGTTTTACTAAAGTGTTGTGTCTATAGATCAGGTACAAAATTCACACACACACATATTGCCCACAAGGGTTTGAGGGATTTCATCTTTTGTCCTCCATTAGACTATTTCACTAGGTGCTTTCCCTCTTTCCATTTTTTCAAATTTTGAACTACTACATCTAAAGACTTCTGGTCTTGAAAGAAATTTTTCCTTCCATGGAAATCCCATTCACATGTGTTATAAGCCCCTCCGTGACACTAAACTTCTATGCATACATTGTGACCTTCCCGTCTTTCTAGCCTTAAACAAATAGATTGAAAGATTGTGGTCGAATTCATGAAGTCATTCCATATATGGTGAAACCCTGGACCCATCTTTGTACAAAATTCTCCAAATTGTAATGTTTTTCTTCACTTCTTCACAATTGATTAGATCTAATCAATATTTTTCACCTCTCACAATGAAAACACTTCCCTTCACAGAGTGGCCAGCCCCACACAAAGCCTTGAATCTATTGAAAGGCAAAACACTATGCTCAACTTGACAAGATAGGTCACTCAAAATACTCACAAAGCATGTGGTAATTTTGAGGAGAAATTTGAAAAAAAAAAGATTACACATTATCATGATAATAAATCCCATTGTCTTCAAGCATGTTGCCTATCATAGGCAATCAATTCTTTGGTTTGAGTTGGTAGCATATCACCCATTCACCACTCCATTTTATTATTTCTATGAACACTAATATTGGCTAGGGGGATGGTAACACTATTGGCTTCCCTAAATATGTTTTGTATGGACTTTATCAAAAAAATTAATAATTTCAATATAATCCTCTATCTAATTATCAATAGTCCAATTAGGCCTTTGTATCCTTTTGAGGCATTTTATAATACTATCAAAATCTCCTTCAATTTAGACCTATTTACAATTAGATTGGTAGGAAAGAAATA
Source organism: Chamaecyparis obtusa (assembly GCA_027943335.1). Lineage (NCBI taxonomy): Eukaryota > Viridiplantae > Streptophyta > Pinopsida > Cupressales > Cupressaceae > Chamaecyparis > Chamaecyparis obtusa. Next base: position 397,516 of record BSBK01000157.1, read on the forward strand.
ACCCATTGTAGATAGCTAAAGCTTTAGAAAGGTGATTTGTCTAGCTTCCCAAGAGGAGAACTATTGTTGAAATAAACTCACCATTTTCATCTATTAACACGCTCCCATAACTAGCTAGCCTAGGATTTCCCTTAGCCACCCCATCAAAATTAACCTTTACCCAACTAAGACAAGGGATCTTCCACACAATATTATCTCTATATACTTTGAATTTTTTAGTAGGAATAGAAATATCAACTTGGAGCTTCCATATACAAGCCACCTAGAAATAATAGTTAGTTAGTGGAACTATAACCCTAGGTTTGGAACAAGAGACCCCAAAACAAAAAATTTCCTTGATGGCTCTACCAATTTTGGAAGATACTGCATCAACACCAAGGGGAGTTTCTATACACTTCATTATTCCTTTTTTTCCAAACACCCCATGCTAAGTGAGGAATAACAAGGGACCAAAGAAAAGAGAGGGAAAAGTCAGAGGAAGGAGAAACTCATTGAACTAAGAGATCAACAAAGGAGAAGGGGAAGACCCAATCCACACTTCAAAATCCCAGAATATGAGACCAAACATCATGCACAAATGGACAATCCAAAAGGAGATGTAGGGAACTTTCACAATTCTCAAAACAAAGGAAGCAACTATTGACAAGAGAAATACCCCTTTTTATACACAAATTATCCATAATAAGGACCTAGTTTTGAAGAAAATCTAGAAAGAAATATTAATCTTAGGAATCAACTTAGAGTTCCAAACTCTAGCCCGCATAGGTGGAGGTGATATAGGAGGATGAAAAAGAGACACATTTGAGGTAGTTGAATAACAACTAGAAGGGGAGGCTTCCTACACCATCTTACCTATGGAGGTTTGCTACAAAATACAGATTGAGTTGAGCATGCATTGGAGGCTTGAAATATTCTTGTGAACCATGGTTATATCCTTCCAAGTACCATTATGGATATAATCTCTTGCAAAGACCCCAGATTTTCTAATGCAATCCTCTTTAAAGGGTCTATATATCTAAGAATTAGATAAAGGCTCGTGTCCCAATCAACAATCATCCCAAAATCATATAAGTCTTCCTAAACCAAGTTTCCATTTAGCACCTTTTTGAATAATGAATTTTGATAGTTTTATATGGTTCCAAACAAAGGAACTAGAAGTAAGTGTTAATATGATTTAGAAAAACAGAGATGGGGGGGTGAATCAGTTGTTCTCAGGTCCAGATGTATAAATCAACTTTCAATTCTTTTCAACAAATCTTATCTAACAACCAACAGCTACTCGGTCATTACTGAATACATAACAGAAACATATAACAGTGCAGGCCACTATCCAATAGTGTCTAACTTGCAAAACATAGAAATGTTCATACCAAAACATTCACACAAGTATTAACACTAGGATTTATAGTGGAAGCCCAATTTGGGAAAAACCACTTTGTAACATGTTACTGATATTTTCACTCTTCTGAAGTGAGCTCTATGAAAAGCCAACCCTGTCAAAGGCTACAAACACACTATCAGGTGTGACCCGATTAAAGGATTTAAACCACTCTGTTAAAAGTGTGCCTTGTTATAGGACTTACATACATTCCATTAGAATGGAACCTTTTCAAAGGATTTATACAAATGATTGTTAGGTGAACCTTGGTTAAAAGGATTTTGACTGATACAATGGTTATAAAGTAACAATAATATTGATCTGAAAACATACAACTCACGTTGCAAATATCAAATCCAATTCCGTACACATATGTTGGCTTACTAACTGTGATTCATTTCCATCTCCATCACTGATCTGCTCGAAAATCCCTTCAAGCAATCACAATACTTCTCCTTTAGCCTTTTTTGCTTATACAGTCAATAACATCAACAATAACTCCAACATCCTCTCTCCTCAACCTCATGCTTAGGTTTCCTTAATACTTTCTCAATTATTTCAATACAACTTTTTCCACTTAATCTCCTCTGTAGATCTTAGGGTTAGGTCAGATTCATTGAATCCTTCTATCTTTATGTTCTTCATCTATCCTTCTAGAAACATCTCAAATCTCTTAATATATTTACAATAAAATGTTTTAAGGTGCATTAAATTCTTCCATACAATCAATAAATAAAGTCAACCCAATTTACATAATCTAAGAATTCAACTATGTTGGCTAGGAATTTGAATTCTTCCTCAAATGTAAATTACTGACGCTCGGTCAATACTGTGTTCAACTCCTCGGTCTTCACTAGAAAGCTCGGTCACCATTAAAATTGTTTCCTCAGCTAATATTGTCTTCCTCGACAATTAACTGATGTTTGGGCAACACTGAATTTACTTGGCATATACTAGCTCAGTCGACACTAACATCACTCGGCTTAAACTAGATTTCTTCACTTTTTCTCGGTTAAGCCTACTTGTTTAGTCTTCATTCTTACTTAGATAAACAATACATTATCTTATCATTGTGCCACATAATCAAGTACCCATTGAAGTATCAAGATTACTCAACCTTTCCTTAGGTGTTATTGTTATCAACCTTGCCCGTGCATCCTTCTCAAAAATCAAATAGATATAGTACTTTCTTAAATAGAAACAATCTTACCAGTTAAGGTTTGACATCAATGACAATACAACAATTGCTTCAATTGTAGTTTCCAACAATCTCCCTCTTTGGCATTGATGGCAACACCATATGAATAACACATGAATTACCAACCAATCCAAAACTTATTTGTCCATCAGAAAAATATTTATAATATGGTTAGCTTCATTCTGATGCAGAATCAATTAGCCTTGCTTATATGACCATCCACATAGTAACATTATTTCCTCTGAATCTCTCCCTCTTACTTGATCTTCCATGAAATCTCACCATGTGTTTTCATCTTATTCATCTCCCTCTTTGACAATGATGCCAAAGAAGAAACTAAAAAATACATCCTTCAGATGTAGATGTCATCTTTTTAGTGTAGTAACAATATTTCTCCCTCTATCATCTTTTCGTATGACTGATTATCAGCTTTGCTATACTTTTCACAACTCTAGGCTGCTCCTAAAGTGTGACCTTTCTCTACATCAATCTGTCAGATACTCTTTGCAGCACATTTGATGCAGTGCTCCTAGCTTGACTAGGCAGCCTCAATTAGGGAAATAACCCCTAACTATCCTCTTAGATATTCATGAGCTTCTTTAGGTAAATCTTTAGTGAATATGTCTACTAGTTGTTCCTTTGTATTCACATATTCCATTCTAACCTCTTTATCTTGTACCAATTCCCTCAAGTAATGATACTTGATGGCAATGTGTTTGGTCTTTGTGTGCATTACTGGATTCTTAGATGTGTTGATAGCACTTGTGTTGTCATAGTAGATGACAACTGGTTCAATGATCTCTTCTTTCATGCCTACCAACAATTGCTTTATCTATACCAAGTTTGAACAGTTCACTGCTACAGCCACATACTTGGCTTCAGTTGTAGATTGGGAAATGCAATTTTGTTTCTTTCTTGTCCAAGAAACTAATCTTTGTCCAAGAAAGAAAGCTCCACCACTAGTACTCTTTCTGTCATCCACATTTCTTGCCCAATCAGCATCAGTATACACTCTTAGTTCAAATCTTTCATGCTTCTTGTAGTACAATCCATAATCAATAGTCCCTTTCAAATATCTCATTATCCTTTTGATAGCCATCATGTGAGTTTCCTTAGGATTGGCAGAGAATCTTGCTACAATCCCAACTGTTAGAGCAATATCTGGTCTATTGTGAACAACATACTACAGTTTTCCAATCATGGACCTATACAAAGTTTGGTTTACCTCAACAACATCATCATTCTTAGACAATTTTTGTCCAGTAGCCATGGGAGTACTTACTAGCCTTGAATCCTCCATACCAAATGTTTTCATTATCTCATGAATATATTTAGACTAGGTGATGAAAATACCTTTCTCCATCTGATACACTTGTAAACCAACAAAGAACTTGATCTCCCCAAACATACTCATTTCAAATTCAGTTTGCATTTCATGTGAAAATTTCTTACATAGGGCATCTTGTCCACCAAATATAATATCATCTACAAAAATCTTAGCCAACAAGATTCATTTACCTTCATCTTTCATATATAGATTGCTTGTGTCATTTTCCCTTGAGAATCCAATTTGTATCAGGTAGTTGTGTAGCCTCTCATACCATGCTCTGGGAGCTTGCTTTAATCCATACAGTGCTTTATTCAGTTTGAAAACCATGTGTCTCTTGTTTGGATCAATAAATCCTTTTGGTTGTTCAATGTATGCTTCTTCTTCTAATATACCATTTAAAAATGAAGACTTGACATCCATTTGGTATACCTTGAAATCTTTGTAGGCATCATATGCAAGTAAAGTTCTTACTCCTTCCAATCTTGCTACAGGGGAAAATGTCTCCCCATAATCTATTCCTTCTTATTGTGCATAGCCTTTGCATACCAGCCTTGCTTTGTTCATTTTGATTTGTCCATGCTCATTCAGCTTATTTCTGAACACCCACTTTTTTCCAATGACATTTTTGTTTTCTAGTCTCAGCACCAGAGTCCAGGTATCATTCTTCTCTATCTGGTCTATCTCCTCATTCATTGATTGTATCTAGTCTTCATTTTCTAATGCCTCCCTTGTTATCTTAGGCTCAAATTCACACAGCAAACATGTAGGGTCTCTTAACTTTCTTTTGGTCAGAACTCTAGTATCTTTGTCTCCAATAATTTGTTCAGGCTTGTGATGTCTACTTACATATTATGCCAAAATAGGTTCTTTTCTCCTTTCTGCTTGAAATTCAAGTTCACCAATAAGATTTTTAGATTCAGCTTCTGAATGCTCGACAACCTCTTCCTCATACTCGGTAGCATTCTCCTGTCGCTCAACATGTTCTTCTTGTCGCTTAGCATTATTTCCCTGATGCTCAACATTGCTTACCCAAGACTCTACATCAAGTGCAGGTTTTTCACTTGCCTCTCCGTCTTCTATATAAACAAAAGATCTATAATCTTTTGGTTCTCTCTTGCTTTCAACTTCATGTTTCTCTGCATACTCATCAACTTTGACATTTGCACTTTCCACAATTTTGTTAGTGTTAGAGTTCAAACACTTTTAAGCTTTACTTTTTGTGGAATAGCCTAGGAATATGCCCTCATCAGTTTTAGCATCAAATTTTTCATTCCTATTGTCTTTTAGTATATAGCATTTGCTTCCAAAAATTCTAAAGTACTTTACATTAGGTGCATACAAGTGCCATAACTCATAAGGTGTGATATTTGTACCTTTTTTGATATGTACTTAGTTAAGGGTATAAACAACTATACTTACAGCTTCTCTTCAGTACTTTTGTGCAACATTCTTTTCAATCATCAGTGTTCTTGCACAATCCATCATAGATCTGTTCCTTCTCTCTACTATACCATTCTGTGGAGGTGTTCTAGCTGTAGACATATGTCTCTTGATCCCTCTATCATTGCAAAATAGATTGAACTCATTGGATATAAATTCTCCACCTCGGTCAGAACTCAGACACTTCAAGTTCCTACCTATCTCCTTTTCAACCTTAGCCAAATACCACTTAAAATTTTGAAAAGCATCAGATTTTTCTTTTAAGAACATTACAGTCATCATTCTAGTGTAATCATCAACAAATAGGATAAAATATCTAGCACCACAATAGCTTTGTACACCCATAGGTCCACAAAGGTCAGTATGAACCAAATCTAAAGCATTCTTAGAAGTAAAAGTCTTTCTCTTGAAACTAGACTTTGTCATCTTACCCAACTGACATTGTTTGCACATTAAATTCTCAGGTTTCTTCAGTCTAAGTAGTCCTCTCACTTTCTTCTTCTTACTAATTTCTACCAGATTAGAAAAGTTAACATGACATAGCCACTTTTGCCATAACCATATATCATCAAGTTGTGCAATCATACATGTCTCTTCAGATAGGTCTAGATAGAACATATTACCTCTTGTCTGTTCTCCACTTCCAATCAGTTCACCAGTGGCATCAAATATTTTGGCCTTCTTGTGATGAAATTCCACTCGGCATCCATTGCTATTAAGTTGTGCAACACTCAACAGATTATAGTTAAGACCTTTTGTTAGAGCTTTTTCTTGTGGGATCAAAGTTGGCTAATATTTAGGCTTGATTCTCAGTTTAAAGGGCTCCAAGTTTGCAAGAAAGAGTCTAATTGATGAGGATTGGATAAGATCCCCCTTCTACTTCAAGCTCCATAGGACTCATGCGGGTATTTCCTATAATGATTTACTATATTTCAAGTAAACATTCAAATGGTGGATTAGTTCTTCACTGCTATGCTATTAATTCCTCAAATTATTTTAATAAAACATTATCACTTTGCAGACAGCCCATAATACCCTGATGCAGAATATTAGGATAGAGACTACAAGTGTAATAGCATGGAACAATGGTATAAGGACATTCATCCTTCTTCCCTTTAAGGAGGGGAAACCTAGTGATTCACTCTTCAAGGAATCAACAAAGATGAATCATATCGCTTAGATACAATTCCTTCAAAACATACATACAATTCTTAAAAGTAAAGATACTGGTAATGAAATGAATTTTAGTATTTCTAAAGATCATGAAAAGAAAAATTATAAGAAACAAACACTAAACCAATGCCTAATCCAATGGGCAAAAGAGTTTAAATGCAAATCCAAAGGAATATCTTAAAAGAAATACAATAGTATGCCTTACACACAATCTACAATCTGAATAGAATGCCTTGCAATCTATTCTATCAATCTAATATTACTATCATCAAAATCCCTACACATAAGTTTACTCTCTGCAATTGATAAAAAGGATTTTTTAATTCTCTCCTTGAGAGAAACTCAAAATCAATTGACAATTAGTATATTTTAAATGTCTTACAAATAAAACATACAAGAGTAAACATACAAGTAAACAGACAACAATAATAGAAGATAGAAATTGCAATGTATTTGTATTTAAATGAACTTGTAAATTACATATAAAGACTCATGCTCATAAGTTCAGACACAAAATTTGGAAGTCTATTCTGTAGCAATGTTACTCAGTTTTTCTATTATCTTCTTCTAACTCCTTTACAAAAATGGGGATACAACTTATATATACAGCTCAACCATCTTGGAATTCTCTTATCAAATGAGAATGCAACAAGCTTCGGATGGTTGGAGCCCTAACCCTAAAAAGCATATAAAACAAAATACAATAAGCCCTCAGGCGATGGAAAGACAAAAATATTTTGGACCGTTTTGCTTCCTAGTTCATTGATCACTATCACCTAGAGTACCTGACACCTGACCTCAGAAAACATGGATGATAAGCTATCAATAAGAATGGTGTAAGTTAGCCAGAATGGTGGTCACCATATCTCACAACAACTCAAGAAGCTATCATGAATCTTTTTATAGAATTAAAAGAAAGTAGTAAAGATTATATATATATATATATATATATATATATATATATATATATATGGATAAAAATATATTAATTTTTCCATTGATTTTCTAATTGCATGATTTAATATATTTTTCTCCATATATATATATATATATATATATATATATATATATATAATCTTTACTACTTTCTTTTAATTCTATAAAAAGATTATGCTCATATGCAAATATTATATATCTATTTTAATTTGATTTAATTCCTAGGGTTTCATCAACAAATACAAACCAACCCTAACTGATTTAATACAAGGCTTTTCCTCAACATTTTTCTAACAAAAATACCACGTATACACAATTCCACAATCACAAGATTTTTCAAAATAAAATTTTGTACAAAAGAAGAATTACAAAACTACCATCAACAAAATCCGGAAGGCACAAAGCAAACAATCTTTTGAAAGAAAATCAGATCTACGAGGGTTTAACACCCTACCTTAATTCACCAATTGACAAAAACCATGAAGAACAATCCAAAAACTTTGAAAATTTCAAGTTCTTCAATTCAAACTTCAAACTTAAACCCGTAAACATGTGTGTAAAGAATAATGACCAAAATACTCTTAATAAAGGAAAACTAAGCAACCTAGGGTTTTCTAAAATTCATGTAGAATAAAAAAGGAACTCAACCTTAAACTGAGTAAAAATAATTTATTTAATTAATATTTCTTATTTTTATCAATTCACTCAACTTAAATTTTAAAAGGCAAAGTTCTAATTTCTTAATAAATTGTTTTCGAAATATGCAACTCAACATAAAAATCACTTAACTCCTTTTTGCATTTAGATATCAATTATTTTTATTAAATTAAAACTCCTAGCATATTTGAAATATACAATTTAATAATAAGTATTATTTATATTTATATTTTAATTATGCATGTAAATTCCAATTTAGGCTTAGTATTTAATTAAATCTCCACTTTTCATAACTAGATTTTTTAATTATTTGTTTTTAATAAACATAGATATTTAATTAATTATCATTAATTAATTAACCTTATATTTTAACATTCTAATATTTTATAAGATATAAGTAATCAATCACATAATTAACTTTAATTAAATCCTTTATCTATTTTAACACAAAAATCACATCAAACCTACAAGCATGCAAACCAGGAGAAACTGATTACATAAAAAATACTAAATCAAACATGTAAATAATCTCTATTTCAAAGACAATGGTGTTCATCGTTGTAATGTTGATAGGGCTTTAGGAGGGATCACTACCTTCTAGAATAAGAAAAATACTTCTAGTGAGCCTATTTGGGAGGATGCTAATCATTTAGCTACAAATTTTACTCACGTTCAAGATGGATTTCTTGGATTATATCAAATATCCAAGCCCCTAAAAATAAATTTTCTAGGAGAAAATTTTGGAAATAATTAGATGCTTTCAAAGATCTTCATAAGGAAGAGAATTGCCTTGTCATAGTGATTTTAATAGTCCTCTATTTCAAGAGGTGAAGACTCCCAAGTTTTTCTTGATAGTCAAACAGATTTGATTAATTTTTTTCAAGATAATTCTTGATAGATTTAGATATTCATGGAGCTTCTTATACTTGGACTAATTGGCAAGTTGGTGATAATCTCATTCAGGAAAGGCTAGACAAAGCTCTTATTGTTCTTTTCTGGTTGATGGATTTTTTGTGCTCTCTTTTGGCCCTCTTAAGAATCAGCTCAGATCACTTTCTAATATGCTTCTCTATAGATTCTTTGTTTGTTAAAAAATGCATCCCTTTTAGATTTCAAAAGATGTAGTTGCATCCTCAGTTTAGGGATAAAATGAGATATTGGTGGAGTGTCAATGTGAATTGATCAACCATGTATCGTGTTGCTAAAAAATTGGCTTATATCATATCAAAAGTTGGACAATGGAATACAAAATCCTTTAGACATTTGTTTTCTCATAAATCTACACTTCAGCTTGGTCTCCAAGAGATTCAAAGGAAATCTAGCAGGATGGCTATTCAGATGAGTCCCTTTTCCACAAAAATAGGATCTTGTGTTATCTCTATTTGAGCATTAAGTATTGTCATTAGTATCAAAGAAGATCAGTCGGTTAACTATATAAGCCTTCATACTGAGTAGTCTCAAGGTAGTACCTAGAACTAAAAGGAATCAGTGTATACCGATACTGAGCGTCAGTAAACATCGAGCAGACTGGACACTGAGCACCAATGTATTTACCAAGCAGTATTGATAGTGTTTAACGAGCAATCTAGGAAATGGCATATTAATAAGTTTTGGCACATTTATCTATGCAAATGGTTACAACAAAATCCACAAAATGTTTTACCAAGATCAAGGATCATTTATTGTAGATGTAATCATTAAATGTGATGATGATCTCTATGTAATTGTTAGATCTAGGTCATTTTTGTATACCGTAGACCTTAGGTTATTTTCCTAAGATGACGTAAACCTAATTAGGTCATGAAGGTTAGGTGGTGATGGAAATCATAGCAGTATGCTATATATTTGTATTTCATGACATTTTGAGAGAGAGTCTTGATAAGTTTTTGACATAAGAATACAGAGGACAAGAAGGAGATCTTGAAACAAGCAGTCACCTTCGAGACATCAGTTTTCAGACAAGGTTGAGTAGTATTCAAAGATATTTAGTTAAGGCTACCGAGCAGTACAGAGGAAAAATATCTACACATTAAGGTGATATACATTGATATTTCATAGATCTGTTTTAGACAAGCATAAGTTGTCAATTATAGATACTTTTTGTTATTCTCTCATTGTAACAGAGTTGGCAAAATATCTTAACAGAGTAGACCTAACAATCTTTTTGTAAATCTCTTTACCAAGTACACACTCAAGTAGTGTTGTTGAAATGCTTTAACCAGGTAGATCTAGTCGATCTTATTGTTACTCCTAACAGGGTAAGATCATTAGAAGTGATCACAACTTGTAGCCTTAACTGACATACTTTATTATCTGCAATAGTGAAGAATTTGTGGGTCTCATCCCCACCATAGTTTTTACCTTCTCACAAGGGTTTCTGCATAACCAAAATATTTGTGTTATGTGATTGAATTGTTGTTTGTTTTCATGCAATTTACATTTACAAGTTAATTGAATGAATGATGCATACAATGGATTCAGTTGGATAGACTATTTTACTACTATTTTTTGATTAAGTTTGAAGTTAAAAGTTTTTGAGGGCACTGATTCACCCCTCCCCTCTCAATACCTTATCTCTCCATTCCAACAATTGGTATCAGAGTGTAGATATCTTTTTGGATGGTTTAACCACTGAAGAGTAAAGATCTAATCATGGAGAGATACAAGTTAGACAAAACTATAGAGAATCAAAAGATTCAGATGCAGATGTTTATTAAGCAATTCAAAAAAGCTAAGGATACATTGAAGGAGTTACTGGTTCAGAGAAAGAACTTGGCTATTCTGGAAAATGAGACTGATTACCATGACGAAGAGATTGGTGACTTATTTGATAATATTGGATCTAGTTCAGGCAATATTTTTTATGGTTCTAAAAGTGCAATTTTTGATTTGTCTGAGAAAAATCTTCATTTGACTAAACAAGTGAAAGCCCTGCAGATCGGTTAGGAGACACAAATGGTGAGAATGATTAATGTAATAAAAAATGCTAGACAAGAAGAACAAGAGAGAAACTTGGCTGTTGAAGATAGAATACTAATGATTGAATAACTACAAGTAAAAGAAACTGAGATACAAAGACTCACCAAGCATCACTTTGAAATATCCAATCAGATGATTATTGTAAACTAGGAGATCAACTGAGTAAATGGAGAGTTTTCAAGAAAACTTGAAGATATTGGAGTACTCAGGGAAGAAAATGAAAAATTAAGAAATGAAGTGAAGATGCAGCTACAACACAATGAAATCATGAAAAAAGGTAAAGATAGTTCTAAGAAAATTGATGATTTTTTTATTGGTCAAAGAGGACTTGGAAGCATTATTGGATTAGGCTACACTGAGCAAGGATAATCATCCAAAAAAGATGAACAAGTGAATAACAATCAGAATTAGAGACCTAAGACACTGACATGCTATCACTATGGAAAATTGGGACACACTTCAAATGTTTGCAGGAGTAAATCACAAGGTAAACCAAAAACCACTCCTAAGCTTAATGGTCATTGCTATAATTGTAACAAGTTTGGACATCAAGCATATGAATGCATATCTAAGTTGAATAGGACTTCTAACAAACCTCACATGGAGAAAATCTGTTATACTTGCAACAAGCATGGACACACCTCACAAGAGTCTAGAACAAAGATGAAGCAAGTATGGACACCGAAAGGACAGAATAAAACCTATCAACCAAGAAGACAAAACAATGCTCACACTTGGGATTATAACACATGGGTTAACTGCACTGTATGTGGAAGGTATGGACATATTGCAGCTAATTGCATGAGGAAGAGATGGGTTGGAAAATCTTGAAGCTAGACAAGAACTGGTATGGCATGTTTGCACTGTCACAAAGTTAGTCACCTAAGTAAAGATTGCAGAGACTGAGCACCAGAAGAATAAATATTTGAGAATGGAAATACAATTGCAAATATCATGAGGATAAGAAACCCTATGTGGAGAAATGTATCAAATGAGAATGTCGAGTCAAGCAATGCAGTCGGTGAAACCTCATCCACTGGATTGGGTGACATCGACACCTCCACTTAAGCTGAAAAAAGGTATGTTTGGAACTGATAATTCAGATTGATCACATTTTACATACAGTTCCTTATGTTAGTTGTGCATATACCAAATCTGCATGAATTAAGATGCATTATGGTTTATAAGTTTTGAGCTTTCAAAGTTATACAATCAGTATATGCTAGACCAAGTAAAGAGTTACCCGTCAGTGACTATTATGCAAGGTTAACCAGGTATCAGTAATAACCGAGTGGAAAGTTATGTGTTAACTGAGTTGTTGATATTTTGTGATTATCACTGAGTTGACAGTTGTCATTGAGCTGTAAGTAGGTTGAGCATTTATTGCTAGTACTTTGAGCGGGAATTTGAAAAAGTTATAAATAGATAGAGAACTTAGTTTATTTCTTCACCAAGAAATTTCAAGGAGAGAAGGATTTTCAAAGAGAGATTTAAGAGCTAAATTTTTTCAGGAACATTCAAGTGTAGATTCAATCTTCCGAGCAAGTTCATCGTTGTTTCTGAGTAAGTATAGTTAGTACCGAGCTGATTCATATTACTTACCAAAACCCTAAAGTAAAGAAAAAATGGCATCTGCTTCAAATGTAAACAAATCTAAGTTGGCAGATGAGGAGGAAGTAAATTTGATAGTGTCTGCAACCTGCAACAAACCCCGATACAAACTTCACCCTAAAGTTGCATCCAAAATTGATTCAATGGGAGCTTTTTCAAGCATACCCCCTAGGGTTATGTTAGTCAAAGACATAAGATCATACATTCACTACAAGATTGGTGAAATAGGAGACTTTGATATGTATGCATCTTATCAGAAGCTTTGCGGAGAAGATGGTAAATTGAAACCTGAACACAAACTACTGGAAGTATTAGGTTTAACGAATTCCCTAAATTTTTTGAAGGACTTTAAGAGTGAATGGATTAGGGTTTTTCTTAGTCGGCTTCATGATGGAAATTTTTGGTTGGATGAACAAATAGAAATTACTAAGAAGATGATTAATGCGGTCACCAGGTTTCCTACCATAGATAAAGCGAAGGCAATTCACAGTGCACCGAGACCAGATATCGAGAAGAACACCAGAGCCAAATGGGATGACTGTGCACTAAAGATTCATTTAATAAGTGACCTGAGGTAAAATATGCAGAGCATGTCATCGGTAATAAAATCTTTCAGTCGAGCAGAAAGAATAGTGTGCCTTGTGGAGCCGTTGACATTGCATACCGAATGGTTAAGAAAGGTTATTAGTTGGACCTAGCTGAGCTTCTATTGAGCCAATTTGAAGAGAACATGAAGATTATCTGGTCAGTGAAATCCAACACATGTAAGTTTGGATCCCTACTAGTTTGCATATTCTTTTATGTGCAACAATTTTTTTCTTTTGTCGGTAATATAGAGTGGTCAATCGACAAGCTAGTAATATCACAGATTTTAGATTTGATTAAGGACTTGGGAAACAATCTCAAAAAGGTCTTAGATAATTACTTTGAACAATTCAAGAGTAAAATGAATTCTCATAGTAGAATTCACATTCAACTAGTAGAAGACTATGAACAAGAGATATGTTTTCTTTTGGACACAGACCACATATTAATAAAGGTTGTGGAGCCTAGGACTAAATGGTTAGCACCTATGGGATACGAGATAGATATTGATTTTGATTCTAAATCAATACAAGCTTTACTGGATACTCCCAAGGATCTAAAAGCAGAAAGGTTTGGAACATATGAAGAGGCCAAGACAAGAATAAAAATAGGCCTGGTTATTGGTAAGATAACAAAGAAGTCTAGAAAAATGATGAAGACTCTTGTAGATAATTTTGGACATGATTTTGGATCATCTGATAGTACATCGGTTGAAACAACAACCGAAGGTCAGTTGATGCTAACTGACAAACCACATGACAGTGAAGAAACTGAGTTAGATAAAAATGAAGACTCTACACCGGTTTCCCCTTCACCAACTCCGAAGAAGAAGCAGTTAGATGTGCAAACAAGGGTACAAACAAGGTCTACAACTATAGCCTCACCTCCACTGAAGAAAGGAGTTGTGAAGATTTCAAAACCAAAGGAAACAACACCACAAAAGACATACACAAAAAGAGGTTATAAAACTAGTGTTGAAGCCCCAAGGAAAAGAAGAAAGTTGATTAGGGGTAAGTATGATTTAGATGATGAAGAATACAACATTGATCAATTTAAAGTTGTTAGTAATAAGAGTAGGTCAATTGATGAGGCATCAGAAGATATAATTGAGAATGGTGAATTTAGTGATCCTTAAATTAGTCGGTTTGAACTTCTATCAACCGAGGATCATGATAAACTTGAGGAGGCAATCATCCAGATGATGATTCAATTCAAAAGAGTTCCCATTGAATTTTCCAAACGTCTACCTAAGGAACTAGAAGAAATAATTTCACAAAAATGATCCTATGCCTTGGATACCGAGAAGAGGAGGGAACAATCCCTAGCTTTGGCAATACCTCAATTGTCAGTCCCTAAAATTGAAGAATTCATGAGCAAATATGCAAAAATATTTAGAGTAAAGAACCAAGCACTGCAGATACTTGATGAAAATCTGGTAGACATAGATGAGAATAGTCAAATCATCTGGACTTCAATAGTTGCAGCCCGAGAGCAAGCTGAAAATATTGCATTAGGCATAATTTCTTAGAAGAAGCTGAAAACAAAAGGGAAAGGACTTCATATTGATGATGTAGACCTGGCACTGAAACAAGATAAGATAGATATATCAGATACCAAGGTACCTGATACTACAAATGCCACTGAGGAATTGAACTTCACACAGGATGCACTGGATCTAGCTGAGATCCAGATTATAGACAACACTGCACTTGATGTACTCATTGAGGACATCACAAATGGTGATCCTAATGATATAGATGATGATGAAGATGTGACTATTGTTGGAGCACAAACACAAGATGAAGGTACACTTATCGAGCCAACAATAACATCTTTACCGAGTGAACTTCCTATTCTAATGGAAGCAGTTGAAATAGTCTCTAAGGAGAAACCCAAAGGCTCAATCCCCGAGAAACCTATGGATACATCAGGGGATCAAGGAACTAACACACCTACAGAGAAAAATGAGTCTAAGGAAAAAGAGGCAAAAGAGACAAAAACAAAGGGCCAAGATGACCCAAAGGAAACTAAGGTAACCCCACCTGACACTACATCAGAGGCTCCATCTTAATCAACCAACATACAGGTTACCCAGGAGCATAAAAAGGAGGATAATGTGTCAACCGGGCATGAAACACAAAATGTTGAGGACAAAGAAATTATTCCATTTGTAAGGAGCTCACCTCAAGAGCAGAAGAAGAAGAAGAAGAAGCATGGAAAAGGACCGGTCACACTTGACGAAGTCATTGTTATACCAAAATGTGACCTAAGGACCCTAGCCCCTGATGAACTTAGAAAATATGGGGAGCTTTGTACAAGGAAAGCAGCTCAGGAGAAGCTGAGAAAGGAATGCAAGAGCAAGGAAATTTTTGAAAATATAAGAGACATCTTACAACAGGTTGTACCCGAGGTACAAATCAGTGAAGATACACCCATTATGGACCAACTTGCTAAACTTGCACAAGAAATCAATGCCCTAGACATTGAAGCTGAAAAGAGAGTTGAAGAGCAGGAAGAATAAAAAATACAGGACAAACTAGAAGAGAAAATCAGCCAGGAAGTGGCAATAAAGAATGTAACATTATCTGAGGTAATAACCAACATTCAATCCATCACTCAGATAATTATTCAAATGTTGGTAAAGCTTTTCACTATGGAGACCTTCATTGTTGAGATCAGTGAGAAGATAAAACAACTGGATACCGAAATCCAAGCCAGTGCACAAGCAGCCTTAACTAAGCCAAATGCTTTTACTATGCACATACTCAAAGTTCAAGAACTTAGGTAGTTAAGAGTAGATTTGAGGAAGAAGGAAGATAGGATAAGTGACCAAGTCACTGAGCTACAAATAGAGTTGCTTCCCCATCTTAAGATTTTTGAGAAGTATATAGTCAAAGCACAAGCTTTAGTTGCAACACCAAAAATTTCAGTGTTGGAAAATATCTTTGGCATGCATGCACAAGTCGGTCTTGAGCACATTGCTCTAACCAACTTGAAAGAGGAATGGGTGAACCTCTTAGATTCTTTGAAGAAAACCCACCAGCACATATTTGACAAACTGTAAGTACACAATTTTTAGTTTGGCATTATTATCAAAAAGGGGGAAAACATAATGTATATGCCAAATTGTGTAATTATATGATAAGTGTACTACATATACCAGGAGCATGCACTACGGGGGAGAAATTTTTTGATAGAAAAGTTATCTATGTATATATGGTGGAGTTAAAACATTTTTGAGATATTAGGTCTTATACACATTACAAATTTTGATACTAATGCCAAAGGGGGAGATTGCTATCTCTATTTGAGCATTAAGTATTGCCACTAGTATCAAAGAAGATCAGTCGGTTAACTATATAAGCCTTCATACCAAGTAGTCACAAGGCAGTACCGAGAACTAAAAGGAATTAGTGTATATCAATACCAAGCGTCAGTAAACACTGAGCAGACTGGACACCGAGCACTAGTGTATTTACCAAGAAGTATTGATAATGTTTACTAAGCAATCCAGGAAATGACATAGTAATCAATTTTCACACATTTATCTATGCAAACAGTTACAACATAATCACAAAACATTTTACCAAGATTGAGGATCATTTATTGTAGATGTAATCATTAAATGTGATGATGATCTCTATGTAATTGTTAGATCTAGGTTATTTTTGTATACCGTAGATCTTAGGTTATTTTCCTAAGATGATGTAAACCTAATTAGGTCATGAAGGTTAAGCGATGATGGAAATCATAGTAGTATGCTATATATTTGTATTTCATGACATTTTGAGAGAGAGTCTTGATAATTTTTTGACATAAGAATACAAAGGACAAGAAGGATATCTTGAAGCAAGCAGTCACCTTCAAGACATCAGTTTTTAGACAAGGTTGAGAAGTATTCAGAGATATTCGGTCAAGGATACCGAGCAGTACAGAGGAACAATATCTACACATTAAGGTGATATACATTGATATTTCATAGATCCATTTCAGAAAAGCATAAGTTTTCAATTATAGATACTTTTTGTTATTCTCTAATCATTGTAACAAAGTTGGCAAAATCTCTTAATAGAGTAGACCTAAAAGTCTTTTTGTAAATCTCTTTACCAAGTACACACTCAAGTAGTGTTGTTGAAATCCTTTAACCAGGTAGATCTAGTTGATCTTATTTTTACTCCTAGCAGGGTAAGATCATCAGAAGTGATCACAACTTGTAGCCTTAACCGACATACTTTATTATTTGCAGTAGTGAAGAATTTGTGGGTCTCATCCCCACCACAATTTTTACCTTCTCATAAGGGTTTCTTTGTAACCAAAATATTTGTGTTATGTGATTGAATTATTGTTTGTTTTCATGCAATTTACGTTTACAAGTTAATTGAATGAATGATGCATACAATGGATTCAGTTGGATAGACTAGTTTACTATTGTTTGCTGATTAAGTTTGAAGTTAAAAGTTTTTGAGGGAACTGATTAACCCCTCCCCTCTCAGTACCTTATCTCTCCATTCCAACATCTTGATGCAACTCTATTATATTATTGATAAAGAAAAGGAAGTTTGGACACAACAATCAAGGGATTTCTTGTTAAGTTGTGGAGGCATAAATACTAGATACTTCCATATTTCTACTCTTAAACATAGGGCTTCCAACATGATCTCACACATAAGCAAAAAGGTCTTCAAATTGATAAGGAGAAGGAGATTTCCAAGGATGTTATTTTTCTATTCTCTAATCTACTATCTAAAGTGGTCCTTTTCGATAAGAACAATCAACATAATTTCCTTGATGTCATTCCTAACATGGTTGATGAAGATACCAATAAGAAGCTAGTGGCTATTCCTTCCATTAAGGAGATTAAGGTTGCAATTTTCTCTTTTGAAATTAATAAAGCCCATGGCCTTAATGTTTTTCCTATATTATTTCTTCAATCCTTTTAGGATATCATAGCTGATGATATTGGGGAAGCTATTAAATAATTCTTTAGTACTAGGAGGATCCTTAAGGAATTGAACTCTACTTTTAATGTTGTGATCCCTAAGAATTATGGGGTTGATACCTTTGAAAAATTTAGGCTCATTAGCTTATGCAATTCTATGTATAATTTTTTTTTCTAAAGTGTTGGATTTTTGTGTCCTTGTTTTTTGTCTAAAATTATGGCTAGTAAACAATGTTTTTGATTAAGGTGAAAATAAGTTTTGATGGGTCCCTGAAACCCAATACAAGATGGTCACATAAGATAATCTATATGACCCCATAACAAAAAATGGATCAAGACCAAAATGAGGGTTTTGCCAATAGGCTCCCTCAACTTGAGACAATTGATGCACAAAAAAACCAACATGCAACTAGAAACTAAAGAAAGAACCCAAGAAAACTCCAACCAAGCAATCCATACAAGACTAAGACTGTCCTTTAGTATTGTACTTGTGGGAACAAAGGGTCATGTCAAAAGAGGACGAAGATGCCTTATTTCCAAATTTCTAGACTCTATTATTACTATTAATAAAAAATATTCATTCTTTGGAGGCAAATGAAAAGGTCAATTTCTCACTTGGGTCTAGTCAACAATGTTCCTAGATGCCAAATTTTAGATTTCATTATTACTATTAATGAGAATATTCATTCTTTGGAGGAAAAAAAAAAAGTCAATTTCTCACTTGGATCTACTAAAATCCTATGACAAAGTGAATTATAGCTTTCTTATTAAAGTTCTTAAAGCTTTGGGTTCAAGGAGAAATTTCTCAAAAATTATTTGGTAATTTTTATCTGCTACTAAATCCTCAATGATCATTAATGGATCTCCTATGATTTCTTTAGAAGCTCCAGGGGTCTGAGATAGGGAATCCAATCTCCCCCCTTCTTTTTATCATTATGGTTGAATTCCTTGGAAAATATTTACAAAAAATGATCACTACTAGTGCTTTAAGAGGCCTTCATCCCTCCTCTTTCCAATTGATATGCTCTCATCAACATTTTGTTGATGGTGAAATTTTCTTGGGGACTCATTTATTATAGAAGATTGTAGCCTTAAGAAGGCCCTCTCTACCTATGAAGTTGCCTATAGCCAAAAGGTTAATCTTCATAAGAGCTCCATTTTATTTATCAACACTTATAATGATAGACAAAGGAAGATTGTTGATGTTTTGGGTTGTAAAATTGAACTTCTTCCTTCAACCTCTTTAACTTCATTTATGCAACAAAGTTCTATTTTGTTTTGGATGAAACTTATTTAAAAATTTAACTCAAAGTTAGCCAACTAGAAAGGGGCCCTCTTAAGTTAGGCAAGAAAGGTTCAATTAATAAAGGTGTCTCTTCAAAACCTTCTAGTTTATGCAGTAATGAGCCTATTCAAAATCCTTGCAAAGTTCATAAAGGATAAAAAAATTCTAGAAATGTTTATATGGTCAGGTACTAAAGAGAAAAAAGGATTCCTCTTGTTGCATCAAAAAATGTTTATAGATCTTAAAAACATGGTGGCTTGGGCTTGAGGCGCATTAAGGATTTTAACTTCATCTTCCTTGCTAAACAAATTTGGAGACTTTTTCATACTAGAACTGAGTGGAGATCTATCGTACATAGTAAGTATTTACATAAGTCTACCTCTTTATCTTTTTTTCTAAGTTTGGGGAATCTTACTATTGCAAACTGTAATTGAAGCAATTGTTGTATTGTCATTGATGTCAAACCTTAACTGGTAAGACTGTTGCTATTTAAGAAAGTACTATATCTATTTGATTGTTGAGAAGGATGTGGGAAAGGTTGATAACAATAGCACCTAAGGAAAGGTTGAGTTATCTTGATACTTCAATGGGTACTTGATTATGTGGCACAATGATAAGATAATGTATTATTTATCTAAGTAAGAATGAAGACTAAACAAGTAGGCTTAACCGAGCAAAAGTGAAGAAATCTAGTTTAAGCTGAGTGATGTTAGTGTCGACCGAGCTAGTATGTGCCAAGTAAATTCGATGTTGACCGAACATTAGTTAATTATCGAGGAAGATAGTATTAGCCAAGGAAACAGTTTTAATGGTGATCGAGCTTTCCAGTGAGGACCGAGGAGTTGAACACAGTATTGACCGGGTGTCAGTAATTTACATTTGAGGAAGAATTCAGATTCCTAGCCGACATAGTTGAATTCTTGGATTATGTAAATCATGTTGACTTTATTTATTGATTGTATGGAAGCATTTAATGCACTGTAAAATGTTTTATTGTAAATCTATTAAGAGATTTGAGATGTTTCTAGAAGGATAGACAAAGAACATAAAGATGGAAGGATTCGATGAATCTGACCTAACCCTAAGATCTACGGAGGAGATTAAGCGGCAAAAGTTGTATTAACCTAATTGAGGAAGTATTAAGGAAACTTAAGCATGAGGTTGAGGAGAGAGGATGCTGGAGTTGTTGATTTTATTGACTGTATAAGCAGAAAAGGCAAAAGGAGAAGTATTGTGATTGCTTGAAGGGATTTTGGAGCCGATCAGTGATGGAGATGGAAATGAATCATAGTTAGTAAGCCAACATATTTGTACGGAATTGGATCTAATATTTATAAAGTGAGTTGTATGTTTTCAGATCAATATTACTGTTACTTTCTAACCATTGTATTAGTCAAAATCCTTTTAACCAAGGTTGACCTAACAATCATTTATATAAATCCTTTGAACAAGGTTGCATTCTAATGGAATGTATGTAAGTCCTATAACAAGGTGCACTTTTAACAGAGTGGTTTAAATCCTTTAATCGGGTCACACCTGATAGTGTGTTTGTAACCTTTGACAGGGTTGGATTTTCATAGAGCTCACTTCAGAAGAGTGAAAATATCAGTAACATGTTACAAAGTGGTTTTTCCCAAATTGGGCTTCCACTATAAATCCTGGTGTTAATACTTGTGTGAATGTTTTGGTATGAACATTTCTATGTTTTGCAAGTTAGATACTATTGGATAGTGGACTATACTGTTATATGTTTCTGTTCTGTATTCAGTAATGACCAAGTAGCTGTTGGCTGTTAGATAAGATTTGTTGAAAAGAATTGAAAGTTGATTTATACATCTGGACCTGAGAACAACTAATTCACCCCCCCTTCTCTGTTGTTCTAATCATATTAACAATTGGTATCAAAGTTGTTGGTGCTTACAGAGGACAATTTTAAAGGTACTTGAAGTAAATGGTCAAGATGTATAAGAAGGAGGTACCGAAGCTAAATAACGAGAACTTCCCTGCATGGCAAAGTTTGATGAAGCCTGGCCGATATTGGTGATTCTACAAAGTATTATGTTGAGCATGATTATGTTACACCTGTTTCACCTCTGACTACCAAGGAGATGAGAGCTAAACAAGAGCACAATCAAGCAATGTTGGAGATTGCATCTACCCTAAGCTATCCAGAATTTGAAGACATCAAAGACTGCACAAATGCAAAGAAAATGTGGGACACTCTTGCAAACATCTATGGTGGTGACATAAATGTATTGAGGGCAAAAGATGGGAGCCTAAGAGGTAAATTTGATGAAATGAAAATGCAAGAAGGTGAGAATATTGCTCAATATTGTGGTAGGATAAAAGAAGTTGTAAATGATATTAGAGGAGCAAATGGAACTATTGAAGATGAAACTATTATAGGAAAAGTATTGAGAACCTTGCGTCCTATTTATGCCATCAAAATTTTAGTAATTCAAGAATCTAGATGTAACCCTAATAATGCTCTTACTTTGGAAAGTTTGGTTGGTAAGCTTATTGCTTTTGAGCTTTCTAACTATGATAACTTCGCCATTGCTAATGTTGAATATGCTTTTAATTCACAAATGGTTCTGAGCAAGTCAAAGAAAGAGAAAGAAAAATGCATCAGTGAGAGTGAAAGTGAAAGTGACACATATGATGAAGAACTTGAGGATCTTGAAGCTCTTATGGCTAGAAGATTGAAAAGGGGAAAAGGAAAGTATAAAGGTAAACTCCTTATTATATGTTTTTCATGTAATAAAGTTGGTCATATAGCTTCAAGATGTCCTGACAGGGATGACAAGGATGAAGAAAGAGATAGCAAGAATAAAGACAAAAGAGAAGACAAAGGTTACAAAAGGTACAAGGACTACAAAGGAAAAGGTAAGAAATCTTGCTATATTGCTGAAGAAGAGACTGACACTGATAGTGATGATTTTGAAATTGAGGTAGTCTATGTTGCAATGAAAGATGAGTTTGATGAGGATGAGAAAAATGCATTGATATCCTATGTGAACAAAAATGATAAATAGATTATTGACAGTGGTTGTTCACACCACATGACTGGTAACAAAAGTAAGTTTGATACCTTAGATCATTATAAAGGTAGAAGTGTAAAATTTGGTAATGACGTACCATGTCCTGTTAGGGGTAAAAGATTGATTAAGCTAACTGATAAGATCACTTGTGAAAATGCATATTGGGTTGAAGGTGTTAGATCTTTTTCTTGTGGGATCAAACTTGGCTAATATGCAGGCTTGATTCTCAGTTTAAAGGGCTCCAAGTTTGCAAGAAAGAGTCTAATTGATGAGGATTAGATAAGATCCTCCTTCTGCTTTAAGCTCCACAGGACTCAGGTGGGTATTGCCTATAATGATTTACTATATTTAAAGTAAAAATTCAAATGGTGGATTAGTTCTTCACTAGTATGCTATTGATTCCTCAAATTATTTCATTAAAACATTATCACTTTGCAGATAGCCCAGAATACCCTGATGCAGAATATTAAGATAGAGACTACAAGTGTAATAGCATGGAACAGTGGTATAAGGACATTCATCCTTCTTCCCTTTAAGGAGGGGCAACCTAGTGATTCACTCTTCAAGGAATCAACAAAGATGAATCATATCACTTGGATACAATTCCTTCAAAATGCACAGACAATTCTTAAAAGTAAAGATACTGGTAATGAAATGAATTTTAGTATTTCTAAAGATCATGAAAAGACAAATTATAAGAAACAAACACTAAACCAGTGCCTAATACAATGGGAAAAATAGTTTAAATGTAAATCCATAGGAATATCTTAAAAGAAATACAACAGTATGCCTTACACACAATCTGCAATTTGAATAGAATGCCTTGCAATCTATTCTATCAATCTAATATTACTATCATCAAAATCCCTACACATAAGTTTACTCTCTGCAATTGATAGCAAGGATTTTTTAATTCTCTCCTTGAGATAAACTCATAATCAATTGAAGAAATTTCTTAACAATTAGTATATTTTAAATGTCTTACAAATAAAACAAACAAGAATAAACATACAAGTAAAGAGACAACAATAATAGAAGATAGAAATTGTAGTGTATTTGTATTAAAATGAACCTGTAAATTACATATAAAGACTCGTGCTCAGAAGTTCAGACACAAAATTAGAAAATCAATATATTGAGATGGATAGTTTGATCCCTGCATAGGAAGTGATGTTCTTTGTTATGCTCCATTACTTTACTTTGGTGATTATCACGATTTATGATTTATGAGAAGCTTTTGTGGCTTCAATTTTTTTTGTTCTTTATTTTTTTATTGGAGCATTAGGGTAGGTTATTTGAGTGTATAGATGGGAAGTAACTTGTTTTAGAGGCGCTAGAGCTCAGAAGTGGTTGTTGGGGTATTCTTTACAAGTTAATAAAGTGATAACTTAAATACATTGAGAGTTTAAAATGAATTAATGAGATGTTTGTGTTCCTCACCCATGCCTTGAGCACTACTATAGGATAGGATGGTTTGTGACAAGATGATGATTGTTTGCGTGGATTGGATGAGGCATAGTTGGTAGTCTTGTCTTTATGAGAAGTTATTGATACTACATAGAGTCACTAAGAGGCCAAGGTCCAAAGAGACTGCTAGGGTAACTCTATAGTTGACTCATGTGATGACACTTCCCTTTATGCATTTTAGGTTTTCTACATGGGTTGGTTACCTCTGGCAGAGTATGTATTATATTCACAGTTGATGTTGTACCTTTTTGAGATAGAGATCTTTTAGGATCCCTTGGCTAGGTGCTGTATTGTGTTGGATCTTGGTGTTTGATATCCGAGTGGGGTCTGTTGTTATCTCCTCAACATGGTGGGAGTGGACCCTTGGTTCCACGTGATCAGTTGGTAGTGATTCTTTTACCATTTAAGATTTTGACATCCTTGTACTAGTGTTGAATGATCCTTGTAGCAGTTGTATCTTCTTGTTTATCACTAGAGACTTACTCTTATCTTTCATTTATTGTATTGTACTTTATACTTAGATTATATTTACATACCTTGTGACTTGTACAGTGGATGTGGGTTATCATGTATACCTTATGGTTCAATTGCATTTGGGTATTCTTTTATGAGATGATATACTTTAGTTTCATTATGTGGAAGATTTGAATGGTTATTGTAATTAATAATTTAATTTATAATTTCGTAATTCTTCATCAAGGAACTCTTGAGATTTGTAATTTGTAAATGAATTTTGTAAATGAGTTTGTATTGTATTTAAGTTATATTGCTTCCACTTTGTTATTCATTATTGTTTGTAAACTCTTAAGAAAAAAATTTATTTTGTCAACTTAGTAGCATTTTTAAGTTAATTTCTCTTAGGTTCCCTAGTGGGGCATTGCATGCACATGTGTGTGTATATGGAGAGAGAGAGAGAGAGAGAGAGAGAGAGAGAGAGAGAGAGAGAGAGAGAGAGAGAGAGAGAGAGAGATCTAGACAAAAAATTTCTACAATATCCTTATTGCTTTAGACCACTTGTATAGGTTCTCAAATATACCTTTATGGGTGTCACATGCTATATACTTTTATGGATGTCACATCTTAGGAAGAAATTCATAAATAAAGTTGAAATTTGAAGAAACTAAATTTATTGAAAAGATTTCCACTTCACTATCCAAACCTTACACATTTGCTAAATTCCCTGCCTAATTATAATAATTTCATTTCAATCAAACATACATTATTAATAGAGTTAAAATTTCCACATGTTCCCTAAATATCCACCTACCAAATCTAACCATAGCAATGTCAATTGCAATCAAACCAAGATTATTAATAAAGCTAAAATTTTAGGACACCAAGTTGTTTGCAACTTTATATCTTTTTAATACAATAATTTTTAATTTATTTATTTTTTATTTTTGTTTATAAAATACACCTTATTCAATCAATAAATACATTATGAAATGGAAAATTACACCATGGTGTAGATTTGTGACATTACACATACATATGCATATATATATATATATATATATATATATATATATATATATATATATATATATATATATATATATATATATATATATATATATATATATATATATATATATATATATATATATATATATATATATATATATGATGCAGGAGCATCTCAGGTCCTTGGCAATCCTGTGTCACCAAAAAGATATTTGATTTTGTCGGTGTTGCTCAGTTCCTACTTTGACCGAGTTGGTTGATAGTTGGTCAGTTTCCTTTGGTTACCAAGTATGGTCGGTTATCTCCTAGGCGGTCAGTTGTTTCACTAGCACTCGACGATGCTTGTCTGTTGCTTGGTCATCCTTGCTTACCAAGTAGTTTATTTTGATTTTTTGTTGAGGCCGACTTGTGCATTGATTAAGGGTCATGACCATCATTGGGAAGCGTGTGGTCCTAGATCTGACTGTTCCTTCTATTGATTGTGGATATGTAGGCTAACTCAGTTCAGTAGCCTCTTGTATAAGTATAGTTGTTTGGCTAGAGTTTAGGGAGTCAGTTTGATAGAAGATAGAAGATAATAGAAACAAGATCGTTGACAAATCCTTGCATGTTTGAGGACTTTTGTGTTTCATTGTAATAGCTGGCCCTAATTGGGAAGGCCTTATAGCCTGGCATGTATGAATCAATTTGAATGAAAGAAATATATCATTGATCTTGCTTTCTCTCTCTCACTGTGTTGTTGTTGCTTCCGTGAGTTGTTGAGTAGGGTTGGATTTGTAGGGTGTGCCATCATTTGGCCCCTCAGCTTTCTTCCCTTGCGTCAGGTGGTATCAGAGCGAGGTGAGATCTGGATCTAGGTCTATGGATCTAGGTTTGTAGGTTCCTTCTTGCGAAGCCCTAGTTGAATTATTGTGGGGTGGCAAATTGCGATCTGACCTACAATTGCAAAGGGTTATCAAGATGGTTCGTGGGAGGCAAGAAGCAGATCCAAGATTGGCAGGCATGTTGAGACAACTTGTTGCTAGGTTAGAAGCTGTTGAAACAGCCCACAGAAGAGGTAGACATCTTGAAGCTGTTAGTGATGATGAAGTTGAAGTGGAACAAGGTGAAGCAGAACTTGCACCTATGATGGATCAGGGTGAGGAAAGATTCTTGAAGGCCTTGACAAGTTTGAAGTCAACACCACATTTCAATCCTCCTAAATATAGTGGGAAATTGGATTCTGATGAATTGATAGACTGGATCACCGAGATGGAAAAATATTTTGAGTATGAGAATGTATCTGAGGAGAAAAAGGTGAAAATTGTAGGCACAAATTTGAAATTTCATGCATCCTTGTGGTGGGAACATCTGCAATTAGATCGGAAGAAGAAAGGCAAAGAAAAAATCAAGGTATGGAATAAAATGGTGAATAAATTAAAAGGAAAGTTCTTACCTTGTGATTATCAGATTAACCTAGTTAGGTGAATGCAAAGTCTAAAGAAAAAAGATAGCTCGGTAAAGGATTATACTGAGGAATTCTATAGATTAGATATCAGATCTGGACATGATGAGGATGATGTGGAAAGAATTTCTAGGTACCTGAATGGTTTGAGAGTTTCCATCCAAGAGGAAATCAATTTGGTCAAGTTGGAGAACATTGAAGAGGCTTATCAATTTGCATTGAAGGCTGAGGAGAAATTGAACAAGAGACATGAACAGAGACAAAGAGGTCAAGGTGTTAGATTCGCTAGAGGAAGGGGTAGACCCTATGGTGAAAATAGTAGATCTGAACCTGAAAAGACAAATCTGGACAAAGGCAAGATCGAGTGGAAAGGTGAAAGTTCATCTAGAGGCAGAGGTAGTAACTATCGAGGTGGTTATAGCAGAGGTAATTTCTAAGGAACTTGTTACAATTGTGGAGAAGAAGCATATAGATCTTTTGAATGTACACATGCTAGTAAGAAGTTTGGTAGCAGTAGAAATGCTTTGGTGCAAGAAGAGTCACCAAATGAACCTGAGAAGGAAAATAACTTGATGGTAAGGAGAGCACTATGGAATGAAATTAAAAAAGAAGATCTAGTAAGGAAAATTTTGTTCAAGACCAGATGTAGAGTTTCTGACAAAGTTTGGAAGGTAATCATTGATAGTGGTAGTTCATAGAATCTGACATCTGAGGACATGGTCACAAAATTGCAGTTGGAAAGGTTGAAACATTCGAAGCCCTATCAGATTTGATGGATCAAAGATGAGCATACACTCTTGGTAAGTGAACAATGTTATGTGAATTTGAAGATTGGAAAGTACTATGATAAAGTGTTGTGTGATATCATGCCTATGGATTGTTGTCATATTTTGTTGGGTAGACCTCGGCAATATGATAGACATGCTATATATGATGGAAGATTGCAAAAGTATACTATTGTGACTGATGGAAGAAAACAAATTTTGTCACCTTTGATGGAAGAACCTATTAGTAATGTTTTCATATCCGTGAAATTTTGTTTGATGGAAGGAAGGAAATTTGTTAAGGATTTGAAAAAGAATGATGTATGTTTTGTTGTGATTCCTAACAAACCGAGTAAGAAAACAAAGGATAATGTCCCTAAGGAGATTGATAAGTTACTCACCGAGTACAATGATATCATTTATGATAATGTACCTGATGATTTTCCACTGAAGAGAAGTATTGATCATTGCATGGATCTAATCCATAGAGCTAGTTTACCGAATAAGGCACCTCATCGATTGACACCTACTGAGAATCAGGAATTGAACCGACATATTCAAGAGTTGCTGGATAAAGGTTTGATCAGAGAAAGTTTGAGTCCTTGTGTAGTACTTGAGGTATTGGCACCTAAGAAGAATGGAGAATGGCGAATGTGTACTGATTCCAGAGCAATCAATAAGATAACAGTGAAGTATAGGTTTCCTATACTGAGAATGGATGACATAATGGACAGTTTGACTGGAGCAAAGTATTTCACAAAGATTGATTTGAAAAGTGGGTATCATCATATCAGAATTAGAGAAGGTGATGAGTGGAAGACTGCTTTCATGACAAAAGAAGGTTTGTATGAGTGGTTGGTTATGCCCTTTGGTTTAACTAATGCATCAAGTACTTTTATGAGGTTGATGAATGAAGTTTTGAAGAAATTCTTGGGTAAGTTTGTGATTGTATATCTTGATGATATTCTGATATTCAATAAGACTAGATAAGAACATTTGTCACATGTTAGACAAGTTTTGCAGAGATTGAAAGAGGAAAAGTTGCTGATAAATCTAAAAAAGTGTTTATTCATGAAAGAGGAGATTGTGTATTTGGGATTTGTAATTTCAGCTGATGGTTTGAAGATGGATCCTGAAAAGGTTGAAGCTATTCTGAATTGGCCTACACCTGTGAATGCTAGTGAGGTAAGATCATTTCATGGTTTGGCAAGTTTTTACCGAAAGTTCATAAGGAATTTCAATTCAATTTGTAATGCTATGACTGAGACTATGAGAGGAGATAAAACAGAATTCAAGTGGACACATGGAGCTGATAAAAGTTTTGAGACTCTGAAGCAGAAGGTTGTTGAATTGCCTGTTTTGGCATTTCCTGATTTCAATAAGGTATTTCAAGTGGAATGTGATGCAAGTGGTAGTGCAATTGGAGCTATGTTGATTCAAGAAGCTAAACCTATTGCTCTCTTTAGTGAAAAGTTGAATGATGCTAGAAGGAAATATTCTGTGTATGATCAAGAATTCTATGCTATTGTTCAAGCACTGAAGAAATGGAGACACTATTTGATACCGAGTGAATTTGTGTTGTATACAGATCATAAAGCTTTACAATACTTGGGTAGTCAGAATAAGTTGAATCAAAGACATATGAAATGGGTTGACTACTTGCAGAGTTATACATTTGTGATAAAGCATAAAAGTGGATTCACTAACCGAGTTGCTGATGCATTGAGTAGAAGAAGATCTTTGATGACCGAGATGAGAATTGAAGTTCTTGGTTTTGATGAGATGAGAGATTTGTATGAAACTGATCCTGATTTTTTTGAGCCATGGAGAAAGTGCAGAGCACCTATTCAAGATCAACCGAGTACAAAATGGGAAGAATATTTCATTCAAGAAGGTATGTTGTTCAAAGGTATTCAGTTATGTATACCGAGAGGACAAATGAGAACTAATTTGATGAAGGAGAAACATAGTAGTGGTTTGACTAGACATTTTGGTATTGATAAAACTTTGAGTTTGCTTAAGGAGAAATACTTTTGGCCACAGTTGTATAAAGATGTTTAGAAATTTGTGAAAAGTTGTGGAATTTGTCAAGTTGCAAAAGGAGTAAGTTAGAATACTAGATTGTATACACTTATTGTTGTACCTGAGAAACCTTGGACTGACATCAGTATAGATTTTGTTCTTGGCTTACCAAAGATAGTAAGAGGTAATGGTTCCATATTTGTTGTGGTAGATAGATTTTCAAAGATGGCACATTTTATACCTTGTATAAAGACATGAGATGTAGTACATCTATCAAATCTTTTCTTTAAGGAAATTATCAGATTGCATGGATTACCGAGGAGTATTATCTCTGACCGAGATAGTAAATTTGTTGGATACTTTTGGAAGACTCTTTGGAGGAAGTTTGGCACTGAGCTAAAATATAGTTCTACATTTCACCCACAAACCAATGGAAAGACAGAGGTTGTAAATAGAAGTTTGGGAAATCTCTTGAGATTTTTAGTTGGAGACACATGTAGTAATTGGGATTCTGTGTTGGCACAAGTAGAGTTTGCATACAATAATTTAGTGAATAGGAGTACTGGAAAAACACCATTTGAGATTTTGAATGACATACAACCGAGAGGTATATCTGATTTGAGAGACATTGCTGATCAAAGTAAGAGAAGTGCTGAAGGAGTGAAATTTGTTGAGTACATGAAGACATTGCATGAAGATGTGAAAATCAAGCTAGAAGAGAGTAATCATAAATACAAAGACAAAGCTGATAGATCAAGGAGACATAAAACTTTTGATGTTGGTGATGAAGTGATGGTTCATTTGAAGAAAGGTTGATTTCCTATTGGAACATGCGGGAAGTTGAAGATGAAAAAGTTTGGATCTTGCAATATTTTGAAGAAATTTGACACTGGAAATGCATATGAGATTGAGTTACTTGATGACATGGAAATATCACCAATTTTCAACATTGCTAATTTGTTTGAGTATCATGAACCTGATGAAGACATGACAGTACTGATGGAATATCCTAAGAAGCAGAATGAAGAAGTTGAGTAGATTTTGGAACAAAGAATTGGCAAGAGTACAAGAGGTAAATAGTATATGGAATATCTAGTAAAGTGGAAAAATAGACCGATTGAAGACAGTTCATGGATTTCATAGTATGATTTGGATGCAGCTCAGACCAGACCTACTGAATGATTTAGAGAATCATTTCTAAAATAACCCTAGGTGTCTAATGCAGGAGCATCTCAGGTCCTTGGCAATCCTGTGTCACCAAAAAGATATTTGAGTTTGTCTATGTTGCTCGGTTCCTGCTTTGACCGAGTTGGTCGGTAGTTGGTCGATTTCCTTTGGTTATCGAGTATGGTTGCTTATCTCCTGGGCGGTCGATTGTTTCACTGGTGCTCGAAAATGCTTGTCTGTTGCTCGGTCATCCTTGCTTACCGAGTAGTTTATTTTGAGTTTTTGTTAAGGCTGACTTGTGCATTAATTAAGGGTCATGGATTTAATGTTGTTATCCATCATTGGGAAGCATGTGGTCCCAGATCTAACCATTCCTTCCGTTGATTATGGATCTGAAGGCCGACTCAGTTCAGTAGCCTCTTGTATAATTATAGTTGTTTGGCTAGAGTTTCGGGAGTTAGTTTTGATAGAAGATAGAAGATAATAGAAACAATATCGTTGGCAGATCCTCTCATGTTTGAGGACTTTTGTGTTTCATTGTAATATTTACCCCTAACCAGGAAGGCCTTACAGCCTGGCATATATGAATCAATTTGAATGAAAGAAATATATCATTGATCTTGCTTTCTCTCTCTCACTATGTTGTTGTTTCTTCCGCGAGTTGTTGAGCAGGGTTGGATCTGTAGGGTGCGCCATCATTTGGCCCCTCAGCTTTCTGATCTTGCGTCAACATAAGCACATGTATACATATAATGAAGTAATTTTTCAAATAAACAGTGATATAAACTCAATTTTTTATTTTTTATATATGTATTTTATTTTCAAAATAGATATTTTTACAACTAATTCTTGAAAAATAAAAATAAAAAAGACCTCATATTGACTAAAAGAGATAGAATAGTGGATAGAAATCATACCCTAACTACTCTAGAAACCCTCCAAGCTGCTAATAAGAAACCTTCAATTATCAATAGAAAAAATTAGATCAAAATTTTTTCTTGAAAACCTCCACATGTTCTATGTGAATCTTTAGAATAAACTATAGTACCTTGTAAAACTCATAAAATTCCCAATTGTGCTCACTTTTCATAGAAATCTTTGTAAAAACACTAAAAATTATTGTATATAATAGTCATGGGCACCTCTATATTTGATGTTAAAAACCCATTAAAAATATGCACATCAACCCCCATTTGGGATGACCTTCCTTGCATTGGGAAAGTTGACTCCCATGAGGGAGTCATCTCCCTCCCACACCACCCCTAGACTCCAATAAACAACACTTAGTTTTGTTGTTTTAACAATATAAAGCACATTCAAAATCCACACATTCCTAATGGCCCATTTTATAAAAAATGACTTTCTTTTTACATAAATAATATTCTAAATAAAAGCATTTACTATATGAAGTTTATTTATTTAACAAATCAAACATTATGAAAGATATATATGTATAAGTATAATATTTACGTAATTCAATTCATATGAATAAATATGTATTTACATGTGTGTGTGTGTGTGTGTGTGTGTGTGTGTTATTCAAAATTAGAGAGAGAGAGAGAGAGAGAGAGAGATTATATATTTTTAATTTGAAAAGAAGATAATTGCACTTGAAGACAACATAGATATTTTATTTATTAAAAAAAGTACATAATTTATGTAGAATAAGAAAGAAGGGTTTAATTTTCTATTGTTATTATAACTTATAGTAATGTTGAAGACTGATTATCTGATGGTGATGATGATTTAGATTGACCAAGATCAGAGGAATACAAGATAGTAGAAAGGTTAGATCAGTTATTATCTTGTCATTGATGTCAAAAAATTGATATATAATTTATATTGTGTTGCCATATCATTAGGAGTATGATATAAGTTGAGTAAAGTTAAGAAGAAGTGGAATGATGACAAGATGAAGAACATAATTGGGAAACTGATACATATCAGACAATAGTAAGGTTATGTTGATATAATTGTTTTTAAACTAACATTTGATTATATCAAGTCAGTAAAGTATGGTGATGAAGATTAGTCAAGTCGGTAAGAAAAATTATTTTGGCTACCATGCAGGAAAGGTCATTTGGTAAAAGGAAAAAGTAATTTGGTAAAAGAAAAGGAAAGTTTTGGTAAAGTGAGAGGAAGTCAAGACATCGAGCGGAAGGCTTTAGACATTGATTAAAGGTTAACCAAAACTCAGTTTGAAGGACACCAAGTAAGGAACATAAATTAAATACAAGGATGAGATCAACATTTAATGATTATCTATGATGAGATGGAAGATTCTGATGATGAGGAAACTTAGTTAAGAGGTCTACGGATAGAAAAATTCAAGATGATGATCTACAAAAAAGATCTAAATGGAAAAAAGGGAAGGAACAAGTTTCAAGAAAGTTCAAGTTCCAAGGTGATGAGAAAACGTGTTACCAATATTCAGATTCAATGAATAAGTTTGTGAAATGAATTAAACGATTGAGATTGATCAAAGGAAAACATAATAAAGGAGATTAAGTGGAAAGAAAGGTCTATACAAAGAATGATCTTGTATAGACAAATGGATGGAAAAGTGAAGATTTGAAGAGTCACTGAATGATGCAGTGAAGAAGGAAAAGATAGATTCTGAGTGGGAAAGACAGGTTTGATGAAGTGTTGAAGCTAGTGGAAAGTAAAGAACTAAAGTGAAGATAGTGAGAGCACAAAGGATCTAATTATGCAAAGGATAGAAGAAAATCCACATATCAATTTGTTTAATGTTGCTTATTAACATTTGTAATAGAGAAATCTCTTAACTGAGTGGACTTAATAGTCTTATTGTAAATCCTTGAAAAATGTGACATTCTAGACAGAGTGTTTAAAGCCCTCTAACCAATCCACTCCTAACAGAGTGAAGATCCTAACAGATCTAAGGTAAATCCCTTGATCGGGCCACACCTCACAATGTGCATTGTAATCTTTAATAGGATTGGTTTTTAACCGAGTGTATCTTAGAAGAGTATTTTCTTAGTGGGTGACAATTCTCACAGTGGTTTTTTCCAAAGCTGGGTTTCCATGTTAAATACTGGTGTTAAATGTGTTGAATGATATTTTTAAATGTTATTGTGTTTGATAAAGTTTATTTACTATTGTCGATAAATAGTGAACCATGTTTAATTGAGTTAATCAAAGAAAAAAATTTAAGGTACAGAGAATCAAGGATTACTAATTCACCCCCCCTCTTCGTAATCCAACAATCGGTATTAGAACTAGGTACTCTGAAAGGATAAGTTTAAAATACTTGAGTAAAAGATCCAAAGATGTATAGGAGAGAAGTACCTAAGCTGAATAAAGAAAGTTTCTCTACATGGAAAAGTAGGATGAGATTATATTTATCTAGAATTGGAGAGATTACACTCAATCATCTAATTACTGATTACACTCCACCGCCTCTTCGACCATTGACACTTGATCAGGTAAAATAAAAGCAGGAACACAACTTGGTAATGATAGAAATTGCTTCTTCCCTGAATGATGTTGAATTCAATGATGTTAAGGAATGTATTATTGCAAGAGAGATGTGGGACAAGCTTGCACTAGTTTATGGTGGTGATCATC
This sequence comes from Chamaecyparis obtusa, assembly GCA_027943335.1. NCBI lineage: Eukaryota > Viridiplantae > Streptophyta > Pinopsida > Cupressales > Cupressaceae > Chamaecyparis > Chamaecyparis obtusa. The sequence goes on from BSBK01000157.1 coordinate 431,984, forward strand.
ATGTGCAAAAGAAAAGGTTGACAGCTTGAGAGGAAAATTTGATGAGATGAGGATAACACTACTCAATATAGTGGCAGAATAAAAGATGTGGTTAGTGCTATCAAAGGTACTGGTGGAACAATCACTGGAGATGAAGTGGTAAGAAAAATTATAAGGACTCTTACACCAAGTTATGTTATTCAAAGTATCTACTATTCAAGAATTGAGATCCATATCGAATAACATTGTTATTATTGATGCATTAATTGGTAAGTTGACTACATTTGAGCTTAGAAATTTTGATAATAGTCTACTGACTATTTAAATAGCCTTTAAGTCATCACTAATTATTGGGAGTTCAAGAAAAGAGAAAGAGAGTCACTATAGTACTGGTGGAAGTGACTTACATCATATTAAATGAAGAGAAAGAATAAGAAGAACTAGAAGCACTACTCACAAGGAGACTACCGAGAGGTAAAGGAAAGTATAAAGGTAAAGTACCTTTAAAAAAAATTAATTGCAACAAGATTTCACATATTGCATCTAGATGTCCTGATAATGACAAGAATGACAAAAGTGATAAGAAGGACTATTGCCACTAAAGATTCAGAGACAACAAGGACAAAGAAAAGAAGTCTTGTTACCTAGCTGAGGAAGGAGTTACCAATGAGGAATCTGATGATACTGAAGAATGTTTTAAAGTTGTCTATGTTGCTATGAAAGATGATTCAGAAGAAGAGAGATATGAAGATGAAAAAGCCACTGTTTCCCATGTAAGTAAATATGACCCATGGATTATTGACAGTGGATGTTCACATCACATGACTGGTGACATTGATAAGTTTGAAAACCTAGAAGAATATGATGGAGAATTTTTCAGATTTGGCAATGATGTTCCATGTCCTATAAAAGGTAAAGGATCAATTATATTAAATGAAAAGATGAGATGTGATGATGCTTATTGGGTTAAAGGACTAAACTAAAATTTGTTGAGTGTGGCACAACTGAACAATACTGGACACCAACTGAAGTTTCAAAATAAAAAGGTGAAGATCTATGGTACTGCTAGAAATTTGATTGGAACTAGTGAACAATCAAAAGGTAATCTATTCTACCTTGATACAAATGCAAAGAATTTCTTATTTATTAAAGTTGAGGACATATGGTTATGGCATAAAAGACTATGTCATGTGAACTTTGATAACTTGATTAAAGTAAGTAAAAAGAGTAGAGTTAGAGGTCTATCAAAATTAAGAAAACCTGACAAGGTGATGTGTAAGGAATGTCAGATCAGTAAGATGACTAAATCTAGTTTTTCAAGAAAGTCTTATTCATCAACTGGTAGTTTGGAGTTAGTTCATACTGATCTTTGTGGCCTATTAAAATTCAAAGTTATTATGGAGATTGGTATTTCATTTTATTTGTTGATGACTATTCAAATATGATGTCAATAATGTTTCTAAAAGAAAAGTTTGATGCATTCCAAATGTTCGAGTGGTATAAAGCTAGAGTTGAGAAGGAAACATGTAAACAACTGAAATGCTTAATATCTAATAGAGGTGAATTTATCTCTGATGAATTAATTGTCTTCTGCAATGAGGATGAAATCAAAAGACAAGTATTTGCACCGAGGACTCCACAACAAAATGGCATAGCTGAAAGAAGAAATAGATCTATTGTTGATTGTGCTAGAACATTGTTGATCGACAAAAAGGTTGCACAAACATTCTAGAGAGAAGTCATTAGTATTTTTGTCTACACTCTCAATCGAGTACAATTGAAGAAAGGTACCAACAAGACACCCTATGAACTCTGGTATGGACATACACCGAATGTGAGTTACTTTAAAATTTTTGGAAGAAAATGCTATATTTTGAAAGATGCTAGAAATGGAAAGTTTGATTTAAAAGGTGATGAAGGTATATTCTTAGGATATTCATCAAAGAGAAAATCATATAAATGTTTGAACAAAACTACTAACAAAATCATGGAAAGTGCAAATGTGAGGATTGATGAATTTGCATAAAGGAATGAAGAAGATAGCAAGAAGGAACCTAAAGACTACCAAAAATTTGTGTATGTACAAGATGGAATTTTAGGAACTACACCCAAGTTACAACAAGGAGAAATTGAAGAACAAGTTGAGCCTCTACCGAGAGATGAAGACACTGATGAACACTCTACCGATCTTGTAGTAGAAAAACATGTGAGAAGACACCACTCGTCGAGCAAAATAATTGGAGACAAGAATGCAGGAGTCATGACAAGAAGCAAGTTAAGAGATAGCACATGTCTTATTTCTGAATTTGAACCAAGACTAGTCAAGGATGCACTAGAAAATGAAGATTGGGTTAATGCAATGAAAGAAGAAATTGATCAAATCGAAAACAACAACACTTGGTCACTAGTACCGAGACCTAAGGATAAAATGTGATTGGAACAAAGTGGATTTTCAGGAATAAGCTCAATGTGAAAGGAAATGTGATCAGAAAAAAACAAGAGTAGTCTACAAAGGGTATGAACAAGAAGAAGGTATTGATTATGGTGAGACTTTTTCCCCTGTTGCTAGATTAGGAGCAAGAATTTTACTTGCTTATGCTTCCTATAAAAGATTCAAATTTTATCAAATGGATGTTAAGTCTACATTTTTAAATGGAATTATGTAAGAAGAAGTTTATATTGAACAACCTAATGGATCTTTTTAGACTTCTGACAAGGATATGGTATGCAAACTACACAAGGCACTCTATGGATTGAAGCAAGCTCCTTGAGCATGATATGAAAGAATGCACTCATATCTAATCAAGATTGGATTTCAAAGGACAAGTGATAACAAAAATTTGTATTTGAAATGTGATAGTACTGATAGGATTTTGATTGTTGAGATATTTGTTGATGACATTATATTTGGAGGAAATAAATTAATGTCTAAATCATTTGCTAAAGAGATGAGAAAGGAATTTGAGATGTCTATGATAGGAGAGATTAAATTCTTCACTGGACTTCAAATTTAACAAGCTAAATATGGGATCTACATTACACAATCAAAGTATATCAAGGAGATTCTAAAGACTTTCAACATGGAAGAATCAAAACTGGTTGGAACACTGATGGTTACTAGTTGCAAATTATCAAAGGAAGATGAGACAAATGAAGTCAATGAGACTCTTTACCGATCCATGATTGGTAAGTTATAGTATGTTGTACATAGAAGGCTTGATATTGCTCATGTTGTTGGGATTGTTGCAAGGTTTTCTGCAAACCCAAAGGAAACACACATGTCTACAATTAAGAGGATATTCATATATATGAAAGGAACTAAAGACTATGGTTTATGGTACAAGAAGAATGGAGATTTTGATCTCAAAGTATATACTAATGTTGATTGGGCAGGTAATGTTGATGACAGAAAAAGCACTAGTGGTGGTGCTTTCTTTTTAGGAGAAAGGCTAGTGACATTGTAAAGAAAGAAAAATAGTTGTATTTCATAGTCTACTACTGAAACTAAGTATTTTGTTGTAGTTATGAATTGTTCTAACATGGTGTAGATCAAACAAATACTTGAAGGTATGCAAGAAGATTATTGATCCTATTACTATTTACTGTGATAACACAAGTGCTATTAACATATCAAAGAATATGGTGATGCATTCAAAGACAAAGCACATTTATATCAAAGATCACTACTTGAGAGAACAAGTACAAGACAAGCATGTAATATTGGAATATGTGAATTCAAAGGAATAGATAGATGAGATATTTAAAAAACCACTACCAAAGGATGCTTTCGAGTATCTTCGAGGTAAGTTAGGGGTTCTTCCCCTATCCAATATTCACTAAGGAAAGATGCATGTTGCATCAATTCAAGAACTCATTAGAATATCTATTTTGTACGTTGATGCTAGTGTTCACTCTTTAGGTGAAGCCTGAAGTTGTGAAAGATGTTTATGTAATATAATGGAAAATCTATACATTTGAGGTATAATTTGAGAAGTATACGTTTCTTTGTCATTTTTGTTAAAGAGGGAGAATAACAATGATGATAGTAAAGAGAAGATGCAGAGAGAAGATCAAAAAAATTGTCAAAGAGGGACAAACAAGATCTATTGATTGAACAGTGAAAGAGGGAGAAGTCACTACAAAAAGAGATTATTGAAACAGAGATAGAGAAGACTAAAAAGATGGAGAAAGATTATAGATGGAAGATCAAGCAAAGATGAAGTTACAACTCAAAGGGAGTATAGACAAAGAATGACAGTGAAGTACTGTTACCATCATCAATTGAACAATGAAGATTGTTAGTGTGTTACCATCAATGCCAAAGAGGGAGATTGTTACTATAACTGGTAGAAATGTTGGAGACCGATTATCTAATAGTGATGATGATGAAGACAGACCAAGATCAGAGGAATACAAGATAGTGAAAAGGTTAGATCAATTATTGTCTTGTCATTGATGTCAAACAATTGATATCTAATTTATATTGTGTTACCATATCATTAGGAGTATGATATAAGTTGAGTAAAGTTAATAAGAAGAAGAAGAAGTGGAACGATGACAAGATGAAGAACGTAATTGGGAAACTAATATAAATCATACAATGGTAAGGTTATGTTGATATAATTGTTTTCTACCTAACATTTTATTATATCAAGTCAGTAAAGTATGGTAATGAAGATTAGTCAAGTCAATAAGAAAAATAATTTTGGCTATCAAGCAGGAAAGGTCATTCGGTAAAAGGAAAAAGTAATTCAGTAAAAGCAAAGGAAAGTTTCAGTAAAGCGAGAGGAAGTCAAGACGTCAAGTGGAAGGTTTTAGACACTGATTAAGGAACATAAATTAAATACAAGGATGAGAACGACATTTAATGATTAGCTATGATGAGCTAGAAGATTCTGATGACGAGGAAAGTTAGTTAAGAGATCTACGGACAAACAAATTCAAGATGATGATCTACGGTAAGATCTATACGGAAAAAAGAGAAGGAACAAGTTTCAAGAAAGTTAAAGTTCTAAGGTGATAAGAAAATGTGTTAGCAAGATCTAGATTCAATGAATAAGTTTGTGAAATGAATTGAACGACTGAGATTGATCAAAGGAAAATGTAATAGAGGAGATTAAGTGGCAAAACAAGGTTTATATAAAGAATGAGTTTGTATAGACAAATGGATGGAAAAGTGAAGAGTCGAAGATTCACCGACTGATGCAGTGAAGAAGGAAAAAAATAGATTCTGAGTGGGAAAGACAGATTTGATGAAGTGTTGAAGCCAGTGGAAAGTGAAGAACTGAAGTGAAGATAGTGAGAGCACAAAGGATCTGATTATGCAAAGAATAGTTGCAAATCTATAGGTCAATTTATTTATTATTTCTTATTATTTGTAACAAATAAATATCTTAACCGAGTGGACTTAACAGTCTTATTGTAAATCCTTGAAAAATGTGACATTCAAGAAAGAGCATTTAAAGCCCTCTACCACTCCTAACAAAGTGAAGATCCTAACATATCTGAGGTAAATCCCTTGACCGGGTCACACCTAACATCATGTATTGTAATCTTTAACGGGATTGGCTTTTAACTGAGCATACTTCAGAAGAGTTTTTTCTTACTGGGTGACAATTCTCACAGTGGTTTTTCCCAAACTAGGTTTCCACGTTAAATACTGGTGTTAAATGTGTTGAATGATATTTGTGAATGTTATTGTGTTTGATAAATTTTATTTACTATTGTTGGTAAATAGTGAACTATGTTTAACCGAGTTAATCAAAGAAATTTTTTAAGGTACGAAGAATCAAGGATTACTGATTCACCCCCCCCCCTGCCCCCCTCTCCGTAATCCAACATCTATACAAGTCATTTAAAGAACCATTATGTAAACAAAAGCATGATTATGAATGTCATTTAAACACAATGATTAATCAGATACATATTCATAATCTCGTAAAATGCAACATTAAGTTATTCAAAAATGCAAATTGTATGCAGCTATGTGGTGTGGAAAACAAATTTTCCTTACCGAGTATTTAAAATATTTCTACCTTAACCACATTCTAGCCTTTGACATGTACATGTTGGACATATTCCTACACTCAGTTGCAGTCAAATTATCTTCAATATGTTAGCCCATAAAACCATAGTCAAAGTATGTGCAATAAATAAAACTCACAATCACAAACTTGACAAATCAACATCATTTCAATTTCAATTTCGGTTTCATGCACTAGAAATAATAGTCTAATTTATCAATTGTGCACATGTAAATATCAATAATCAAACAACATAAAGTGATGTCTAATAGTCTCATCAAATATACTAAATAATAAATGCAAGAAAAGGTCTGAGACGTGACAACGTACCAAACCTTTTGATACACCTTATGGTACATGGAAGTAGAGATATACATGAAAGTATAATGGTATGTAAGATTGGAATGAAACCAACATAAATGATACTAAAAGGTCTTAGGTTTGTCTAAGATCTAGGTATTATAATAGTAGCATCCATAGCTTCACTAAACCATTTATGGGGATCAAACTTAGCCATCCATAGCATATCACCAAAAGAAGGATCTTTAGAAAGATGAATGAAATAAGTATGTGTGTGTGTGTGGTACAAAGAAAAATATCCAAACCAAAAATCCTACAATCTCCTTATTGCTCCATGTGTGTGTGTGTTACGAAGAAAAATATCCAAACCAAACATGTCTACAATCTCCTTATTGTTCCAGACCACTTGTATAGGCTCTCACATATACCTTTATTGATGGCACATGCTATATACCTTATGGATGTCACATCTTAAGAAGCAACTCATAAATAAAGTTGAAATTTGAAGACACTAAATTTATTAAAAAGATTTCCACTTCACTATCTACACCTTACACATTTGCTAAATTCCCACCTAATTATAATAATGTCATTTTAATCAAACATACATTATTAATAGAGTTAAAATTTCCACATGTTCCCTAAATACCCACCTAACCAAATCTAATCATAGCAATGTCAATTGCAATCAAACCAAGATTATTAATAAAACTAATATTTTAGGACACCAAATTGTTTGCAACTTTAAATCTTTTCAATACAAATTTTATTTTATTTTTTTATATTTCTTTTTTAATAAAATACACCTCATCCAATCAATAAATACTAGATAAAAAGTTAATGAACTAAAATAATCTAATAAAAAAATGGTATATTTTTTCAAACTTATTTCATCAACTTAAAATATATTTTATTTTTTTAAAAAGATTTTTTGTCATCTTCAATTTCGTTTGGTTATTCCATAGAGAATATTAATCTATGCTAATGTCTTTTTAACCAAGAGTCAAGAATTGAGGAGTATCCATTATGTAAAGGTCATTTAAGGCATGAGTTGGGTCTCATCCTTAGCCAAAGATTGAAGAGCATCCATTATGTAAATGTACTTTAGGACATGAGTTGGGCGGATTAAGGAATATCTATTATGCAAAAGTCTTTTAGAGCATGAGTTGGGTCACATCGCTAACCATAAATATATATTCTATCAAAGTCGTTCATGGTACAATCTTGCTGTCATCCCTTGTATCATATCTTTTGAACTAAGAACCAAAGATTAAGAAATAATGTAGAATACACTCCCACACCATCTCTTACATCATATCTCCAAGAATTCAAACCTTAATAAATGGTGCAATAAACTAACATACCATCACCTTTAGGGCCGTTTGGTGGATGAAATTAATTTATTCAGAATAGACCTATTTTAGAATAAGGACCTATTCTCGGAGTAATTAATCGTGAAAACAAACGTTGATATATCTATTCTACGTTTGGATACCATAATGTGAAATAAGTTAAAAATATATATTCTTCAAATTAATTAAAAAAATAAAATTAAGTATTTTATTTTTTTTAATTAATTTGAGCAATATGTATTTTTAACTTATTAAAATATTATAATTATAAAATAAAAAAATTCTTACAAATTTTAATTTTTGAACTTATCATTCTTGTTGTTGGTTTTTTAATTAAAAAATATATGTATTTTTAACTTATATATTTTTAAATTAAAATATATATATTAACTTTTAAAAAATAAGATTATTAAAAAAAATATTTATAAAAAAATTATTAAAAAAATAAGATTATAATCTCTTAACCGTTCATGCACGGACCCGAAAAACTTATACATTTTGTTGTAATTTTGAATTCATGAAAAGCTTATTCTGAAACAAATTTCCGGTTTTTTTGCATTAAATAGTTCCTATTCCAGATTAATATAGGCACCAAACGGGCCCTTACTGATTTCTCTCAACCAATTGAAGTACAAAACTTCTAACCAAAATAAGTAATTTGATTGAGAGGCAAAGTCGCTGCAATGCAGTTGGCCGTTGCAATGCAGTAATGGAGAGTAGGTACCAATCCAATCTGATTGCAAACTTCAGGGACATGACATCCAGTAAAAACAAAGCTATACGCAGGTAAGCTGCAGTTCCATTCAAGGGAGTTGGAATGTTCTTTTCCAAGCCGGTAAATGTTTTGGGGGCCCTGAGACAAATTCCCAGTGAAAACCCCATTAAATTATAAATGGGTTCATGATGCATGTTTATCTAATTGTGAGTAGAGCGTGCCGCCTCTCTAAATTCCATTCTATTTACATTTAGGTTTTGTGTCTGTTGTGTTAGCAACAACAATGGTTTTAGACATATTTGCAACACCAATTGTATTCTTACCCCTTGCATTCACCTCTTTGCTTTTTCTGCTGTTTTTGCTGAACATTTTCAAAAATAAGTGGAGTAGAGATCCATACCCACCTGTGGCTGCTACAATATTTGGTCATATTGCCAACTTTAAGAAGGAATATGATTTCCTTACTGATATTCACCACCGCTATAAAACATACAGAATAGCTTATCCTACTCGCAGCTATGTTTATACTACCGATCCTGCAAATGTGGAGTACATCCTCAAAACCAATTTCACTAATTATGGCAAGGTATGTCTTCCTGTTCCAGATTACAGAGTACATATGTACAAGTGTTTTCTTTCTAGGGCTCTCTGACTGTATTGAAGAAATAAGGTAAATATTGATTATGTATGTGAAAGAATTGAGGCAGAGGAAATTATAAGGTGGGCTGTTCTTTTGAAGGGTGTGAAAGGTATGCTGCATTCTAGATTTAATTATTTTAAATTTAATGTTATGACATTTATTATCGAATCAGGTTTGAATCTTTTTTTTTTATTGAAGAAAAACTGTAATTAATATGAAAGTAAATTCAGCATGGAAGTATGGTACATTATATAATATTTATTATTAGCATTCCATAAGAGATGCTCTGTCCATTGATTTTGTATATTTTTAATGAGATGATTCCTTATTGGGTAAAGGGTTTTCTAAAACTTTACTGTCCTGAAGTTGGTTTTACTTAACATTTGAGAGAATGCTGAGGAAGTCTTAATAGTGAGTGATAATATTAGTAAGGAGAGATGGAAACTTATATAAATTGGATGATAATATTGGTAAAGGGAAGATGGAAATTTCACTACTTTTGTTTCTCGTTGTTTCCTTTTTCTTTGGTGGTCATGATTCTTCTTTAAGAGATATTAGCATAATTGATTTGTATGTTTTTATATGCCATACATTCTATAACATGATATCATTTTGTTATGTAGAAGAAAACTACACAGTTGAATTCTGATAGCAATATTACAATGATATCATTTTGTTTCCCACTAATCCTAAAGTAAAGAACTAACAAACTTGAATATTAGCATTTTAACTTTTCATCCTACATCCACTCTAATATAGTATTTTTTCTCTTAACCACATATTAGATTAAATTACTTCACCTAATGTTATCTTTTTCTTCTTAATTGTTTTGGTCATATAATTGATTTTTGGCTCTCTCACACATCTTTTGATTTCTGCACTTGCATTTGAACACTCTCACACATCTTTTGATTCCTGCACGTGCATTTGAACACTCTTGCATGTTAATTTCCTATTTATTCGTAATTCTGTGTTTCTTTTCACCCCTCCCCTGTTTTAGATTTACAAATAAATGAAAAAATTAAAATTTGAGATTGCATAGCAAATGCATAGTACTCAGAGTTGATATTATATGTTGGGAGACTGCATGTTTCCTAGAATTGAACTTTGATAGGAAATAACCCTTATATATATGGATTATGAATAGTGATTACAAAGTAAACAGAGTTCATTTGAGTGAGTACACAGCTTAAGGATATCATTACAGAATAACCAGATCATAGTTGACATTCTGTTTTTGTAGTCTACAAGTCTGCTAACTTGGAACTTGTCTCCTCCCAGAGACAACATTTTCTTGTATAGCTTATTGGTAGTAATTGGTAGTATGGTAACAAGAGTTCATCTTAGCAGGTACAAAATGCTCAGTTAATATTCTCTCTTGTGTGGCAGTATGTCCACTAGATTTAAACCTGGGTCTCAACATAGTAAGCACTTCTTTTCACATATAGCTTATGGGATTGTATTGATTCTTGTATTTTTCATTTGCAGCAAAATATCTTCCATGAAATCATGGAAGATCTTCTCGGGGATGGGATTTTCACTATTGATGGAGACAAATGGAAGCAACAGAGAAAATTAGCAAGTTTTGAATTCTCTGCCAGAAATTTGAAGGAATTTAGTAGTGTTGTTTTTAAAAAAAGTGCAGTGGAGCTTTCTGCAATTTTATCAGAAGCATGTAGAACAAATCAAATCGTTGAGATGCAGGTAAGATAGAACACCTTCAGGACTAAAACTAACGTGACTAAAATCATCTCTTGATTTTTCTTGGGTACTGATGCATTTCAATTTCTATACAATCCTTTGCCGAATGGTTCAATCTATCTATGCAAACCTTATTTTGTATTTGAAATCTTTGGATTAAGTTTGGTTTGATTGTTTTCCATGTGACCCATTTACTAGATCCCTAAATCAGTTAACAGAGAATGGTTCGCTTGAGGGGGGATCCCAAAATTTGGTCTGAATGAATTGCTGGGTACATTCCTGGAGAGAATTTCTCTAAATTTAAGAGTTTTTTGTAATTAAAAATAGTCTCTCAAGTTATGAAATTTCATCTTTGGTACAAATTTTTAAAAGTATTAATTATTATTTATAAATTTGTTCCCTTCAGAAAAGATTCTCTCCAACTGTCATGTAATCATTAAACTCTTAATCAGGTGTTAAGCTATCTGACAAGCACTTACTGTTATAAGGGTACATATAAAAAAAATCCTTTGCTTTTCTGATGTATACTGTCTTCCATCAGAATTTAACCATGGTCTAATGGGAAAACCACTGCCCCTGAGTTTTATCAAATAATGGGTAGATTTTTCTAATCTTTGGGATGCTATGTATAATAAGGGGATATGACACTGAATTAATCTTTTGGAAACCGTTAGGGAAAATATCACTGAAATACTTTATTGTAGAAACCAATAGTGCAACTCATACTTGCAGCTGATATTAACCATTGAATGTGGCTGGTGACTGTCAATTAGGATCTCTTCCTAAGATCAACAATGGATACAATCTGCAAAGTGGGTTTTGGAGTAGAGATGTACAGCTTATCGAAGTCAAACACTGGGTCAGAAGCTGCTTTCGCAAGGGCCTTTGATGTCGCAAATGCTATTGTTTTATGGCGTTTTCTTGACATCACATGGAAAATTAAAAGGTATTTCAATATTGGATCAGAGGCCATCTTGAAGCAGAGCATCGAAACTGTCGATGATTTTATCTACAAAATCATTCGAAACAGAAAGCAAGAGCTTTCTGCACAAAACAACAATGTAAGGAAATACTTCCATTAATCCTGTTGGTGATTGAGAAATCAATTTAAATGAAATTTTTGCTCATTTCATTGGCTGCGAACTGATAACCATGTCTGTTTTCTCTTCCCTGGCTTTGAAACTATTTACAGGAAAAGCCAGATATACTTTCTCGCTTTATTAGATTAAGTGAACAGGAGCCAGAAAAGCTATCTGACAAGTATCTACGAGATATTATATTGAATTTCATGATTGCCGGTAGGGACACAACTGCAGTTACACTCTCTTGGTTCATTTATCTGCTCTGCAAGAACCCAGGTGTCGAAGAAAAGCTCCTTCAAGAAATTCATGATGTGGTCACAGAAAATGAATCTGGGTCCCTGGCAGAATCTATTAGTATGTTTGCCCAAGGTCTAACACACAGGGTACTGGAAAAGATGCACTATCTTCATGCATGTTTATCAGAAACATTGCGCTTATACCCAGCTGTTCCAGTGGTAAGAGAATTACATGTACCATTTTAACATGAATTGTTTCTAAATTTGACCATGTTTATATACAGCTGTTCCGGTGATAAGATGTTTTGAATTAAAATTCCTTAATGCATTGTCAAGAAGCAGAAACCAACAAGAATGGAAATTAATTTTGTTTTGATTTTTTTAAATAATCAAGGAGTATCCTATAACTCAGTCCCGCATCCAACCTATCTTATTTTAGCCTTACGAACTGTCAAGTTGGGGTCAGAAGGGGTGGGCTGAGGTGAGACTAATTCTCTGAGATGCATGCAATCGCCCCTAAACCATATGCATAGGATAAATTGAATCTCAGAGTTATATGCGAACTAATAGAAAGAAAACTCATAGTCCAAACCAACTTCGCTACCAATACAGCCTAATGAAAATAAAATATATTATATTCCATGCTTAATTTCATTGTTTCAATTTTTCTTTTACACCTTTGGGCAGAGAGCCAGATATTGGCCTTCTATCATCTATGGGACATTATTCTCCTTCCAGCTAGTTTGATTGTCAAGATTCACAACAAGAGATCGGTTATGAAAAAAGCTATGGAATTAGTTTAGGGCTGTGATCCGTGGTCCCTTAGACTGATGGTCTTGTAAACGTCATTAAAATTCTTCATTCTTCATTCATTTATTCATTTTAACCTTGTTTCTCATTTGTTGTGACTACCATATTCTATAAAGTGTTTCAAGTTGCATTACTTAAAAATTGAGGGGAAAAAACTCAAAGATGGATCCCATTTTGATCTAATTGAAAGGTCAAAGATTATGGTTACTTACCAATTGAAAGTTGACAAAATGATATGCAGGATTCCAAGCATGTTGATTCTGATGATACCCTTCCAGATGGGTTAAGATTAAAGAAAGGTGATTTGGTGAACTACAACCCTTACTCTATGGGTAGAATGGAATATCTCTGGGGAGTTGATGCAAAGGAGTTCAGGCCTGAAAGGTGGCTTGAGAATGGGGTTTACCAACCTCAATCACCTTTCAAATTCACAGCATTTCAGGTAAGTATATCAGACATGAGAATAAGTCTGATAAGGGACCATTTCATTTCTTGAAACCAACACAACATGCATTGTTTACTTGCAGGCAGGCCCTCGAATTTGTCTTGGGAAGGAGTTTGCATACATGCAAATGAAGACTGTTGCTACTGTTCTTCTTCGCTTCTTCAAATTTGAAGCTGTTAAAGGAAAGGAAGTTGCATATGAGCCTGCACTTACACTCCATATGAATGAAGATGGATTTAATGTTCATGTCATGTGTAGGTCAGATTGTTGAGCACAGCTTATAAGGCACATGGTATAGTTTTAGCTCTTATCCAGTATAGAATATAAGGTGACATTTTCCTTAGGTGCTGTAATATAAGCATCAAGGAAGATGGTTAGTACAATAACTGTAATATCAGTTGTTCGTCTTAGGACATGTTTGTGAGGTAAGGTCACAGTGTCACTAGATGGGATTTCCTGTTTTATCTTCCAAACTATAAATATGTCTTAAAATACTTATACCAGATACTTGAAGTACTCCTTTGCATAGTAATTATATAATCTATTTGGATATTGCTGGACCTTTCTTGAACTGTTATGAACTTGTCAATGTTAAAATTGTTGTTGAATGGCTGAGGAAAATTAACAAGTCAACATACCCTAAAAAGTCTAGGATATATGACAGATGACACATAATCAGTTTTTGAAATTTTCAAATGGTAAAATAGAATATCATATGTAAATATGAGAACAAATTTGGGTAAAACTATGACAAATAAATAAATACAATTATTGGTTTACCTTAGTTTTTGCTTAATTTTGTATATTGGTGCTGAGTTCTCTTGCTCTATATCTGGTGCGCTATTTGACAAGCTCATTCTGCAATGTTGCAGAACTTACAATCTCTTGAATGTTATTCAAAATTTTTATATAAATATAGTAATCTGGCTTCTGCCTTTATCAATAAAAAAATAAATAAATACAATTCTTATTACTGTTGCAATTTTTTTAGTCATCATCACATGGTTCTATTGGTGTGTTTATTTTTTTTATTCTAAATTTTTTTTTATTACTTATTCAATTATTAATCTTTAGTGAAGTTCATATAAAATCTCTTGTTAATATATTTTTGGATAAATTGAATGATTGGTCACTTTTCTTATTTTGTTGGCAATTCAAGTAGTAAATTATTTGCACCTTCTTTTAAATCAGATGATGGATATGAAGTTCTACTCTCTACTTACTTTTAACATGTATGAATGAATGTATTTGTGTTGGAAAAGAGGGATCTTGCACTAGTTCTTTTGAGTAATTACTGTAATATAATTTATATCTCAACTACAATAAAAAATATAAAATTTGAAAATAAAATTGTCACAACCTTGTAGATCATTCTAATTCTTCATTTGTTGGAAAAAATAAAAAATATATGCATTTGGTGATTCTCTTGAGATAATGTAGAACTATAATGTCCCCAAAATATTTATATAACTTAATTAAATTAATTGATTAAGTGGTCCCAAATTTAATCACAATTCATTGGTTTGATCGTCGATCTATTGTGTAACCATAATAGTCATTCATATTCAATTGTTGGGTGCCGAAGGTTAAGTGTTGAAAGGAGTAGAGTGTCAAGTGCCAAAGGGTGTCGTCAGTCGAGTGTTGAAGGTGTCGAAGGGTGAGTGTCGTAGGGTATTTTTTATTGGGTACTTTACAATTTATCGTCGAGTACATTTATCTACTGTTAGGTACATTACCATCAGCTACTTTACTATCGAGTACATTATCTGTTGTCGGGGTAAATTACCATCAAGTACATTACCATCAAGACATTATCGTTTGGTACATTACCTATCAAATACATTGCAGTTGTATCAAAGTTGGTGATCTTGCCAGCCTACACGGGGTCTTCACTAGCTAGGCAATATTATATCACATTCGTTCATATTGGGAGATATTATATTGTAAAAATTTGATGTAATATATTAGGAATATGATAGGGACATCGGACCTTTATAAATTTGACAGAGGAATACAAATATTCAGAGGTATTTTTTATTCAACAATATCCAAAAGCACGTAAGAAGTAGCGGGAAAATTAATTGACCTTCTGAAATTTGAAAACAATTTTCCTGGGAAATGGCTAAGCAACAAGTTGGAAAAACCATTAAACAGATCCACAATAGTATGTCCCACCTTTTTGAACGTCTTGATTTTTTCTGAAATTACACATTTTAAAGAAAATATGATGCTTTAACCCTTGAGAGGTCACATTTGAAGGAGTAAATTGAAAATGGTTACATAAAAGCCTCTTAGATTAAACTCTCTTTGGTATAATCTCTCTACTCCTTAATCACACATGTAATCGAGTCTCCTTTGCACCCATCGAAATGCTGAGAAAAAATCACTTTGATATTAGCTTTTTGGTGGATCAAATGAATTCATTTGAAAAACCCAAATGCAGGATGATATTACTTAGAGAAAGTTTTCTAGTGATTATGATTTTTATATATATTGAGTTTATTATGACTTTGTTTTTTAAGTTTTACTAAACATAGGTTGTCTGACCATTTAGCAACTTCTCTGCTAGACGCTTCTAGAAAAATAGTAAATTAGGAAAAAAAATTATGAAAAATATCTAGGAAATAGGTATTTATGTTACCTTTCTATCAAAAAAAGAAAAAATGAATTTCGATATATACATATCAAGTTAGAGCGATTCAAATGAACCTATGTCCAAATTACAATTAATATCACTCCATAACTCAATAAACTATAAAATATTAAACTAAATTGAACAAAAGCAATTGGATTCTTTATATATTGGTGTTAAAAACCTAACTTTGAAAGAATTATATTTGTATCCTATTTATAAAAAAAATTATATTGATGAAAGTGAGTGTCACTCCTTAAAATGTTGATTTTTTAGACAAACCACTTTTCGAAGGAGAAGGAAAAATGGATACAAATCAATTACATTTTTTGAAAAAAAATATATTTAGAAACTAGAAACAAAATTATAAAAGTCACTAGTATACATCATCTTCAAATTTTTAATGGTTTTGTAGCAATAGATGTCTGAAAGCAAAAATAATTTTCAAAATATTTGTCTCAGTGACAAATATTGAAAATACGCAGAAACTAGCAACAATAATTGTTATCCAATGACCTATCTATATGTATAGTTATGCATGTACATGTATATCTATAAGCTATCAAAGTAAACCACGCTCAAAGGTGTAAACTCAAATGATGCATGAAGGAGGGGTACCATGTTTTTCTTAACTTGTTTGTTCCATGTGCAGGTACAAAAGTTGTGATATTGTTGTTTACCCTTGCTAAGACAATAGGAGGCCTTCAAGAGTAGCTACAACAAGCCACCTTTAAAGGACAACTGTGTCTAAACAAAATATACTTATGAAGATGTTATATTCCAGAAAAGGGACAATCAATGGAGCAACAGTACTCAATAGAACATACAAAAAAGTGGGAAGGCAAGCATATGATAAAAAGCAACATGATAAAGCTAATACAATATGATTTTGAATTAAGATCAAACATCCAAGACAATCATGTAGATGCATCATGACCAGAGAAGGTATGATCTCAAGTGCATAATAGTAGGTGTGTACTAATGAAAGTACCTTCATAGAGTTGCTTGATAATAAATGATCAAATAAACTAAATTACCATAATTAATGAGCTATTTAATACAAATAAAACCAATAACCACCCTATGGATCTCTATTCAAGTATGCTAATGATAAGCTCTCGGCAAGCCTCCATTAGTGACAACCTTAAAACAAGAAAGAAGCTAAATGGTAACAAATTCAAGTCTATTTCAAAGAAACTATGCTCAAATTATACTAAAATGTTTTTTCTAGCTTAAAAACTCAAGAGGTTTGATACAATTCTCAGATGTGTGGATCCTTTTCTCTTGATTTTAGCCTTGCTTTTATAGATTTTTGTAAGCATTGGGGGTGGAGTTGAGTTAATCATGATTGAGTTTGAGTTAGGTCTATGGTTTCACCTTTAGGGACAATTTAAATTGTTTGTCCTCAAAGCTTGGGACAAAGAGACAAAATGAGTGGTCAAGATGCTCTCACCTTATGAGTGATTGAGATTTGATTTTAGTTTGATCCATGTGACCCCAATCCTTAATTCCTATTGGTTGAGGTATTTTCCTTCCATGTGGTGGGTGAGGGAAAATAGGGATTAATTAATTGAATTTAATTGATTTGTATAGCCATGTGTATCTCTTGAATAGATTGATTTGATTTAAATTGAACTATACAATTAATTAGATTAATTGCACAATTAATTGATTTATTGACTTTTAATTTTCAATTAACATTGGATTTTGGTTTGATTGCAATTAATGCTTTGATTTTGCCTTAGTTGCTCATTTGATTTGATCTTGACCATTTTTAGGTGATTACAAATGCCCCTCTTTGAATTGATGTGCGAAGTGCCTTGGTTCAAAGATTGTCTTGATGTCCTAATGCAGATTCCTGATTAACTAATGTCTGATTGATCTCGATGATTTTATTTTAACACTGATGGTAGACCTATGATTTTTGATAAAGTCTTGATTGATTGATAGTCTTGATGATCGTTTCGATGATGGATCATTGGTATGATGCCCAATTTTAACCTAATTTGTTATTTTTGATGCCCCATTGATAAATGCAAAATAATTTATGTTGAAAGATCATGCCTCTGATTTGATTAAGTTGATGATATCTCTAATGATCCAAGTGTATGGCCCCTCGGAAAATGAAATTAAATTTGATTGTGATGAAAAATGTTATATTTTTTTTATCATTTTCGTTGAATATTTTCAATAAAGTGTTAATTTTGATTTTATTTCTGATTTTGTGTTTATGATGTTGTGATGTTAAATGCCTTGATTTGGCTATTTGGGTGTTCAATTTGGGTCCTGGGTCATTTTCTGATAAAAAGTGTTCTTTTTAGGTCAAAAAGGCTATATATGTGGGTAAAAAGACATTTTCACCTCCTTTGACTTTTTCTCCTCTAACCCCTCTGAGCCTTTTACGATGGTAGTGCCTTATCGCGAGCATAGATTCAAGCGTGGTCATCACTATCAGCGGCCAGCCGACTATGGACCTCCAGTATGTACCCCTGAAAACCTCTTTTGTCCAATTTATCCATTAAAATTCAAAAAAATCATTTTTTTCTAAGAAAAACCCTAATTTTTTTCTTTTTTTCAATAAAGTTGCATGTTTAAGCATTTCTACAGTGCGTACACCTTCCTTTTAGCACATCCGCAGTGCATCCAAGCCTTTCTACAATGCTTTCAATTACAAACCCTAGGTCATGATTTCTCCTTTACCAATTCCTCTAGTGCGTTTAAATTTATTTGCGCATTTAACCTTTTTAGTAGCGCGTACAAGTAATTCTTGTAGTGCGTATGAAATCTCACCGCGCCTATACATTATTGTTGTGCATTTAATAGTTTTTACTGCACTTTCAAACTTTGAAATGGCGCATTTGCATTTTAGCATGTACACTCATTTTAGTGGCGTGTACACCCCTTTTTGCAAATTTTTAAATTTTTTAGTCAGTTATCCTACTTAGTTGATTTTGTTGATTAGCTGATTGGCTTGGTTGATGAGTCCTGTGTTGAAACAAGTTGTTTGATGTCAGTTCTATTCCTGTGATACTAAATTTTGATTGTCAATCCTGATTGGTTGGTTGATTGTGATGATGAATTTTTCGTCATCTCTAAATAGAATTAGGAAAATTGATAGTGGTATGATATGTTTTAGGATGTTGATTGACTTGTTATGAACCAACATTTAGTGATTTTGATTATTTATATGATTTAACTTGCTTATGCAGGCTCACCTTCGTAAGTTCGTCATCCGAGGTTTGTTTCCACTGCCATTCGAGATGATCGATGATCTAAGTGAGCAAGAGCATCGACTAATTGGTCATTGTGGTCTATCTTTCCTACTTTCTCTACCTCAATTTTGAGTGAATTGAGGCCTTTTGACAACTATGGAAGAGAGGTGGTACTCTGACCATAACACCTTTCATTTTCCAATGGGTGAGATGTCGATCATCCTTGAGGATATCTATAGATTATTGTGAATCCCAACACATGGGGAGATCATGTATTATGACCAGGTGTATGACGACACTTTCCGCAGGCAATTCTTTGGCGACCCTACTATCGATGATGATAGCATTCTCTAGGCGCAGTTCCCTTCTTTTCCTATTCTTCCCACAGTACTTAGAGTACTGGTTCGTTCTTTTCTTGTTCCTAACCATCGTGATCATGGATTTGCAGTTGGGTGGGGTCATATCCTCAAGGATATGATAGGTCATCCCCACAGATTCAATTGGGGTTCATGCGTCTTGGCGCAGCTCTACCATGAGTTGCACAATGTTGTGTACAAGTGCAGAGCTACTCTATCTATAAGAGTAGTCCTTTTACAAGTTTGGACCTGGGAGCATCTCCCTATTACATGTCTGATTGCAGTGCGGTAGTGAGATCCTGGATGGTCATTTGATTTTATCTATGAGGGTATGGTTGTCCAAGCGCATCTTGATAAACTTGATTATTGGAGACACATCATAGATGATATTGATTAGGTGGTATAGAGGTCGTATCTAGGATGCGATTCATGGGTAGAGGATGCATCAGAGATTCTATTCATGTGTATGCCTGGATGGATGATAGGGCATACACCATTGATTATAGAGCGATTCTACTTTCAGAGGGTATGCCATAGGGATTGGCATTATATGCGAGGGTACAGGTGGAGCGATCCCTTTGGGGTCCTCATATCGATTATAGGATAGCACGTGATGATCTTTTGGCTCTCCTTCATTTAGCATGAGACATGAGGGAGCATATTGTTGATGCTGGGATGACAGATGATTATGCACAGTGGTTCCTTCAGAACCCATTCCCTAGATTCAATGATCTTGTCAAGCATGTGCCTGGTATTGGTGATAGGTCTGATGATGATGATGGCAGTGATGGTGGAGGCAGAGGTGGTCACCGTGGTAGACAAGTTGGTAGGGCTAGGCAGGGAGGCAGAGTAGTGATTCCTATTGTTATTTCCCCCACTCCTGTCAGAGGTGGTGTTCGGATGAGGGGTGGCCAAGCACGAGTTCGAGGCGGCCCCTTACGGGCTTTACATCAAGTTCATCGGGTTGGACTTGGTGGATGCGGTCAGCATAGGGTTTGAGTTTTTAGACCAATTGCCCTTGATGTTGCAACAGACATTGATGCACAGGTTGCACAGATTATGGTTGATCAGGCTGCATAGGCACAGGCTCCTCCAGCTCCTCCTCCTCAGGCTCCTTCACATGTTCCATCTTCTTCTCAAGCACCTCCTTCCTCTTAGGCACCTCCTTCTTCTTCACAAACACCTCCTTCACAGGCACCAACACACACATTTGATGTTCAGTCTTTACAGGCTGAGGTATCAAAGATTCGACAATAGGTCACCTAGTTGAGTAAGATGATGTAGACCTTTATGGTTGCTATGAGTCAGTATGGGTTACATGCTAGTTGGAGTTGAGGTCCTGATATAGGTTGAGGCATAGATGGTGCTGGAGGTAGCGCAGGCACTGGTAGTTGATTTGTGCCTTACTTTTTATGTATATTATGATTCATGTGTTTGAGACATTGTACATTATATTCTTTCATCAGATGATGTTCATTTTTGATCGATACTTTTATTTTTGGACTCTAGTTTATAGACTTTAATGATACCATGTATTCTACTTTATGTGATGTCATCATGTGTTGGATTTCCTTTTCAGATGATTTATGATATGTAGTCTATATGTTGTATTTTTATGCTTTTTGGATGCAGTTTAAGATATGAATGCATATGTTATGCTTAGTTTATGTAGAGGGATGTCTTATTTATGACATAGGTTAGATGGATGCATTTGTTACATGGTTTAATGTATAATGATATCTAATGATGATATTTAATTTTTTAATGGTAGGCGATGATGTGAATGAATGAATTCTATGATTTTTGATTTATTGATAACGTACGTGAAATGATTTGGATGAGTTTTGAGATGAAAATGTAAATGCAATGAATGGATTTGAATGCACTTATATGATTTAATGAATTTAATGGTTAATATATGCACCTAATGATATGAACTTAACTAATGATAAATGATGGACTTAATGCAATTGATGACCTAATAATATGAAGTTAATGCACTTTATTATTTATGATATAATGAACCTTAAATTAATACAACTTAATGAATAATGCAATGACCTAATGATATGAAGTTAATGAACTTAATTAATTTGATGCAATTTAACTATATGAAATCTTAACAATGCAATCTAATGTAAGAAAAATGTGGTGATCGATGTAATGAATGGGTGACCCACAATAGCGGGTTACAATTTTTTAGACATGCTGATTTATGTTGAAATAACATATTTTTAATAAAATATGATAATTTAAGCCTTGAGAGGTTCTATTTGAAATAATTAATTACAAATGGTTAGCTCAAATCCTCTTATATAAAAAAAACATTGATATAACATCTATACTCCTCATTCATACCTACAATGGAGTCTCCTTTGCACCTATTACAATGCTGACAAAAAATCACTTTGACTTTATCTTTTGGCAGATCAAATGAATCCATTTGACAAACTTATCTATGTAGTAAGTTACTACTAAGAAAAATCTTTTCAATGATTATAATGTTAATATGTATTAAGTTTATTATGAATTTATATTTTTAGTTTTATTGAACATTGATATTTCACCATATGTCTGCCTCTATGTTTGACGCTTATGAAAAAATAGTAAATGAGAGAAAAAAATTTCTAAAAAATATATATGCCCTAGGTATTGGAATTCTCTTTCTATTAAAAAAAATAAAAATGAAATTGGACAAATACACAATAACTTATAAGCTATGTAGTCAAGGTATGTCAAAATTATGGTTTAGTCAACTTCAAACGTTAATAAAATATGCAATAATCGTGATAATGTCCTCAAAAAAATTGCATGCCCTCCATATGGATGTTACAAAACTAAATTAGAAAGAATCACATTGATATCTATTTTAGAAAAAAAGTTATGCTCTATGAAAATAATGTAACTCTTTGAAAATGATGTTTTCAACAACATACCAATTTCTGTGGGAGAAATAAAAAACCATTCAAATCAATTCAAAAATTAAAAATATACATATATTTAGAATCTAGACAAAAAATCCTAAAAGACTCTAATTTACTTCATCTTCTTATTTCAAACAGTTTAACAATAATACACATCTGAATTTGAATGTTTTTTTTCAAAATGTAGAGTTCAGTGTCCGTTCAGGCAAAAAAGTGTAACCCACTAATGTGGGTTCACCCGAATGCAACTACAATGATGAAATATATAACGAATGCAATCTAATGAAATGCAATTTAAAATGAATGCACTTTTAAGAATGACCTAAAAATGAATGCAGATTACACGATGAATGAAACTAAAATGCGATGTGATTTAATAGTGCAATTAATCTAATGCAATGCACCTTAATCTGTGTTTGTTTATTTTTTTTCAATTTCCAACACATTCTATCACATAAGGTATTGAAAAACTCTTCTCAATTTTGACTTAAATCTGCCCCCTCTTGTCTCTTTTTAAAAACAACCAGTTTTCAAGATAGGAATCCATGCATTTAATCTAATATGGATGTAGCTAGCTATAACTATTCAGAATTTAGGAGCTTATTTTCATCATTGAGCAATTTTTGAGACCTGAAATTGGCACAACCATCACTGGTTCAACCATGATGATATGAGTACCTTTTTCCTTCCATGTTGCGTGCCTAATACCGGTACAACTATCACTGGTTGGATTCAACCATGAGAGTATGAATACCGCTTTCATCGGATTCAATGTTGCAAGTGGATTTTGGTATTATGTTATTGAACATCAAAATATCCAAGGTATCCTATTGCGTAAACAAACAGAGATCTTGGTTTTGCCATATATACATATCCTCGATGATTCTTTGATGATCATGTCATTAGACGAATGATACATATTTTAAAACCTTAATCTCAAGACACTCATACAGAAATTAATAAAATATCATGCTTTCATCATTGCTTATCTAGTCCAAGACTTCATCAATTTTCTAAAAAGACATGATTTCACCAATCAAGTAATCACTTAGAAACATTTTACACTATTTTTCAAATCCATATTTCAAGTATAGTTCCATCCATTTCATATTTGATCGTTCATTTTAATCCTGATAAAGGTAAAGTCATTACGAGATCATGGATCAAAAGTTTGCATTGTTGAATCACTATTTGGATTAGGATTTTGAGTTGATCGTCTAAGTGTTTCGTTTGTGATTTGATGTATTGATTTGTGTCAATTGGTATCTGTTTGATGAATCCTTCTTGCTCATAGGATAAATTTTTCCCCCAATTTGATGTTAATGCGTTGTTGGACTTGGGACATTTTTCATATCTTCGACGAAAGCTTTAGGTATTTGTAAATGTAACTCTGGGATTTTATTATGCAATTTGTACAGATGTTGGTGAATGCAATATTTACAAGGATGATGACTAGGCATGAAACTTGAATTGACTTTCAATGGCACCTGTTTACCAGGTTTTTATTGATTGAACTGATTTCTCTTTTTCTCTTTTTATGCTTTTTTTTTTTCTACCAAGGCCCCTATTTGCTAGGTTTTCACCAATACACTTTTCTTCCTTTTTTTGTATTTTTCCCTTTTTCAATTTTTTTGTGTTTTCTCTTCTATCATCAAGGTGCCTATTTGCTAGGTTTTCACCAAGACAACATCTTCTTGAAGATCATTTTTGAATATTTTTGGATTTCTTCATCCTCAATTTTCCACTGTTTTTAAACTTTTCTGCATTTTTAATTTTTTTCTTCTTTTCTATTTTTCAATGTTTTTGAATTTTTTAGGATCACTTTTGATTATGTACAATAAATAGGATGCTTTCTCATTTGATTTTCTGATACTCTTTCTCTGTATACCCTTTCATCTGCTTCAGGTGTAAAACCTTTTCAGGTGTATGTTGTTGATGGGTTCTTGTAGCTCCTCTCCATCGCAATCAGCTAGCTTGTATGTGCTCATTCAAAAAGAAGAAGTAATCACAAAAGGACCTAATTGATTTTCTTCCCATTTCCCTTTCTTCTCTCTTACTGCTTGATTTTTAGGGTTTTCTCTCAACACTAGATCACCTATTTGGAATGTCCTTAGTTTGATGTATTTATTATTATTCCTTGACATTCGATTCTGATATACTTTAAGATGTTCAAAGGCTTGTTGTTGTCTTTCATCTAGCAACTCCAATTCTTGCAATCTAGCAACCCTATAGTTTTCTTCACTTAGCAATCCATGTAGTGAAACTCTTAAGGATGGGATTTCAACCTCTAAAGGCAATATTGCTTCTGCTCCATAAACCAATGAGAATGGTGTATCCCTTGTTGGTGTTTTGATACTTGTCCTATATGCCCATAATGTAGGGTTTATCTAAATGTGTCAATCTCTACCCCAATTGTCCACCAATCTCTTCAATATTTCCAAGATGTTCTTATTAGTATCCTCTGCTTGTCCATTACCTTGCGAGTAATATATTGAAGATGAATGGTGTACCATTTGAAATTCTGTACACAGTTCTTTCAAATCCTTGTTCTTGAAATGTTTTTCATTATCAGTTATGATGGCTCGAGGAACACCATATCTACAAATAATGTGGTTCAATATGAACATAGATAATTTTTTCCTGTGGCAGTGGATAATGGCATAGGTTCAACCCATTTGGTGAAGCATTCAGTTACAGTAATAATGAACTTATGACCATTGGATTGTTAGGATAGGAAAGATAAAGTACTAAGAGGGGAGGGGTGAATCAGTACCCTCAAAAACTTTTACTAAATAAATAATCTGCAATAGTAGTGTCTATCTAACTAACTGATTCCATTGTTTGCAGTATACATTCAAATAACTTTGCAAATGTAAAGTTCATGAAATCAGACAATAAACCATTCATGAAATGTAACACATGACACAATTATTTTGGTTACGTAGAAACCCTTGTTAGAAGGTAAAAACTATGGTGGGGATGACACCCACAAATCCTTCACTACTGCAGTAAATAAAGTATGTCAGTTAAGGCTACAAGTGGGATCACTTCTGGTGATCTTACCCTATTAGGAGTAACAACAAGATTGATTAGATCTACCTTGTGAAATGATTTTAGCAACACCAATTAAGTATACACTTGGTTAAGATATTTTCAACAGACTGTTAAGTCTACTCTATTAGGAGATTTATAATCCTACTATAATGGTTAGAAGATAACAGAAAATATCTATAAATTGAAAAATTCAAGTTTTCTGAATCAGATCTATGATATACTAAATAAATATCACCTTGATGCATATTAAACTGCTCTATGTTCTTCTCGGTAGCCTTGTATGTTTCTGAATAAACTGAACAATGTTTTTGATGTCTGCTTATTCATGCAAACCCTTGTCTGAATTTTGATGTCCTGATAGGCGTGCGGCTACTGCTTCATGATGTCCCTGTCATGTCATTGAAGATATGTCAAAATGATATCAATTACAATTATATAGCAAATTGCTTTGACCTAATTTGGTTTACAATATCTTAGAAAACCTAAGATCTGTAGTGTACAAAAATAACCTAGATCTAACTATTACATAGGAATCATCACAATATTTAATGATTGCATCCATAATAAATATGCCTCGATCTTGGTAAAATGTTTTATGGATCTGTGTAAACCATTTGCATAGATAAATTTTCCATTTTTATTACTATGTCATTTCCTAAACAACTCGGTAAACACTTTATTCTTAGTTCAGTGAATAACCTGATGCTCAATGTGAAGAATTCTCGGTGTTCACTGACTTGGTGCTTGGTATACTCTGATTCTTGGTCAACATACTCGGTACTCGATTAAACCTATATCCATTTAGCTTTCATTTCTGCCTTGTGATTGCTCAGTATGAAGGCTTTGTAAGTTCAACTGACTAGCTTCTATAGCTTCGTATTCCATCCTTTACCGACTGATCATCTTAGATAACTGACTGATCTAATTGATACTAATGACAACATCTAATGCTCAAATAGAGATAACAATCTCCCCCTTTGGTATTAGTATCAAAACTGTAATGTATATGTGCTGAATTTTCCAAAAATTGTGCTAACTCCGTATATACATATACATATACTGACTCTTCTAAAAAACTCCCCCTCTGTGCATGCTCCCTGTATTTAGTGAAGTACATTGGCATATAGATTATTATTTCCCCCTTTTTGAGATTAATGCCAAAAATAGAAAGTGTACTTACAGCTTATCAAAAATGTGCTGGTGGGTTTTCTTCAATGAATCCAACAGGTTTTCACATTCCTCTTTCAAGTTGGTAAGAGAATGTGTTCAAGACTGACTTGTGCATGCATACCAAATATATTCTCTAACATTGATATCTTTGGTGTAGCAACTAAGTCTTGTACCTTCACAATGTGTCTTTCTATGATCTTGAGGTGGGGAAGCAGCTCGGCTTGTAGCTCGGTGACTTGGTCACTTATATTTTCTTCCTGCTTCCTTAGATCTACTCTCAAGCACCTTAATTATTGTACTTTAAGGATATGCTTATGGAAAGAATTAGGCTCAATTAGAGAAGCATTGGCACTAGCTACTATGTCTGCATCCAGCTTCTTGATCTTCTCACTAACCTCGGCAGTGAAAGTTTCCACAGTGCATAACTTAAACAAAATTTGTATAATTTTCAGAGTTATTGATTGTAGCTTCGTTATAACCTTATAAATATTTACCTTATTAATTTCCACTTCTTGGCTAATCTTTTCTGCTAATTTGTTTTGTATTTTAGCCTCTTCCCTTTTTTCTATTCTTTTCTCAGCATCTATGTTTGGGACATTGATATGATTGGTAAGAGTGGAAAGTTGGTCCAAAATAGGTGTGTCTTCATTTATTTGGACATCTGGTACAACCTGCTGCAGAATGTCTCACACATCCTCTAGAATCTGCTTACTTTTACTTTATTTCATCAAATTTTCTTATGCTTCCTTTCTTGTGCACAATTCTCCATACTTCCTTAGTTCCTCGAGGTCCAAAGTTCTTGGGTCATAGTCAGGATTCTCAATGACTTCATCTAGAGTGACTGGCCCCTTTCCATGTTTCTTCTTTTTCTTCTTAGACTCTTGAGGGGATGACTTAACAAATGGAACTATAGCCTTTACCTCAACATGTGTCTTGTCTTGCTTGGTTGAAATTGTTTCATCCTTCTTCTGCTCCTTGGTGACCTGAGTCTCGGTCTATTGGGATGGAACCTTTGATATAGTGTCAGTTGGTGTAGTCTTGGTAGGCTTAGGATCTTCTTGTGCTTGTGTGTCAGCCTATTTTTCCTTAGGCGTATTTGTCTCAGCAATATCTTGAGTACTTGTTCCTTGTTCCCCTGTTATATCATGTGGTTGCTCAGGGATTGAGCCTTCAGGTTCCTTTTGTGTTATTATTTCTACTACTTGAACCAGTATAGGAAGCTCACCTAATATGCTACTTACTGTTGTCTTGGTGGGGGCTTGTACTTCTTGTTGAGATCCACCAAATGTAATGTCCTCATCATCCTTGATGTCATCAAGGTCTCCATTAGTAATGTCCTTAATGAGTACATCATTTAATCCATCATCAATTACCTATATTATCACCTGCTTGGGTGCATCCTGAATTACATTTAGGTACTCAGTGGCATCAGTAGTATCAAGTGCCTTGGTGTCTGATAGCTCAATAGTTTTCTTCAGTGCTAGATTTGTATCATTAGAATGGATACCTTTCCCTTTCCTTTTTATCTTCCTCTCGGGTATTATGGCCAAATCCATCTCTTTGAATATGTTTTCATCAAATCCTCTATCTCGAGGACTGTCAATATTGGCATTTCCATTACTACAGATTGTTCCCTCAGTCTTTTCTCAGTATTCAATGCATAAGTCCATCTAGCTAAAATTCTATCATATAAAACTTTAGGTACATACTTTGAAAATTTGATGGGTACCTTCTTGAATTTGATCATCATTTATATAGCTTCTTCTATTTTATTCTGATCCTTGGTTGACAAATGTTCAAACTGACTTATTTATGGATCACTCAGACCTCCATTGACTATTATGTTCTCAGCAACCTCATCAATAGAATGATTCTTATTGACAACAACTTTAAATTGATCAGTGTCATCTTCATCATCATCAATGTCATATTTTCCTCTTATCAATTTCTTTCTTTTCATTGGTGCCTTGGTGGTAGTTTTAGCACGTCTCTTCTTCTGATAGGTTTTAGTTGGTGTCAGTCTTGATATTTTCACAACTCCTTTCTTTAGTGGAGGTGAAGCTATAGTGGTTAACCTTGTTCGTGCCCTAGTTTGTACTTTTACCTGCTTCTTCTTTGGAGTGGGCTTAATCCTTGTAGATTGTTCATCTTTATCAGACTTGGTTGCCTCATCATCATGTGCTTTGTTAGTAAGAAGTAACTATCCTTCAGTTGCTACCTCAACCACAATGTCCTCAGATGCTTCATCATCAACTACATCTTCTCCAAGTTTCTTTACCAAATTACTTATCATTTTCTTTGATTTCTTTGTTATTTTCCCAATGACTAGGTCTATTTTTATCCTAGTTTTAGCTTCTTCATATGTGCCAAACCTAGCAACTTTTAGATCCTTAGGCTCAGCTAATAAAGCCTTGATTGACCTAGAGTCTTGGTCAATATTAATTTTATAGCCCATATGGGCTAACCATTTTGTTCTAGATTATACTGCCTTTATCAATGTATAGTTTGTATATACTAGAAAATAGATGTCATGTTCATACTTTTCTACTAGTTGTCTCAGTATTCTACTTCTTGTGTTCATTCTGTCCTTAAATTTCTCAAAATAGCTATCTACCATACTCACAAAATTATCTCCCAAACTTCTTATCAAATCAGTGATTTGTAATGTCACAGGTTTGTCAGTAGTCCAATCAACATTATCGATTGAAGGGAAATTTTTTTGTATAGAATATAAAAATCAATAGAGATCTAAACTTACAAGTGTTGGACTTCACTAAATAAATAGTCTTCATATTATCCTCAACTTGCCTCAACAAAAACTCAGCAAGATCCAACTGAAATCCCTTTTTTACTATTTTATAAGCAATGTCAACTGCACCACATGGTACACTGTTGGGTCTACTTGATTGAAATATTTTATATCCTATGACATATGCACCAAACTTTGTCTCAGGATTTGTGATTGTGTTAACTTTGAATCCTCTATCTTCCCATTCAGCTCCAGTAGCATTCTCTAGCTCAGTTCTCAGTGCACTCCTTAGTACTTTGACTTTATTAGTGGTTGGGTATCTAGTTACTGCATGTATGGTATCTTTTGTTATCTTCATGAGCTCATTCAGCCAAAGTTTCCCATCATGGTAATGAATCAACACAATGCTTATCCACTCATTCCTAAAAACCTTTGGAAAATGTAGGGTGTTTGTCAAACCCTTGACTCTCAGATGTTCATGATCATCCTTCATCTTTTCATCAACACATAGTGTTTGATATGTAGCTATAAGCTCAAAATCACCAGTCTCTTCAATTTCACAATGAATGTAGGAACGTACATCTTCAAATAGCAAAACCCTAGGTGGTATGCTCAAAAAAGCTCCAGTTTTGTCAATCTGTGAAACAACTTCAGGATGAAGTTTGTACTTCGGCTCATTTCAAGTAGTAGAAACAATTAATCTTACTTCCTCCTCATCTACATGCATGGACTTGTTAATCTTAGATGTAGACGCCATGTTCTTCATTTAGGGTTTCAAGAAATATCAAATGAACAGCTCGGTGATGATAGCACTTACTCGTAATAACGATGAACACACTCATAATCCTTCAAATATTTTCTCCAATGCTCTGAAAATATTTTGCTCAAATTCACTCTGTAGAATCTTAGCTCTTCATGATTGCAGTGTGAAAAATAAGCTAAGTCCACCATGTATTTATAGCATTTTTAACTTTCTGCTCAAACCTTTTTGCAATAAATGCTTGACCTAACATGGATCAGTGACAATAGTCACACTCAATGTATACCATGAAATACATAAGCTCAGTTAACACATGAAATTCCACTTGGTTAATACTGATGCTCGGTTAACCTTGCTCATAGTTACCGACTAGAAACTTTTCACTTAGTCTAGCATTTACCAACTGTAAACACTTAAAGCTCAAAAATTGTAAAACCATAGTAAATTTTGATTCATGCAAATTTGGTATGAGATCACTTAATATAAGGAACTGTATTATAGATACATGGAATTAGAATTAGCAGTTCCATACATACCTTTTCAGCTTGGGTGGAGGTGGTGATGTCACCCAATCCAATGGATGAGGTTTCACCGACTGCATTACTTGACTCAGCATTATCATGTGATGCTTTTCTCCATATAGAGTTTCTTATCCTCATGATATCTTCAATTGTATTTCTATTTTCAAAGATTTATGTTTCTAGTGTTCGGTCTCTGTAATCTTTACTTAAGTGACCAACTTTGTGACAGTGTAATCATGCCATACCAGTACTTGTCCAGCTACAAGATCTGCCTCTCCAATTATTTCTAATGTTGTTAGCTGCAATATGTCCATATCTTCCGCATGTTGTGCATTTAGCCCATGTTTTATAATCCCAAGTATAATCATTGCCTTATCTCTTCAGTTGATAGGTCTTATTTTGTCCTTTCGGTGTCCAGACTTTCTTCATCTTTGTTCTACATTCTTGTGAGGTATGCCCATGTATGTTGCAAGTGTGACAGTGTTTTTCCATGTGGGGTTTGTTAGTAAGTCCTATTCAACTTGGATCTACACTCATGTGCTTGATGTCCATACTTGTTACAATTATAACAATGACCATTGAACTTAGGAGTGGTTTTAGGATTACCTTTTATGCTTTACTCCTGCAAACATTTGATGTGTGGCCCGGTTTACCATAGGGATAGCATGATAGTTTCTTAGGTCTTTTACTCTTGTAGGTGTTCACATGTTTAACTTTCTTAGATGATTCACCTTTCTCGGTATAGTATAATCTAGTAGTACTTCCAAGTCTTCTTTGTCTGATCAAAAAATTATCAATTTTCTTGGAACTATCTTTAGCTTTCTTCATCATTTCATTATGTTGATGCTGCATCTTTACTTCATTTTTCAATCTTTCATTCTCTTCTCTGAGTT
Source organism: Chamaecyparis obtusa (assembly GCA_027943335.1). Classification (NCBI taxonomy): domain Eukaryota; kingdom Viridiplantae; phylum Streptophyta; class Pinopsida; order Cupressales; family Cupressaceae; genus Chamaecyparis; species Chamaecyparis obtusa. The sequence continues at coordinate 463,538 of BSBK01000157.1, forward strand.
CACCAATGTCTTAATGTTTCCTTGTTAAATCACTATTTACTCGATTGATTTCCTGACTAATAACAACCATCTGATTAGATATCTCAAAGTGATGCTTGGTAAGTCTCTGTATCTCAGATTCCTTCTCTTGAAATTTCTCAGTCATTAGTCTTTTGTCTTCAACAGCCAAATTTCTCTCTTATTCATCTTGTCTAGCATTATTCATCACATCAATCATTCTTACCATTTGTGCTTCTTGACCAATCTGCAGGACTTTAACTTGTTCGGTCAAATGAAGATTTTTCTCAGATAAATCAAAAATTGCACTTTCAAATATGTTAGATATACTGTCTAAACTAGATCCAAAAATCTCAAATGGATCAGTAATATCTTCTTCATGATAATGAGTCTCATATTGTCGAATAGCCATATCTTTTCTTTGAACTAGTAACTTATTCAATGTTGAACTACAACTGATTTGGAATCTGATTGAAGAATCTGTGATTAAAGATCACTGAGGAGTTGCTGATTAGATATGTAATATGATTAAATCATTATTATGTTGTCATTGATGTCAACTAGTTTTACAACACTTATCTTGTAAGTTACTATACCGAGACATCTGAAGAAAGGTGAAAGAGATGAAGAATAGAGAAATCTACATGGAGAAAGATGTACATGACAGATGAGGATAAGGAACACATTGAGTAACTTGTTGATGAGTCTATGACTTGATGATATTGACTTTATTATGTTGCATTCATCTATGATGAAGTATAGAGCTGAAAGACACAAAGCAGTGTTGTCGGTAAATGAAGCATTCCTAGTATACACTGATGGAGTGTAGTGTTTACCGATCGTAGTATTAATCAAGCAGTGTTCACCAATGCATTTCTTTGTTAACCGAGCAGAACAGAATGAATTAAATTATCAGTTTAGCCGATAAGATTGATGAGCTGGCAAAAGCATAACATCGAGGCAACAGATAATGTTTGTTACACAGATTGATAGCTGATGAAATTCAAGGAAGATCTAACGGAGAAGATTAAAATTTGTTATTGACACAAGTACCGAGAAAGTTTGAAGCGGCAAAATCTATGAATGTGGTTAAGCAGCAAAATATGATGGTGGAGAAGAAAATGATTTACTCATATATATAAGAGAACATAATTTCTTTAAGAAGGATGCCGGAAGAAGAAGAAGCTGCAGGAGTATCGTGTGAACAAGGTTTTCATGCATTCTGATCATACTGGTTAGTAAGAACTGAGCTACAGAACAATTACCGAGCTACAAAGAGCAATTACCGACGGACAATAAGTTGATATAGTATTGAATCTGAAGTGAAATATTGATTAGAAGGATTTGTATGGACTAAATATTGATCTGTAATCTGCAATTGAAGTTGTATTAAGGAAAGTCATTTACTGTTACATATTTAACCATTATATACAATCAAAATCTCTTAACCGAGTGGACTCTAAAAGTCTTATGATGTATCATTCATAGAATGAACATTGTTATCCTGTCAACCCCATAGTGAATGATGGTTGGATGATAACTTCTACTCTAAAATCCTCTAACAAGGTCACACCTGACAATGTGTTTGTAACCTTTAACAGGGTTGGGTCTTAACCGACCTCACTTCAGAAGAGTGAACAATTTTGGGTTGCCAGTCCCAGATGGTTTTTCCCTTTACAGGGTTTCCATGTTAAATCTTTTGTGTTATGTTTTGATTATGATATTTGTTTGTTATCATTCTTTACATGTTACATGTTAGATTTGATCGGTAAATTGTTATAGTATTAGACTTGTAATCGGTAAAAGCATAGACAATGAAAGTATTTATTGTTTACCGACGAGAAAAAATTGAAGAAATAGTTTTGAATTATACATTTTGTTTTGGGACACTGGATAACTGATTCACCCCCCTCTCAGTTATTCTAAAAATTGGTATCAGAGCATTGATTGCTTGGAATAGAGTTTTAAGGACTTAAGCATAAAGGTCTCAAGATGTATAAGAGGGAAGTACCGAAACTAAACAAAGAGAACTTCACAGTATGGAAAAGAAAAATGTAGTTGCTCATATATGGAATTGGGAACTCTGCACTAGAGCTGATGGAGAATGGCTACATGTAACTGCCCACTGGTCCCTTAACTCTTGATCAATTGAAGGAAAAACATGAACACAATGTTACTATGATGGAACTTGCTGCTGACTGTACCGACGCTAAATTTGAAGATATCAAGACATGCATGACTGCCAAAGGAATGTGGGATAAATTAGCACAAATATACAGTGGAGATCTGAATGTCAAAAGAGCCCAAGCTGAAAGTTTGAGAGGTAGATTTGATGATATGAGAATGAAAGAAGGTGAGAACATTGTCCAATATTCAAATAGACTCAAAGAGGTTGTACATGCTATTAGAGCATCTGATGGAGTAATTGATGATGAAACAGTGATAAGCAAGATTCTTAAAACTTTGCTACCAGTTTATGCAATCAGGATTTTTGCAATTCATGAAGCAAGAGCTACATCCAACCTTACTTTTGACACTCTGATTGGTAAACTTACAACCTTTGAATTAAACAACTTTGATAACAGTGTTGTTCCTTTTGTTGAATCTTCTTTCATGTCTACTTTGAAGATTGGAAAGTCTAGCAGGAATAGTAAGAATTGTGATAGTGATGACAATACCAATGATGAACTTGATGAGCTTGAAGCACTTATGGCCAGAAGATTGCCCAAAGGAAAAGGAAGGTATAGAGGTAAGCTACCTTTAGCATGCTTTAATTGTAAAGAAGTTGGTCACATCACTGCTAGATGTCCACAGAAGAAAGATGATGATAGATCCAAAGACCGATCTGAAGGAAGCTATGGGAGAAGAGTCAACAGAGGCTACTGACACTACAACAGAGACAACCGAGATGAAAAAGGCAAAAAGGTATGTTACATAGCTGAAGACATTGAAACTGAATCTGATTCTGATGATGATATAGAAGTTGTATTTGTTGCTATGAAAGATGACTCAGAAGAAGAAGAGAAACATGAAGAGACAACACTGATCTCTAAAGTAAGCAGAAATGATACATGGATCATAGACAGTGGTTGTACACATCATATGACCGGTGATGTAGAGAATTTTGATCATCTTGTTGAATATAATGGAGGATCTATGAGAATGGGAAATGATGCACCTTGTATGGTAAGAAGTAAAGGATCACTGATGATCAATGACAGCTTACAATGTGAAAATGCATACTGGGTAGATGGACTGAATTCTAATTTGTTAAGTGTGGCTCAACTGAAAAATTCAGGCCACTGACTGGCTTTTGAGGGCAAAAAGGTGAAGATCTATGATGATGGAAGAAGACTTGTCAGAACTGGTACACAATCCAAAGGTAATCTATTTTATCTTGATATGGATCAGTCTTCTTGTTTGTTAATAAAGGATGAAGATGCTTGGTTGTGGCACAAAAGGTTATGCCATGTGAACTTTGACAACATGATCAAGATTAGTAGAAAGAAAAGAGTTAGAGGATTGCCCAACTTGACAAAACCTGATCATGCCATGTGCCATGAATATCAAAAAGGTAAGATTACTAAGTCTAGTTTTAAAAGCAAAGACTACTCAACAAAGAAGATACTTGAGTTGGTTCATACCGACCTATGTGGTCCTATGAGAACTTAGAGTTGTTCTAATGATAGATATTTTATTCTTTTTGTTGATGACTATACTAGACTAATGACTGTTATGTTCCTGAAAGAGAAATATGAAGCTTTCAAAATGTTTAAGTGGTATAAAGCTAAGGTAGAGAAAGAAATCAGAAAGGAAATAAAATGTTTAAGATCTGATAGAGGAGGTGAATTTATCTCTGATGAATTTACTAATTTTTGCAATGAGCATGGAATCAAAAGACAAGTATCTACATCGAGGACACCTCAGCAAAATGGCATTTCTGAAAGGAGGAACAAGTCTATAATTGATTGTGCTAAGACATTAATGATACAGAAGAATGTTGCTCAGACATACTAGAGGGAAGTTATCAGTACAACTATGTATGTTCTTAATCAAGACAACTAAAGAAGGACTCCAACCGAACACCTTATGAACTATGGTTTGGACACAAACATACTGTAAGTTATTTTAGAATTTTTGGAAGTAAATGTTTTATTTTGAAAGATGAGAGAAATGGAAAATTTGATTCTAAAGGAGATGAAGGAATATTTTTAGGATATTCCACTACAAGTAAAGCATATAAATGTCTGAATAAGGTTACAAATAAGATAGTTGAAAGTACTAATGTTCATGTTGATGAGTTTGATAAAAAATACACAGAGGAAAGTGCAAAGGAACTGGAAGACTACGGTAGATTCACTTACATTTAACATCCAGAATATCTACCGACACCGCAAACTGTGACAATCGGTCAATAGGGAAACAATGCAGGACAACAGACAACACAAATTGAGGAACAAGATGGAGCTACCGAGAAAGAAAATGACCTTGAGCAGGATGAACAAGAAAGGAGAAATCAAGTTTTGGCTAGCTTTGTCAAAAGACATCATCCTGAAACACAAATCATTGAAGACAGACATGCTGGAATGCAAACTAGAAGCAAAACAAGACAAGGTATATGTTTAATTTGTGAATTTAAACCGAAAACTGTGAAAGTTGCATTAGAGAATGAAGAATGGATTAATGCAATGAAGGAAGAAATAGAGCAAATAGAGAAGAACAAAACTTGGTCCCTAGTACCCTGACCAAAAGATAAAAATATTATTGGTACTAAGTGGATATACAAAAATAAATTGAATGAAAATGGTGAAGTCACAAGAAATAAAGCTAGATTGGTATGCAAGGGATATGCATAGGAAGAAGGCATTGACTATGGTGAAACATTTGCACCTATTGCTAGATTAGAAGGAGTGAGAATGCTACTTGCATATGCTGCACACAAGAAATTCAAAGTCTATCAAATGGATGTGAAGTCAGCATTTTTAAATGGTATACTTGAAGAAGAGGTCTACATTGAACAACCTGAAGGATTTGTTGATCCTGACAATAAAGACATGGTTTGTAGACTACATAAAGCCTTATATGGATTGAAGCAAGCATCGAGAGCATGGTATGAAAGACTGCATACTTACTTGTTAAGTATTGGATTTGTTAGAACAAGTGAAAACAACAATCTGTATGTGAAAGGTGATACTGATGATACTATTATCATTGCTGAAATATTTGTTGATGATATCATCTTCGGAGGCTCAGATCTTGTCTAAAAGGAATTTTTTGATGAAATGCAAAAGAAATTTGAAATGTCTATGTTCGCAGAGATTAAGTTCTTTCTTGGACTACAAGTGATTCAACAAAGTGATGGGATATTCATCACACAATCTAAATACATAAAGGAAGTACTGAAGACATTTGGCATGGAAGATGCTAAACCTATGGGAACACCGATGGCTACTGGATGCAAATTGACAAAGGAGGATGAAACTACAGAGGTAAACTAGACACTTTACTGATCAATGATTGGTAAGTTAATGTATGTAGTTCATAGTAGACCAGATATAGCACATGATGTGGGAATTGTTGCAAGATTTTCTGCTAATTCTAGATAATCACACATGATAGCTACAAAAAGAATCTTAAGATACTTGAAGAAAATAGAGAATTTTGGATTATGGTATCCTAAGGAAGGGAAGTTTGAATTGAAAGTTTACACTGATGCTTATTGGGCTGGAAATGTGGATGATAGAAAAAGCACCACCGGAGGAGCATTTTTCTTTGGTGAAAGACTTGTAACCTGGACAAGTAAAAAGCAGGCTTGTATTTCTCAGTCTACAGCTGAAGCAGAATATGTTGTTGCTGCTACTAACTATTCAAACATTGCATATATCAAACAAGTTTTGGAAGGAATGGATGAGGTAATCACTGACCCGGTGATTATATATTGTGACAACACTAGTGCTATTAATATTTCAAAGAATCCTGTGATGCACTCTAAGACAAAGCATATATCTATTAAGTATCACTACTTAAGAGAACAAGTGCAAGAGAAGCAAGTAAAGTTAGAATTTATTACATCTAAAGAACAACTTGCAAATATTTTTACAAAACCCCTACCGAAAGACACATTTAAATACTTGAGGACTAGACTTGGGGTCCGTCCCCTGTCTATCGGTCACTAAGGTGATCTGGTTGTTGCATCAGCCTACTTATCTCAGAAGATCATTCATGTTGATGCAGCATCGTTCACACTTTGAATCATGTTCAAGGTTGTGATTAAGTTTGAGAACTTGAACCTCTTGGAATATTAGTATTCAGAGATACAAAGGAAGATATAATTGTTTGTTTATTTGTTTCTTTTTCATTGATGTCAAAGGGAGAGATAGACAATATGAAATGAAAAGGGGAGAGATAAACAATATGAAAAGGAATAAGCACCGATGAGTATTATCTAAGGGAGAGACAATCTGAATGAGATAGAGTATTGAAGATCAGTTACAGAGAATAGAAGCAGGAACATGAGAACTAAAAAAAGATGACAACTGCAGAATGGTAAAGTTGTACTATTTAATGTTGCTTAGTAACATAGTGATTAAACATATTGAGTCTATTCGACTTACAACATTTTGTTCACTAAGTTGTAGAATATATGTTTGGTATGTGTATGTTGCATTTCATATTACTTGAGTTGCCATCAATGCCAAAGGGAAAGATTGTTGAACTACAACTAATTTGGAATCTGATTGAAAAATCTGTGATTAAAGATCACTGAGGAATTGCTGATTAGATATGTAATATGATTAAATCGGTATTATGTTGTCATTGATGTCAACTAGTTTTACAACACTTATCTTGTAAGTTACTATACCGAGACATCTGAAGAAAGGTGAAAGAGATGAAGAATAGAGAAATCTACATGGAGAAAGATGTACATGACAGATGAGGATAAGGAACACATTGAGTAACTTTTTGATGAGTCTATGACTTGATGATATTGACTTTATTATGTTGCATTCATCTATGATGAAGTATAGAGCTGAAAGACACAAAGCAGTGTTGTCGGTAAATGAAGCATTCCTAGTATACACCAACAGAGTGTAGTGTATACCGATCACAGTATTAATCGATTAGTGTTCACCGACGCATTTCTTTGTTAACCGAGTAGAACAGAATGAATTAAATGATCAATTTAGCTGATAAGATTGATGAGCTGGCAAAAGCATAACATCGAGGTAATAGATAATGTTTGTTACACAGATTGACGACTGACAAAATTCAAGGAAGATCTAATGGAGAAGATTGAAATGTGTTATTGACACAAGTACCGATAAATTTTGAAGCGGCAAAATCTATGAATGTGGTTAAGCGGCAAAATCTGATGGTGGAGAAGAAAATGATTTACTCATCTATATAAGAGAACATAATTCCTTTAAGAAGGATGTTGGAAGAAGAAGAAGTTGCAGGAGTATCACGTGAACAAGGTTTTCATGCATTCTGATCATACTGGTTAGTAAGAACCAAGTTGCAGAACAATTACCAAGCTAAAGAGCAATTACCGACGAATAGTAAGTTGATATAGTATTGAATCTGAAGTGAAATATTGATCAGAAGGATGTGTATGGACTATATATTGATCTGTAATCTGCAAGTGAATTTGTATTAAGGAAGGTCATTTACTATTACATATTTAACCATTATATATAGTCAAAATCTCTTAACCTAGTGGACTCTGAAAGTCTTATGATGTATCATTCATAGAATGAATATTGTTATCCTGTCAACCCCATAGTGAATGCTGGTTGGATGATAAATTCTAGTCTAAATTCCTCTAACAAGGTCACACCTGACAGTGTTTTTGTAACCTTTAACAAGATTGGGTCTTAACCGACCTCACTTCAGAAGAGTGAACAATTTTGGGTTGTCGGTCCCAGGTGGTTTTTCCCTTTACAGGGTTTCCACGTTAAATATTTTGTGTTATGTGTTGATTGTGATATTTTTTTGTTATCATTCTTTACATGTTAGATGTTAGATTTGATCGGTAAATTGTTATAGTATTAGACTTGTAATCGGTAAAAGCACAGACAGTGAAAGTATTTATTGTTTACCGACGAGCAGAAATTGAAGAAATAGCTTTGAATTATACATTTTGTTTTGGGACACTGGATAACTGATTCACCCCCCTCTTAGTTATTCTAACAATTCAATTCATCCTTTGCTTGTTTGTATTGTTCAACGAAGATTTGTAGCTGAATCCTTTGATTCTCAAGAGTCTTGTCCAACTTGTATCTTTCCATCCTAAGATCTTTCATCTTTTAGTGGTTAAAATTCCAATTAAGAGACCTAGCTCCGATACCAATTATTGGGATAGGAAAGATAAAGTACTAAGAGGGGAGGGGTGAATCAGTACCCTCAAAAACTTTTACTGAATAGACAATATGCAATAGTATTGTTTATCTAACTAACCGATTCCATTGTTTGTAGCATACATTCAAATAACTTTACAAATGAAAATGTGCATGAAAACAAATTACAATAAACCATTCATAAAATGTAACACATGACACAAGTATTTTGGTTATGTAGAAACCCTTGTTAGAAGGTAAAAACTATGTTGGGGATGACACCCACAAATCCTTCACTACTGTAGTAAATAAAGTATGTCCGTTAAGGCGATAAGTGTGATCACTTCTAGTGATCTTACCCTGTTAGGAGTAACAATAAGATCGATTAGATCTACCTTGTGAAAGGATTTTAGTAACACCAATTAAGTGTGCACTCGGTTAAGATATTTACAATAGACTATTAAGTCTACTCTATTAGGAGATTTATAATCCTTCTATAATGGTTAGAAGATAATAGAAAATATATGTAAATTGAAAACTTCAACTTGTCTAAATCAGATCTATGATATACTAAATAAATATCACCTTGATGTGTAGTAAACTGCTCTCTATTCTACTAGGTAGCCTTGTATATTTCTAAATAAACTGAATACTATTTCTGATGTCTACTTATTCATGCAAACCCTTGCCTAAATTCAGATGTCCTGATAGGTAGCTACTGCTTTATGATATCCTTTTCATGTCGTTGATGATATGTCAAAATGACATCAATTACAATTTGAATAAGGTAAAATAGTAGTATGTCGAAATGAATAGTGTGATAAGGGGAAATATGAGATCTACTTCTAAATCCAAATTCCCAAAGAAGAGATCCAAATTGATCAACCAAAAGGTTAATGCACAATTGAATCAATCTATGGAGAATATGAATGAAGGAGAAAACCTTATATTTCACTATGAAGAGTATATGCTTGAAATCTGAAATAAAGGAAAGGCAAATACTAACCTCAAAATAGGGCAGATCTGGAAAATGCTAATTTCTGGTGTCTGTGTGCAGTTTCGGGCAATTCTGGAACTTATTTTAGACTAAAAATGTCAAGACGGAGAAAACCCAAAAAACTTTTATCTTTATGATAGTAGGTAGTCTTTGACCCCGATAAAAGGTCAAAGACTACTTCAGGATTTTGAAGGTCATCCTTGACTTTGTTTGCAGATCTTGAAAGTTCATCGAAAAGGGTATCCAGATCCAAGCTCTAATCCACATTCATGTACCTGTACCTACAAGAAAAAGAGGTTTTTTCTTGTTTGGATGGTGGATTTTCCTTGGTCAAACCCCAATTTGGAATCAACCTTGAAATTGAATTGAATTGTAATATGCATAAACAAAGTAAATTGAACTATTCACCTTGCTTATGTTGAAGTCCTTGTAGAGGATTCGAATCCTTGAATCCACAAGTAGGGATGCTCCAATGAAGGTAGAAGTATGTAGGATGTCTCAAATCAATGGCATCTGATCTTCAACACCAATCTTGAATAGATCTTTGCATAGGAATAAACTTGGATGAATGTGGATGGAGAAATCTTCAAGGGGGCTCCAAAGAGATTGAATCCTTCAATGGCTAACAATGGATATCCTTGATGAATGAATTCTTGAACACTTGAATGCTTGCTTGCACTTGAGAGCTTGATCACACAAGACTTGGTTGATAATGGATTGATGAAATGAGAGAGGAAGGCCTCCTTTTATAGTGAACTAGGGCACAATCTTCTAAAGGGGCCACCTTGGAGAATTAAATCCCAATTAGGTCCTAACCTTTAGAAATATACCTAGATTAAATGCATTTAAGGAATTACCATTTTGAAACCCGAAATGGCCAACCCAAAGGCGGAAAAAAGAAACTGTCTGAAACCTGACATCCAAAAATCATAAGACCTTGAAATTTGAACCCTGGGTCAAGGACAAGGTAGACCCCATCCTAGGTCAGGGTTGAGGTCATCACTGACCTAGGTGAGGGTCTAGGTTATCTTTGACCTTGAGGTCAAAAACCCTAGGACCTCAATCTAGAATGCTAGGAAATGTAGAAATATAGGTGAAAACAGGTGGAGAGAGAAGCAAAACGGGGGAAAAATCCAACTCCATGTAAAGACCCGATCAAGGTTCTTAACATGACCCCAAACCATTTACTCAGAGGGCTAAATGCTCTTAACATGGAAGTGATTCCATTTTAAGATGATACACAATTATATAGAAAATTGCTTTGACTTAATTAGGTTTACAATATCTTAGAAAACCTAAGATCTACGGTGTACAAAAATAACATAGATCTAACTATTACATAGGAATCATCATAATATTTAATAATTACATCCATAATAAATATGCCTCGATCTTGGTAAAACATTTTATGGATCCGTGTAAACCATTTTCATAGATAAATGTGTCTTGTTGATTACTATGATGTTTCCTGAATAACTCGGTAAACACAAGATTCTCAGTTCAGTGAATAACCTAATGCTCGATGTGTAGAATGCTCAGTGTTCACTGACTTGGTTCTTGGTATACTCTAATACTCGATAAACATACTTGGTACTTGGTTAAACCTGTATCCATTTAGCTTTCAGTTCTGCCTTGTGACTACTCAGTATGAAGGCTTTGTAAGTTCAATTGACTAGCTTCTATAGCTTCTTATTCCATCCTTTACCAACTGATCAGCTTAGATTATAACTGACTGATCTAATTGATACTAATGGCAACATCTAATGCTGAAATAGAGATAACATGGATGAATGTGGGTAAATCATCCCTATTAAATCTAACCCCCATTGATAAAAGGGCCAAGGTGTAGTCATCAGATGTAGTTCTTAAGCTAGCACATGAATCAAGTTTCCATGGTATTGAAATTTTTGACAAGTCTTCGCAAAGTGGCATGCATATTTCTCTATAGAAGGCCAATAATATCATATCCTAATAAGTTTCTTTGCTAAGGTTAACCCATTCGAATGTGACCCAAAGATTCTTTCATGGATTTCTTGTAACACTAATATTGATTCCTCCTTCTCTAAACACCTTAAAAGCATTTCATCTAGACTTTTGTGATACAATGTCAGATACAAGGGTGTAACAAGAGGCTTGTCTTATGAAATTTCTTTTTTGGTTTCATGGATCGATACCAAGGTGAGTCATGTCCCGCTAATAATAAAATGGTGTGGGGATGGGAAGGGTCAAATGTGGGTTGTCCCACTTCTTCTACCAAGAATTCATACCTTATGCTTTGATCTAGAATTTGGAGGAGTGAAGCCAATGTAGCCATGGCATATGCTACTTTGTTCTTGTCTCTCGGCACTTTCTCAAATGTGATCAATTTGAATTATTTTTTGAGATCTTCTATAATGTTTTTTTAAGGTATAAATTTGTCATCTTTGGTTTGATACTCATCATTTATCTGATTAATGACTCATTAAGAATCCCCATATATCTACAATTTTATCACATTCTATTCCAAGGCCAATTTGATTCCAATGACTAATGCATCATATTCAGCTATATTGTTTGTACATGGGAATAGTAGCTTGTATGATTTAGGGATTATTGATCCTTGGGGAGTAATCAATATTATTCCCGCTCCTGAGCCATGTTGAGTATAAGAGCCATCAAAGTATAATTTCTAGGTTTTTGCTTCAACATTGACTATCTCTTAATCTGGAAATTCTACTTGCATAGAATGTTCATCTTCTAATGGTGACTCTACTAGTTGGTCTTCTATCATTTGGCCTTTGATTTCCTTTCTATCCACATACTCTATATCAAACTCGCTCAACACCATGACCCATTTGGCCAATCTTCTCATCAAAGATGTTTTTCTTAGAAGGTAATTTAGTGGATTAATTTTTGCTATGAGTCTGATTTTATGAGATAACATATAATGTCGTAGATTTTGAGAAACAAAAACTACCACATAACATGCTCTTTCTATGAAATTTTAATTCAACTCATATTTTACCAAGGTTATTCTTATGTAATAAATGGCCTTTTCTTTTCCATTTTCATCTTCTTGAGCCAAGAGTGCTAAAGCATGTTCTTTCACTAAAATGTACAAAATCAAGGGATTTCCTCTTATTGGATACATCAAAGTAGGTGGCTTCATCAAGTACTTTTTAAGTAATGTGAAGGATTCTTCCAACTTATCATCCCATCTAAATATTGTGTCCTTGTGGAGGAATTGAGTAAAGAATGGCACTTTTTCGCTAATTATGATATGAACTTTCTAATTGACTGGATTTTCCCTTTAAGTGATCTCATTTGGCTTATATTTATAGGTTCCCCCATTTCTATTATTACTTTGACTTTCACGGGGTCTACCTTGATTCCTTTAGCCAAGACTATGTACCCTAGCAATTTTCCTGATTGTACTCCAAAGGCACATTTCTTTGGATTGAGTCTTACTTTGAACTACTCCAACCTTGTGAATTTTTTCTCTAGAATAGGTAAATTTTCTTCCCTTGAGTGGGATTTTTCAAGTATGTCATCCACATAATCTTATATAAATTTATGCACCATATCGTGAAATATGGTAGTCATGGCTTGTTGGTATGTTGCTCCTGCATTTTTAAGACCAAAGGGCATAACATTCCAACAAAATGTCCCCCATGCACATGTAAAAGTTATTTTGTCTTAATATTTAGGTACAATTTTGATCTGGTTATAGCTACCAAATCCATCCATGAGAGAGAACATTAAGTGACCCACCGTTAAATCCACTATAGCATCTATACTTGGTAAAGGAAAGTCACCCTTCGAACATGTGAGGTTGAGATCTCAGAAATCCATGCAAATTCTAATAGACTTGTCTTATTTTGAAATAGGTACAATGTTTGATATCCACTTGGGATAGTTGATTTCTCTTATGAATCCCACTTTTAATAATTTTTCTAATTCCACTTTGACAAGAAGTGCTATGTGTGTATGCATTTTCTCAACTTTTGTTTGACTAGTCTCACTCCTTTGATATTCGAGTGATGCATTATCAAGTTTGGATCTAGTCCCGACATTTCATCATAGGATAGCACAAAATTCACTTGTCTTTCTTTGAATAATTTTATGAACTCCTCTTTTTCTTCACTTGATAAGGATGTTGCTAGATGTATAACCCTTGGCTTTGATTTTGATCCAATGTTGATCTTTTCTGTTGGTTCTATCAAAATAGGTGACCTCTCTTCGTAATGTTTGGGAAAAGTATCCAACCTCTCTTCCTTAGGTGCCTCAATTGGGTTTTCACCTTTGGAAACATTCTTTATTTCTTTCTCTTTTTGATCTAATGTTGCCACCTTGTGGTTTTCACCATTAGACTCTTTCAATTTCTAATTTTTTCCTCTTATTTCCGAACTAAGAGATTGGATACTTCCCTTCATCATTTCTTCATGATATTCATTGGTAGAAGAAGGTTCAATTGCATTTAGGTATTGGGTCACATATTCATCATTTAGGAACGTGGGAAGGGTATTTGGTTCTAGGGAATCCCATTCAATGAGTTCTAGATATACAAGGGATAAGGGATCAATGTTTTGATTTGGGTCAATGGCACTTAGGGACATGACTTCGTTATATGGTTAATACATTGTATCACTTAATTCAATAACATGTGCTTCTTCTAAGTGTTCTAGAGAACTCAGGTCAAAATCCTCCTCACTTGAATCCTCTCAGGTTTCTAGTGGGTAAAAATCTCTTGGATTAAACCTAGTGCTAGATCCTTCTATTGTAGGTATCCATGATGGTACATAGGGTTCTCCTACCAATTGATTTTCTTTAGCTTCTTGATTTGGTACACTTTCTCGACCCTCTTGATTAGAACTTGAAGCTTGGTTAGAACTTGATCCTAAAGTTATTTCTTTTTCTTTTCCTTTGTTAGGAGCATAAGTGTTAACTACATCTACTTCTTTATCTTAGCAAGATTCACTTGATAATGAATCCCACTCCCATCTATTTGAATCTTCATCACTTTGTGAGTCTAATTGTAAAATTTTGTCATATACCATGGGGTGTCTCTTTTAAGTGTATCCTTGTTCAAGATACCCCAATCCTGACTTCTCCTTACTATCCCTCCATGACATTTATATTGGCTCAATTAACCCTTCATTTCTTTTACTTAAAGGACCTTGTCCTTTATAACCCATCTTTTGCATAATTTGGAAATCTTTTCCATATTGATGAGTAGGGATGCTAATGTTTTGGACTTGTTTCTCATGAGCACTTGACTCCTCATTTTTATATAACCATTTCATAATTTCATTATCCTCTTCATCTATGGATGAAGAAGTACTAGCCCTTCCAAAATGGTCATTGTATTTATGAGGTGGATGTAAGCTAGAAGTTTTTCCATGGGAATTTGGAGATAATGGTAGATCCATGATAGATAAATAATTTTCTCCCACACCTTTTTGTTTGATTTTGCATTGTTTTTAAAAGTTCATCATGGTATCCATTTTTTTGTAATGAGCCTCCTTGGTATGTATTTGAGTAGATTTTCTTGGTTTTCGTCTTCCTAATTAGCACTTTCCTCACTAAATTTCTCTTTTCCCTTAGTCGATGTAGCTAAGTTAGTGGGAATTTGATGGTTTTCAACAACAATGTATTCTTCCTCTATCTTTTTTTTTCCTTTTAAGGATGGAAAATATTTTGAACTGTGTCCTTGTTCTATCCTTATCGATGTAGAGCCTTCTGCATTATGAGGGACCAATGAATCATTTGTGGGTTTAATGTTATTACAATACTGGAATGGATTCAAATCTCCACTCACCATGAATTCTTGTCCCATATATGGAAATTTTAAGTATTGATGGTACGTAGAGGGTATCGCTTGCATTTCATGTATCCATGGCCTTCCTAGTAGGATGTTATAGGTCATTTTTAGATCTAGGACTTGACAAATGGTCTCTTTCTACATAGGACCTACTTAGATGGGGAGGACTATTATTCCTTTGAAAGCTCTTGTTTCATCATCATAAGCTTTGATGGTTATTTTTCTCTTAGGGTCAATAGCTTCCTCAAAATACCCTAAGTCTTTGATAAGGTTCAATGTGCAAATATTTAGGCTGGCTCCTCCATCAATGAGGAGTCTCTTAACCCTATGCTTATGGATCAAAACCTCGATATGCAATGGAAAGTTTTGTGGATGATTTAAGGACATAAAATCTTTCCCATAAAAAGACAAACAATGAGGTGTGACTAGGTTCCTACCATATTTTGGAATTTGTCCACATCCAAATTCAAGGGCACATTGGTTTCAACAAGGGATTTTTCCAATATCTCTTTGTGAGTAGGTGAAAGTTTGAGCAACTCCAAAATAGAAATTTGTACAGGAGTCTGTTGCAATTGAACTACCAAATTGTATTGTTTTGATGAATGGGATGTTTGATTAGGTAGAATTATTCTAGGGGTACCTCCTTGTAGAGTGATTTTAGATGCTTGCCCCCTAGTCACAACATTATATGTTTCTTCCTTTTGTTTTTATTTCACCACAATCAAATTGATTGTATTTTCACAACCACTTAAGGAATTTATGGTATTGTCATAAGCGGGGGCAAATTTTACCTTTTCATTACCCCTTTTGAAATTTTGGTTGGAATTCGATGTTTCCCCATTTTTGTGATTCAAGAAAGGGTTCTTAAAATCCATGTGGTCTTCATTATTTTGAGGTCCTTCCACATTTATGGTACCATCATCAATTAGGTCTTGCACTAAATTCTTAAGCTTCATGCATTCATTAGTTTTATGTCCCTTGTTTCGATGATACTCACAATGGTGTACATCATTCCACCATATGGATTTAACTTGAGGTTCATATGGCATTGATTCAGGTAAAACAATGATTTTTTTGGCCACAAGAGTTCTCAAAGCATTTTCCAAAGGTTCCCCTAGGAATGTGAATTTCTTTCTTTGAAATGAAGGGAAGAAAGGTTTAGGCTTGTTTGCATTCTAATTATTGAAAGGATTATTGTTGTTGTTGTTTTGTTGAAAGGAGCCTTAGTCATTTGATTAACATTATGTGTTTGATTTGACCCGCTTGATAAGTTAAAAGGAGTAGCCTTTAGGTTGTGTGATTCTACAACCCCATCATTCACAAGGTTCTTATTGGTGTTTTAAACCATAACCTTGGTTTATCATTGTTGTTATTGGCTCCTTTGTTATTATTATAATTATTTAAGTTATTGTTATTGTTGGTGTTGATGTAACCTTTGTTTTCTTCAAATAGTTTAATCTCTCCTCGTTTTACCAACACTTCTTCAATTTTTATCTAGTTTTCAATGATCTTCTCAAATGTGGGGGGACATTGAAGTTAGAGTCTATAGTTTGTCTCTATGTTTAGGTTGTTCATGAAGATCTCCATCTTTTCTTTTTCAATTATACTTCGTGTGTGTCGTGCAAAAATTGTTCTCCATATTTGGAGAAACCATAGAAAAGACTCACCATATCTTTGTTTTGTGTCGCATAGGTTGAGCATGGTGATTTTGTGCTCTATGTTATATGAATAGTGAGTCACGAATTTGGAGGCTAGCTCTTCAAATGTTTTAATTCCTTGTGGAAACTTAGAAAACCACTCCATGGCTTGGCCTCCCAGGCTTCTTGGAAATAACCTCATTAAATAGGTAGTGTCGTGCATGAACTCTATTCTCAAAGCACAAAGTTCTCTTGGATGGTCTTGTGGGTATGATTTACCTATGTATTTCTCATTTATAGCAAAGACCATGTTGGGTGGTAAAGGTACCATAACCAAATTTTGATCGAATGGAAATGGGCATAAAGCCTCAATGGAAAAGGGATTTGGTTCAACCACTTTCTTCATGGTGTCGATTTGTGCTTGAAACATTTTGAGTTGTTTATTCATCATACCTAAAGGATTCTTCTCTTCCTCATCTTTATTTAATGTTGTGATATCATAATCATGAGGAATTTTGACGCCTAATTGTGCTAAGTTAAGGAAGTATCTTTCCTTATTTCTTTTTTAAAAAATTTCCATTATCTCAAGGAATTCGGGATCTTGGGCAGCCCTATTGGCTCTTTCTTTGGTTGTTTCCTTCGTCCCTTGGTTTTCTTGGTTATTTGTTCCTTTGTTCATTTCTCCTTGATCTTCATCATCTCCCCTATGAAGATAGTCATAAAATTTGACGTTTAGTCATTGGATTGACTCTTTCTTCAAATAGGTTTGGGAGACTATCCTCTTGTTCTTGAGTTTAGATAAAAGGAGTTTGAAATAAAAATTTGGGGACCTCTTGTGTTATGCAAGTGTCATCTTCTTGTAAGGATATCTTTAATTTATGTAATCGTGTAAAAACACACATCAACAAAAGTTTGATTCGAATTGATTTTCCCCAAATTTGGTGATTGTTCTTTAAAGAAGATATTTAAAAATGTAAGATGATTTTCAATGGATGTTTCTCACTTGTTATATGTATCTTCAAAAAAATCAAACACAAGTACACTTTCCTTTTTAACCCTCTAAACACAAAGTGTTTGAAATGTATTGAATGTTATCATGGGTTTTTGAACAATAAGTAACTCCAAGCAATCTACCTGTTTGTCAAATTGGTTCGTAAACATGGTTCTAAATAGGTAGTATTTCTAAGTTAACAAGGTACTAGTAATGATTCCGGTCAAAATAAATACCAAGTTCCATCCCACAAAATTAGGGGCTTCCCACGACTGGTATATCGGAGTTTTGTGCAATCCTGAAGGACTAATAGAGGAAGTTCGATACTTGATATCCTTTTGTCATTCACCCCATTAAGGATGAATTCATTTTATTTTATAGTGGGTTGGATTATTATGGAAAAGAAAATTGTTTCCCACTTTGGGTTGTCCCTTTCATCGGCCTTGTTAAGGAAAATTCTCGGGAGGCAAGCCCACTATAGTCTAACATGTTCATTTAAAATGAATAAATGAAATAAAGAGATAGGTTTGGGAGTTTGATTCACCAAAAGGTGAAGAGCATATCCCTACTATTCCTTCACTCCCAAGAATAATTAACAATGTTCAATTAACCAAGCCCTCTAAACTAATTGGAATCAAGTATTTCTACTTTCCTCCACAAACAATAGGCTTTTAATTTTAGTGCTTGTTTATTACTTAGCCTTTCTTTTAATCAAGAAACTTGGTAGGTTTGGCATTTTGATTCACTTGAAAAGTGAAGATCATAGGCCTATTACCAAATTTCTCAAACAATAATAAGCTTGTAATTACTAGATTCAAAGTGAAAATGCCACAATTTAAGAAAAGTTCACTAAAACTTGAAGGCTTACCTTATTTTGAAGCTAGCAAAGGCTAGGGGCATTTTTTATTGAAATTTTCATTATTTCACTCACCTAGTGGCGATTGTTCTAGCTCCTTTGCCTCCTCTTTGAAATTATTAGTCCAACACAACCAAGAAAAGTGAAGAAACAAGCAAAATTGAACTTTAAACCTTTTGTTTTCAATCTTAACAAAAAAAGGCATAAAGATCCAATTTAAGGATACAAATTTTGATTTATAAGCATCAATTATTTGCAAATAGCATTCCTAATACTTACCTTCTTGCTTGGAATCCTCTAAAACATTGTTGATGTGGTTGATGTTCTTGTTATACACTAAGTTTTTACCCTTATCTCAAGCTCTTGTAGTCTTGATAACCTAGTATAACATGGGAATCATCTCCAGGTTGTGGGACCTATGCTAACTGAGATGAGACCTCTAGGTTCTAGGCCGGTTCCTCTTGGATAATCACCCTAATTTGCTTTTAGACATGAAAATTAAATCTTTTGAGGGAAAGGGATAGAAGGAATGCTTGTAAGGGAAATGACTGAAAGCAAACTACCTACTAGGTGATGCACCGAAATGATGGTATGAATTGCAGCATAAAAGATGGATTCAATGAACAAACTTAGGTCTAGGAGATCACAACTTACTGAATAAGCTTACATAAGTGTTTCATATAAGGGGTCTACAAATAAAAGAGGGTATTCAGGGAAAGAGAGATTCTTTCACAAACAATAACACTCTCTAGATTAGGCAACAATCTATGACCTGCAAACAAACATTCACCTCTGCAACTAGGTATAGGAATGAGACAAGACTGTTAAGGGGTTGTAGTATACCCACAAAAGCATTCACATCAAATCATCCACAAGAATACACAAAATTACAGAAAGAAAGAGGGACCAAGAACCCTAAGGTATCATTGAGAAACATATAAATACTGAATTCGTTAAGAGATAACTCACACAAGAAGGCATGGGGACATGAGAAATGTCACAAAATATCTTCAATATCTAAATTATCAATGAGAAGTTACAGAATGTAGAAAACCAGAGGACAAAAAGATGTCACAGATAGCCTTCTAAGAAAAGATATCTTTTCTCTTTACAAAATATGAACTCTAAGCTTCAAAAGCTCCAAAAACATTATATACATCTCCTCTTGCACGCAGGCAAGAGAAAAAATCTCATTAGGGTTACATAAATCTGCATAAAATAATCCAACCCTAAACTTGTCATTTCTGATCATAAATGTTCATGAAAGTATCTCAACCGATCAGATATGTCTTGAGTGCCCATCCCTGTACTAAATCTACCTGCAGACAAAGAGCCTTGATCCAACTACCCCTCTACAAGTCAGGCCATCATGAATGCTCAAATCTGATACTCTTAGAAAGTAAGAATCCACTGAGAATAGCTGCCCAGATCTTTTCCTCATCTATTCCAACTGCAACCGCCCCTGAAAACATAAATTCTGAGCTACCCGCGCTTGCAAATGATTAATAGGAACAAACAGAAGAAAACCCATGAAAGATACTGCAATCCCCTTTTGAAAAAGTCAAATGCCACATCATAGCAACTTGGACCAATAAAAATTGGCCACCTCAGCAAACGGACCCACAGAAGTCAAAAGAAATCCGGCCCCTTGCATTGGATGGTGGTCACATGATCGCATGGGATCGGAAGATCCCATGCGGTTATGCGACCACCGTTGGATCTTCTTGCGACCAAGAACTAGGCCCAAGGAAATATTAAAAGGCCAGGACGTAGGAAGCTTAGGAAAATAAATGGGGACCCCAGTGACAAACCTTAGTCGCATGATCGCATAGCATGAAAATGACCTATGCGATCATGCAACAAACCACTTAAAGAGAACAAGGGGTCACAACCTTCGAGCACATGGGTTTTGTGGCTAAGCGGCTTGAAAGGGTAAATATTAAATTAGGATGGGCCATGGGTATTTTAGGGGATCATGGGGTTCAAATGGTCACACATGAATTTTAATGGCCTTCAAATCAGAGAACTAAACAATTGAACAGGCGTATAATCATGGGAATTTTTGAGGGGGCTAACACAGGATTAAAAATGCCAGACAGAGTAGACCAGGCCAAATTGCATAGGATGGGAAATTTGGGTAAGAGTTCTCTTTGTTGATTCTTTTTGTTATGGCCTTGTCTTCACTGTTATTTCGTGTCTCTAGTTTTTTTACTTTTCTATGTCCTACCATCAGAAAAAACATAGAGAACACATTTCCAACTGTCAGATTTATCAAATTATAAAAACAGTCAAAAGTGCAACATAAATGCTTAAATACATTATTTAAAACTTTGAATGCACAGCAGAATAATTTAAATGCGTAGAAACAAAATTTAAATGTGTTGTTTTATAAATCAAATGTAAATAAAGAAAGTATTAAAGGCGCAACAAGATTGTTTGGATGCACTCCAGAATTAGGAGAAAACACTGAAAGAAAAGAAGATAGAAGATAGAAAGTATCAAATGCGTTGATTCATTGTGTAAATGTGCAAAACTTTAGCTCAGATGCATTGTTTCGGGCCTTGAATACACTACAAGAATGCTTGGATGCACTGCAAGAACTCTTAAATGTGCAACTTCACCTGTAAAATAGAATTGTTAAGTAGAAAATCCTAGCATTTTAGCAAATTTTCTGAATTTTAAACAAATGAGGCCTAATGCCCCACGATGGGTGCCATTTTGTGTAATAATAAAAGTACCTTCATAGAGTTAGCTTGATAATAAATGATCAAATAAACTAAATTACCACAATTAATGAGCTATTTAATGCAAATAAAACTAATAAACACCCTATAGATCTCTATATAAGTATGTTAATGATAAGCTCTCAACAAGCCTCCATTAGTGATAGCCTTAAAGTGAGAAAGAAGCTAAATGATAACAAATTCAAGAATATTTCAAAGAAACTATACTCAAATTATACTAAAATATCTTTTCTAGCTTAAAAACTCAAGAGGTTTGATGCAATTCTCAAATGTGTGGATCATTTTCTCCTGATTTTAGCCTTGCTTTTATAGATTTTGCAAGCATAGCGGGTGGAGTTGAGTTAATCATCATTGAGTTTGAGTTAGGTCCATGGTTTCACCTTTAGGGATAATTTAAATGATTTGTCCTCAAAGCTTGGGACAAAGAGATAAAATGAGTGGTCAAGATGCTCTCACCTTATGAGTGATTGAGATTTGATTTTAGTTTGATCCATGTGACCCCAATCCTTAATTCCTATTGGTTGAGGTATTTTCCTTCCATGTGTTGGGTGAGGGAAAATGGGGATTAATTAATTGAATTTAATTGATTTTTTTAGCCATGCGTACCTCTTGAATGGGTTGATTTGATTTAAATTGAACTATACAATTAATTAGATTAATTACATAATTAATTGATTTATCTTGATTTAATTGATTTATTAGCTTTTGATTTTCAATTAATATTAGATTTTGGCTTGATTACAATTAATGCCTTGATTTTGCCTTAGTTGCTTACTTGATTTGATATTGACCATTTTTAGGTGATTACAGTAGGCTTGTTTCCTCTTTCAAAGCAATGATCTATAAATACATGCAAAATGAAAGAGGGTATTATCCAAAGACCAACATCACAATGAGAAGTGTGAGATGATCATCTTCATTGATTCCATGATAGAGAGAAACAAAACATTGCTACAGGAAAAGAATGGAGCAATAGAAAAATTTACATATTATTAATCAAAACAATATTTGCATATGGATCTCAACAAAATCAAAGCCCTAATTTGTATGCACATCTCATAAAATGGTATTTTCAAAGATCAAAACAGACAATATGCTACATTTTCATGTGCACAACAATGGTACAAAATCTGCATCTACAAAATCCGCATCTTCATAAACAAAATCTGCAATACAATCATCAAAAGAGCAACTATATGATGCCCTCAATAATAAAAAACAGCAGAAAGCTTGATCATTCCCATGCTATGGAAGAAATGAAGAAGGAGCAGCCATGATGCAAGGTAAAATAGAAAATTAAAAAACTTTGCAATGAAATCAGAGAAATCACTTAACTCTTCTTACATAGCACATTTGAATTCTTCTCCATGAAAAGCCAAAGCAAAGGAAAGTTTCCCCAAGCACAAACTCCCTTCCCATTCGAAATTCCCCTTAAGGCACATGCTTTTTACAAGGGATAAGTAGTTAAAAAGGTAAGGAAGTTGATTTGGGGTATGTTTCCAAAACATTTTAAAATGGGGTTTTTTTTTAATATTTATTTTATAAACATAAATGAGGTATATGTCAAAAGCACATGCTTTAAATATTCATAAAATATTGCTTAAGAGAAAGGAGAAATTAAGAGGGAAAATAGGGACTTTCATTAAAAGAAATTAAAAAATATTTTAATGAAAGTCATTTTTATGGGCAAGATTAGAAATGTAAACATGACCCCTAAACACCTAGGTTTTGGTATTTGATAATATTTTTCTTATCAAGTCTTATTAGGGGTCATTATTAAATGAGACATTTTAATGTAAAATCATGCATATTTTATATTGTAAAATATTTGACAAGTGATGTTTTATAAATCATCTTGTCCAAATATTACCTACCAAGGCATGATTAGAGGAATTAGGTGAGATTTGATTTTGAAATAGTAAGTTTACTAAGGTGTAAATTATGAAAATCTCCCACTTTCACCACCTTTAGGGGAGGTTAAGTCACCTAATTTTGGACAACATATCCCATGGACCTAAATGCAGATTTTGCTCCTATTCAATCCTAGATTTGGTGGAGGCAGTCATGGGATTCCAGATTTCTTGGAGATGCAATTTTCTACCTGTCACCTATTTATACCTCTCACATTTTGTGATAGAGGCAGTTCTTGCATCCTATCTCACTGTGAGATGTGAATGTTTGTATCTCCTGGAGAAGCATATTGTATTTTGGCTCCATTTGATTGAATACATAGCAGTTATCCTTCTTGTTCTTATTGTTTTCTAAGTTGCTTGGTGAGTCTTGTATCAATGTTATTGTGATTAAAGTTAATCCTTTACTTGGTATATTGTTTATTTAAATACTCAGAAACACATTTTGTTACCTAAAGTCCTAATTTGTGTGCATTTACAAGTATTTTGGGTTGTGGAAGTTATTTTCCCTTCTCATTTACAATTAGCACCTTATTGTTTCTAAGGGCAATATCATAATTAGGGGAAAGTTGTGGTGTTCGGGTTATGTTTAAATCACATTGTGAGTTTGTTTGCACTTTGTGGGTCTATTCAAGTTTGGTGAATCACCCTAGTTTCATTTCACGTTAATGCACATTTCTCTCCCCCTTTCCTTCAAAGTTTAGTTAGTTTTAGGTGATTCAAGGTAAGCCACCCCTTAACCCGGAGGTCTACTTTCTCATAGGTCACCCACAACTTGAAAGGAGTCCCATGTTTCATAAGATTTCTAGGTTTCATACTTAGCCTCCATAAGTACAATCCTAAGTGACAATAATTTTTGGCACGCCCAGTGGGACAATGATGATTCCCATCATTCAATGATATTTTGGTGCGATTCTCAATGCAATCAGCCTTTGGAAGCAGTTTTCCGAACACCATGGTGACTCTGAGCAAAAATCTACTGGTTTAATCAATCCAAGTGTTGGTAAGTTTCATAAAAAATCTATTTAACCAGCTATCTAATGAATAAGAATGTCTATTTCTAATGAAAATTTCTCTTACCACCCTCCATATCATGAGCAAGCTACCCATGTGCCTTCATTTCTGTCATATCAATCTGGCCAAGAAGCTGTATGCAACCAAAATAGCCTACCAATAGCAAATTATCAGCATGCATATGAACCACCATACCCTCCCACCCCACAACAAGCATCCTGGAAGCATGCCTATGAACCACCCTATGAAGGTCACCATTACAATCCTCGGAATCAGTCCAACACCAATTCAGCTATGAGCTCCAATGATTGGTTGACAAATTTTCAAGATGAAATGATGTATTTAATAAGACAATATGTGGAGATGGTGGCCCAAAAAAAAGAGTTCTCAAGGTAACTAGAGGACAAGATGGAAACCCATGAGCAAAACCTTGAAGAAAAGAACTAGCGGATCTTGACACGAGAAAAGGTCTATGAAGAAAAGCTTGAAGAATATAGAGAATTAGTAAGGGTCATCCATCTAGAAGCTGCAAAAAATGAAGAGGATCTCTGAAAAGAGTTAGTAGAAAATGATGAGTTTCATGATCATGAGCTATGGCTCTTGGCTGCTACTGCTGACAAGTACTGAGAAGCCAATAAGATGCTATAGAAGGAGGCTCAAGAATGTAGAGGTAATATTGAGAAAGTGTATGAGTCTCATGTTTTTGTTAAACAAAATCATGAGGTAGCAATTGAATTATTTGATGAGATGCCTAACTTTATTGAAGAGGACAACACTCTTGAAGTTTCATCCTTGACTAGTGTTAGCCAGTAAGATGAAAGTGCCCCTGATTCAGGGGTTGTTCCCATCATGCAAGAAAAGGAGGATTTCCAAGGTTGTACTCAGGTAAGAAGGGACTCTCCTGCACAACAAACTGAGAATCTAGATGATGAACTTTCATTTTGGGATAATCTCGAGATATTTCTCTCTAGTACTAATGTCTCTCCTCCATCTCATGAGCAAGAAAGTGAAGAGCGTCAGGTATTAATCCTGGTGAAAGTTAAAACTTATCAAGATCAAGGAGACTTATTCCTAAAAGATTTTTTATTTGATAATGATAATAGAAATAAGATGCATGCACTAACTAAATTGGCAAGTGATGAACAACATGAGTATGGAAGCCATCTAGACACAATAATGATATGTGATAACTCAAATGTGGATTGTATGTTGGAAATGGTTCAGCAATCATGCATGGACTCAAGCATAGCTTAGATGAAACAATTTTATGAAGGAGGTAAGGTGGTGGTAGCTCATAAAAGTACAGAAGATAGAACACATGATGCAACTCAGGTGCCAAAGATTAGAGCAATTCCAAGCCTAGTTCCACAAGGGGTTGTCCTATTAGGTATTTAGCCCAGATCAAAGCCTTTGAAGCATCTTCTCATCAGGTTCCAATTACAGATGGTGTTGGTGCTCTAGAGTTGGTTAAATTATCTCAACCTCTTAGGATCATTCCTTCTTATGATCTATATGAAGAGGTTAGTAGTTTTGGTCATCTTTTGCAAAAGACAGTTCTATATATTCTGGAAGGCATTTTTGCGCCTCGGGTTCTTCTATCTTTTGTCATGTGTATAATGTGTTGTATCTTAGTGAGTAAGGGGAGCTATTTTAATCATCCAGTGAATGGTTTTGTCTGACCAGTTTTGATACTAGCTAGATTAGGGTAGAGTAGAGTTTTTGTGTTCTCTAAGTGTTGTAGGCACAAGTGTATTTTAGTTTAGTTGTTGTTTCCAGCTTTCAGTGTATTTTAGTAATAAGTCTGAGACATATTGATGCCATCCTTCAAGCCTCTTCAAGCAAGCATCAGTGATTGGTAATAGTGAGTCAAGTGCCCACTGATACAAACCATCAATACTCACATGTTGAGTCCCTCAGATTCATACCAATTTGTCTTAGGCACTGAGTGCTTTTGTTTCAGAAGGAGCTCTTATGTTTTCAATTTTGAGCCAAGTTCTTCAATGGGTGCTAGGGGACTCCATGCCCAATGGATAGCAGAAAGGAAATCGGTCAAGAGGTACTTAGCAGGAAAGCACTCAACTAAGGTCGCCAAAAATGTTACCACTTTTTATGTTCATTCAAATTGGTTGATATTGTTAGCCAAATTACTAGGTGAGCTTGCTAAGATACCCTAGTTTTTAATTATTAATGATCTAGAATAGATTTGAGTTCATTTCTTGAGCTAAATTGAAAATGCATGAAAATGAAAGAAAAGAAAATCAGTTATCCAATGGAATGAAATGGCATACATATATTGGATCATATATAGAATTGAAGCATGAGCGACAAGGATGTGCAGAAAGGAAAGTAAAGAAAATCATATGAGTTCACACAAACTGTGAGCATAGCCTTCAATAATCTATGGATACATGTACCCTACATACGTAAATACAAATAGATAATGGGGTACAGGTCATTTCCTAATTGAAAGAAGAATGTTGAGCTCACTCCAACCCCTGACTTTCTCCAAAGCCTGCATGATGAAGATAGCTTAGATCTACTAGATCTAAGCAATAATTGATATTTAATGACCTATCTATATCTACAGTTATGCATGTACATGTATATCCATAAGATACCAAAGTAAACCATGCTCAAAGGTTAAACTCAAATGATGCATGAAGGAGGGGTACCATGTTTTTCTTAACTTGTTTGTTCCATGTGCAGGTACAGAAGAAGTTGTGATATTGTTTTTTACCCTTTCTCAAACAATAGGAGGCCTTCAAGGGTACCTACCACAAACCACCTTTGAAGGACAACTGTGTCTGAACAAAAAACACTTATGAAGATGTTGTATTCCAGAAAATGGACAGTCAATGGAGCAACAGTACTCAATAGAACATTCAAAAAAGAAAGAAGGCATGCATCATAAACTATAACTCATGCATGAAGAAGCCAGAGGCAAGCATATGATAAAAAGAAACATGGTGAAGCTAATACAATATGATTGTGCATTACGATCAAGCATCCAAGACAATCACGTAGATGCATCATGAATAGAGAAGGTATGATCACAAGTGCATAATAGTAGGCTTCTTTCCTCTTTCAAAGAAATGATCTATAAATACATACAAAATGAAAGAGGGTATTATCCAAAGACCAACATCACAATGAGAAGTGTGAGATGATCATATTCATTGATTCCATGATAGAGAGAAACAAATCATTGCTACAGGAAAAGAATGGAGCAATAGAAAAATATGCATATTCTTAATCAAAACAAAATTTGCATATGGATCTCAACAAAATCAAAATCCTAATTTGTATGCACATCTCAGAAACTAGTATTTTCAAAGATCAAGATATAAAATATGATACATTTTCATGTGTATCTCTCAAAGAAAAGGGTACAACAATGGTACAAAATTTGCATCTACAAACTATGCATCTTCATAAACAAAATTTACAATACAACCATCAAAAGAGCAGCTATATGATGCCCTCAATAATAAAAAATAACAACAAACTTGATCATTCCCATGCTATGGAAGCAAAGAGCAGAAATAACACTTCCAAATCATTGAAGAAATGAAGGAGCAGCCATGATGCAAGGTAAAATGGAAAATTAAAAAACTTTGCAATGAAATAAGAGAAATCACTTATCTCTTCGTACATAGCACATTCGAAGTCTTCTCCATGAAAAGCCAAAGCAAATGAAAGTTTCCCCAAGCACGAACTCCCTTCCCATTCGAAATTCCCCTTAAGGCACGTGCTTTTTACAAGGGAGAAGTAATTAAAAAGGTAAGGAAGCTGATTTGGAGCATGTTTCCAAAACATTTTAAAATAGTTTTTTTTTAATGTTTATTTTATAAACATAAAGAAGGTATATGTCAAAAGCACATGATTTAAAGATTTTTAAAATATTGCTTAAGAGAAAGGATAAATTAAGAGGGAAAATAGGGACTTTCATTTAAAGAAATTAAAAAATATTTTAATGAAAGTCATTTTTATGGGCAAGATTAGAAATGTAAACATGACCCCTAAATACCTAAGTTTTGGTATTTGATAATATTTTTCCTATCAAGTCTTATTAGGGGTCATTATTAAATGGGATATTTTAATATAAAATCATGCATATTTTATATTGTAAAATATTTGACAAGTGATGTTTTATAAATCATCTTGTTCAAATATTACCTACCAAGGTATGATTAGAGGAATTGGGTGAGATTTGATTTTGAAAGAGAGTTTTCTAAGGTGTAAATTTTGAAAATCTCCCATTTTCACCACCTTTAGGGGAGGTTAAGTCACCTAATTTTGGACAACAAATCCCATGGACCTAAATGCAAATTTTGTTCCTATTCAGTCTCGGATTTGGTGGAGGTAGTCATGGGATTCCAGATTTCTTGGAGATGCAGTTTTCTACCCCCTCACCTATTTATACCTCTCACATTTTGTGATAGAGGCAGTTCTTGCATCCTATCTCACTCTAAGATATGAATGTTTGTAGCTCCTGGAGAAGCAGATTGTATTTTGGCTCCTTTTGATTGAATACATAGCAGTTATCCTTCTTGTTCCTATTATTTTCTGAGTTGCTTGGTGAGTCTTTTATCAATGTTATTGTGATTAAAGTTAATCCTTTACTTGGTATATTGTTCATTTAAATACTTCGAAACACATTATGTTGCCTAAAGTCCTAATTTGTGTGCATTTACAAGTATTTTGGGTTGTGGAACTCATTTTACCTTCTCATTTACAATCATCACCTTATTGTTTTTAAGGGCAATATCATAATTAGGGGAAAGTTGTGGTGTTCAGGTTAT
Organism: Chamaecyparis obtusa; assembly: GCA_027943335.1. NCBI lineage: Eukaryota > Viridiplantae > Streptophyta > Pinopsida > Cupressales > Cupressaceae > Chamaecyparis > Chamaecyparis obtusa. The sequence continues at coordinate 492,622 of BSBK01000157.1, forward strand.
GTTTAAATCACATTGTGAGTTTGTTTGCACTTTGTGGATCTATTCAAGTTTGGTGAATCACCCTAGTTTCATTTTTAGTTAATGCATATTTCTCTCCCCTTTTCCTTCAAAGTTTAGTTAAGTTTCAAGTGATTCAAGGGAAGCCGACCCTTAACCTGGAGGTCTAGTTTCTCATAGGTCAGCCACAACCTGAAAGTAGTCCCATGTTTCATAGGATTGCTAAGTTTCATACTTAGCCTCCACGGGTGCAATCCTAAGTGACAACATGCTCCGTGTGTGTGTGTGTGTGTGTGTGTGTGTGTGTGTTACAAAGAAAAATATCCAAACCAAAAATTTCTACAATCTCCTTATTGCTCCAGACCACTTGTATAGGCTCTCATGTATACCTTTATGGATGCCACATGCTATATACCTTATGGATGTCACATCTTAAGAAGCAACTCATAAATAAAGTTGAAATTTGAAGACACTAAATTTATTGAAAAGATATCCACTTCACTATCTACAACTTACACATTTGCTGAATTCCCCACCTAATTATAATGTCATTTCAATCAAACATACATTATTAATAGAGTTAAAATTTGCACATGTTCCCTAAATACCCACCTAACCAAATATAACGATAACAATGTCAATTGCAATCAAACCAAGATTATTAATAAAGCTAATATTTTAAGACACCAAATTATTTGCAACATTATATTTTTTCAATACAAAAGTGTTTATTTATTTATTTTTATTTCTTTTTTATAAAATAAACCTCATCTAATCAATAAATACTAGATAAAAAGTTAATGATCTAAAATAATAAAAAATGTCTATTTTTTCAAACTTATTTCATCAACTTAAAACTTTTTTTTAAAAGATTTTTTGTCATCTTCAATTTCATTTGGTTATTCCATAGAGAATAAGAAATCTATGCTAATGGCTTTTTAACAAAGAGTCAAGAATTGAGGAGTGTCCATTATGTAAAGGTCATTTAGGCTTGAGTTGGGCCTCATCTGTAGTAAGTATTAAGGAGTATCTATAATGCAAATGTCCTTTAAGAAATGAGTTAGGTCTCATCGCTTGTATCAAAGTTGTTCAATTTAGGATACACTCCTACCTCGTCTGTTACATCATACCTCCAAGAATTCAAACCTTAATAAATGATATAATCAAGTAACATACCATTACCTTTACTGATTTTTCTCGTTATTTGATTGAGAGGCAGAATCACTGCAATGCAATTGGCCGTTGTAATGGGCAGTAGGTATCAATCCAATCTGATTGGAAATTTCAGGGACATAACATCGAATAAAAACAAAGCTATGGGTGGGTAAGCTGTAGTCTCATTCAAGCGAGTTGGAATGTTCTTTTCCAAGCATTCCGGGTGAAAATCCCATAAATTATAAATGGGTTCCTGATGCATGTTTATCTAATTGTGTGTAGAGTGTGCCACCTCTTTTAATTCCATTCTATTTACATTTAGGTTTTGTGTCTCTTGTGTTAGCAACAACAATGGCTTTAGACATATTTGCAGCAGCAATCGTATTCTTACCCCTTGCATTCACCTCTCTGCTTTTTCTACTGTTTTTGCTGAACATTTTCAAAAATAAGTGGAGTAGAGATCCATAACCACCTGTGGCTGCTACAATATTTGGTCATATTGCCAACTTTAAGAAGGAATACGATTTCTTTACTGATTTTCATCACCGTTATAAAACATACAGAATAGCTTATCCTACTCGCAGCTATGTTTATACTACTGATCCTGCAAATGTGGAGTACATCCTCAAAACCAATTTCACTAATTATGGCAAGCTATGTCTTCCTGTTCCAGATTACAGAGTACATATGTACAAGTGTTTGATTGCTCTCTGACTGTATTGAAGAAATAAGGTAAATATTGATTATGTATGTGAAAGGTATGTTGCATTCTAGATTTAATTATTTTAAATTTAATGTTATGACATTTATTATCGAATCAGGTTTGAATCTTTTTATTCTGTTGAAGAGAAACTGTAATTAATATGAAAGTAAATTCTAAGGCTGGATGTTTTTTTATGAAAAGCATGGGAAGTATGTTACATTATATAATCATTCATGAGAGATACTCTGTCTATTGATTTTGTATATTTTTAATGAGATGATTTCTTATTGGATAAAGGGTTTCCTAAAACTGTTGTGTTCTGAAGTTGGTTTTACCCAACATTTAAGAGAATGTTAGAGGAAGTCTTAACGAAGTGTCATATAGTGGCCAAGTACTTGCTTTTAATTTTATAATTAATTATAATTATAATTTATCATTAATTTTTTTTAAAATAAAATAATAATCATAATTTATTTTTATATGTTGAATACTTAATAATGAAATATATACGATGTAAAATATTAAGATTTTATAATAGTTATATTTATATAATAATATTGTTAATAAGTGTAATATGTAATATATTAAATAATTTATAATAAAATTAGCATTTTAGTGTCATTTAGTTTTAAAAATTTTATTATATACTTGTTAGATGAATTTTATTTTATTTTATTTTTCAATTAATAAAAAAATCATAATTTTTTTCAAAATTTTATTTCAATAGTCATAATTGTACAAATGAAAAATATAATTATTAAATATAAATTTGTAAAATTTTATAATCTATAGTAAATATATATATAAATTAATTTATATTAAAATAAATATTTATTATTAAAAAATTTATTTTAATATTATTGGTTTGGTGGAGCCAGGTAGGGTAGATTTAATTTGTTTAGAAATAATTTATTATTATAAAATAAAATATTTTTTTACTATGTTTAATTTGAATTATAATATTTTGTAAGGGAAAATATATCACACATTTGTTTACCTAAATATTTATTAATGCATAATTAACACATAATAAATTTTCAAATATTTTTAAAATATATATAAATGAGAATAAATATATATTATATTATATCATATATTTACAATATTTGTATTTATATTAGAAAAAGTAAGTTATATACTAAAATAAACTCATATAATATAATTTAAAATTTTTAATATACAATTCATATAAAAAAGAAAAATATTAATAAAAATTTTAATTAAAGATAAAAACAAAAATTGTTTCAAGCCCCGAAAACTATGTAAATTTAAAATTTGTTATGAAATGATGATTTTTTAAGGATGTTCATGAGATTGGATAATTTATGCAATCTAAGCGTTAAATTTTGATGAAATTAAAATAAAAGTTCCAAACAATAAACTACCACCTTTGTTTCTCGCTGTCTCCTATTTCCTTGGTGGTCATAGTTCTTCTTTAAAAATATTAGCATAATTGATTTGTATGTCTTTATATGCTATACATTCTATAACATGATATCATTTTGTTTTCAGAAATAACAAACTTGAATATTAGCATTTTAACTTTTCATCTTATATCCACTCTAATCTAGTATTTTTTCTCGTAACTACATATTAGATTAAATTACTTCACCTAATATTATCTTTTTCTTCTTAATTGTTTTGATCATATAATTGATTTTTGCCTCTCTCATATATCTTTGGATTTCTGCACTTGCATTTGAACACTCTCACACATCTTTTCATTCCTGCACTTTATGTTAATTTCTTATTTTTCCCTAATTTGAAATTCTGTGTTTCTTTTCACCCTTCCCTGTTTTAGATTTACAAATAAATAAAAATTGATATTGCATAGCAATTAAGGATATCATTACAGAATAACCAGATCATAGTTAACATTCTGTTTTTGTAGTCCATATGTCTGCTAACTTGGAACTTGTCTCCTCCCAGAGGCAACATTTTCTTGTATAGCTTATTGGTAGTAATTATATAGTAACCATAGTTCATCTGAGCAAGTACATAGCTTGAAGGTAGTATGGTAACTAGAGTTCATCTTAGCAGGTACAAAATGCTCAGTTAATATTCTCTTGTGTGGCAGTATGTCCACTAGATTTAAACCTGGGTCTCAACTCAGTAAGACACTTCTTTTCGTATATAGCTTATGAGAGTATATTGATTCTTGTATTTTTCATTTGCAGCAAAATATCTTCCATGAAATCATGGAAGATCTTCTCGGGGATGGGATTTTCACTGTTGATGGAGAGAAATGGAAGCAACAGAGAAAATTAGCAAGTTTTGAATTCTCTGCCAAAAATTTGAAGGATTTTAGTAGTGTTGTTTTCCGAAAAAGTGCAGCGAAGCTTTCTGCAATTTTATTAGAAGCATGTAGAACAAATCAAATCGTTGAGATGCAGGTAAGATAGAACACCTTCAGGACTAAAACTAACGTGACTAAAATCATCTCTTGATTTTTCTTGGGTACTGATGCATTTCGATTTCTATACAATCCTTTGCTGAATGGTTCAATCTATCTATGCAACACTTATTTTGTATTTGAGATCTTTGGATTAAGTTTGGTTTGATTGTTTTCCATGTGACCCATTTACTAGATCCCTAAATCAATTAACAGAGAATGGTTCGCTGGAGGGGTGATCCCAAAATTTGGTCCGAATGAATTGCTGGGTACATTTCTCGAGAGAATTTCTCCAAATTTCATCTAGGGTTTCTGTTCATCTGGGTCATTATCTTTCAGTGTTGGATTTCTTTCTACTTGAAAATGATCTTTAGTCCTTCTCTTGTGTCTGTTCTTCTTGCTTGTTGTTTCTTGTTCTCTTCTTTCTTTTTTAGCTCTTGGTTGCTTTCCTGGCCACTGTTTGGTGGTCTGTTGGTTCGCTGTTCTTTTTACTGCACTTTTCCAGTCTCTTAGACTCTTGTTGATCTCTTATTGAACATTAATAAATTTATCTTATCTTATCTTATCTAATCTTTAGAATGCTATGTATAATAATAAATCCGAAAAAGAAATATGTCACTGAATTAATCTTTTGGAAACCATTAGGGAAAATATCACTGAAATACTTTATTGTAGAAACCAATAGTGCAACTCATACTTGCAGCTGATATTACCCATTGAATATGGCTGGTGACTGTCAATTAGGATCTCTTCCTAAGATCAACAATGGATACAATCTGCAAAGTGGGTTTTGGAGTAGAGATGTACAGCTTATCGAAGTCAAACACGGGGTCAGAAGCTGCTTTCGCAAGGGCCTTTGATGAAGCAAATACTATTGTTTTATGGCGTTTTCTTGACATTACCTGGAAAATTAAAAGGTATTTCAATATTGGATCAGAGGCCATCTTGAGGCAGAACATCAAAACTGTGGATGATTTTATCTACAAAATCATTCGAAACAGAAAGCAAGAGCTTTCTGCACAAAACAACGATGTAAGGAAATACTTCCATTAATCTTGTTGGTGATTGATAAATCAATATAAATGAAAATTTTGCGCATTTCATTGGCTGCGAACTGATAACCATGTCTGTTTTCTCTTCCCTGGCTTTGAAACTATTTACAGGAAAAGCCAGATATACTCTCTCGCTTTATTAGATTCAGTGAACAGGAGTCAGAAAAGCTATCTGACAAGTATCTACGAGATATTATACTGAATTTCATGATTGCCGGTAGGGACACAACTGCAGTTACACTCTCTTGGTTCATTTATCTGCTCTGCAAGAACCCAGGTGTTGAAGAAAAGCTCCTTCAAGAAATTCATAATGTGGTCACAGAAAATGAATGTGGGTCCCTGGCAGAATCTATTAGCATGTTTGCCCAAGGTCTAACACACGGGGTACTGAATAAGATGCACTATCTTCATGCATGTTTATCAGAAACATTGCGCTTATACCCAGCTATTCCAGTGGTAAGAGAATTACATGTACCATTTTAACACGAATTGTTTCTAAATTTGACCATGTTTATATCCACCTGTTCCGATGGTAAGATGTTTTGTATTAAAATTCCTTAATGCATTATCAAGAAGCAGAAACCAACAGAAATGGAAATTAATTTTGTTTTAATTATTTTAATAAGCAAGGGGTATCATGTAACTCAGCCCCCGTCCAATCTATCTTATTTTGGACTTACAAACTGTCAAGTTGGGTCAGGAAGGGGGTGGGCTGAGGTGAGACTAATTTTCTGGGATGCATGCAATCATCCGTAAACCATGTGTATGGGATAAATCGAGTCTGGGAGTCATATCCGAACTAATAGAGAGAAAACTCATAATCCAAACCAACTCTGCTACCCATACAGCCTAATGAAAATAAAATATATTATATTCCATACTTAATTTCACTGTTTCAATTTTTCTTTTACACCTTTGGGCAGAGAGCCAGATATTGACCTTTCTATCATCTATGGGACATTATAATCCTTCTAACCTTGTTTCTCATTTGTTGTGACTACCATGTTCTTTAAAGTGTTTCAAGTTGCATTACTTAAAAATTGAGGGGAAAAAACTCAAAGATGCATCCCATTTTGATCTAATTGGAAGGTCAAAGATTATGGTTACTTACCAATTGAAAGTTGACAAAATGATATGCAGGATTCCAAGCATGTTGATTCTGATGATACCCTTCCAGATGGGTTAAGATTAAAGAAAGGTGATTTGGTGTGCTACAACCCTTACTCTATGGGTAGAATGGAATATCTCTGGGGAGTTGATGCAAAGGATTTCAGGCCTGAAAGGTGGCTTGAGAATGGGGTTTACCAACCTCAATCATCTTTCAAATACACAGCATTTCAGGTAAGTAAATCAGACATGAGAATTAGTATGATAAGGGACCATTCCATTTCTTGAAACCAACACAACATGCATTGTTTACTTGCAGGCAGGCCCTCGAATTTGTCTTGGGAAGGATTTTGCATACATGCGGATGAAGACTGTTGCTACTGTTCTTCTTCGCTTCTTCAAATTTGAAGCTGTTAAAGGAAAGGAAGTAGCATATGAGCCTGCACTTACACTCCATATGAATGAAGATGGATTTAATGTTCATGTCATGTGTAGGTCAGATTGTTGAGCACAGCTTATAAGGCACATGGTATAGTTTTAGCTCTTATCCAGTATAGAATATAAGGTGACATTTTCCTTAGGTGCTGTAATATAAGCATCAAGGAAGATGGTTAGTACAATAAGGAACTGTAATATCAGTTGTTCGTCTTAGGACATGTTTGTGAGGTAAGGTCACAGTGTCACTAGATGGGATTTCCTGTTTTATCTTCCAAACTATAAATATTGTCTTAAAATACTTATACCAGATACTTGAAGTACTCCTTTGCATAGTAATTATATAATCTATTTGGATATTGCTGGACCTTTCTTGAACTGTTATGAACTTGTTAATGTTAAAATTGTTGTTGAATGGCTGAGGAAAATTAACAAGTCAACATACCCTAAAAAGTCTAGGATATATGACAGATGACACAAAATCAGTTTTTGAAAATTTCAAATGGTAAAATAGAGTATCATATGTAAATATGAAAACAGATTTGGGTAAAACTATGACAAATAAATAAATACAATTCTTATTACTGTTTCAATTTTTTAGTCATCATCACATGGTTCTATTGGTATGTTTATTTTTTTTATTCTAAAATTTATTTTATTACTTATTTAATCATTAATCTTATGTGAAGTTCATATAAAATCTTTTGTTAATATATCTTTGGATAAATTGGATGATGTTGGCAAGTGATATTTTGGGGCACTAGGGATCACTTAAGGGTTGTCATTTATGGCAACACTTATGCTAGAGTGATCGCATGCAGAGAGTTTTTCTACTGGAGTCACAGTCATGAAAATGACTAAGTACAGAATCAAGATTACAGTGTACTGTGGTACAGTTTTGGTTAGCGATGATAGTGTATGATGTATTATGGCTTGCGAAGTTAGTAGAAGGTATTTTGGGATATGTAGGACCTTGAGTTAAGGTCGCATGTGTTTTGGTGATCAAATTAGTGAGATACAGTGATTTGAAGGTATGCGAAGGCAGAGAATCAGTGTAATAGGGCACACGAACAGTTGTGATAATTGAGAGAAGGATAGTGGATATGGTAACGTGCTAAGTCAGATGGATGAAGTATATTGCCAACACTTTGGTAATATAAGATCGCCAACTCTATGTTTAACGTTTACATAATTTATTATTATGTTTTTTATGGTATTTGTGAAGCCGTCTGGATGACATATTTTGTATAAGTATAGAGTGTTTTGTGGAAGCAATAAGAAGTATCGTAGAGAATATGATGATGATGGGATAATGTGAATTTGAGAGTAGAGAGCAGATGCGAGATCAGTATTTGACAAAGCTACAACTGGAACTATCTAAGAAAAGGAAGTGCTTGTATTGTTCATTTTTTAGAACTCTTTTGAGATAGTATTTTGATTGTAAGAGTTGTATGCTCACCACCTTTAACCAGGTATTTGTATCCCATAACAGGGTTTTGTATTCCTGCTCACCACCTTTAACCAGTTGTTTGTATCCCATAACAGGGTTTTGTATTCCTCTAAGAAGGAAATGCACTATGTAATAATCAGCTCCTAACAGGTATCTAATATTTTAGTGCATAGTTGTGGGTACCATCCCCACCGGGGTTTTCCCTTGGCCAGGGTTTCCTCGAGGACAAATCATGGTGTCATGAGTTATGTGTTGTTCTTATATGTTCTTTTCATTTCAACATTGTTATGGTTTATTTATAATTGGTTAAAGTTTAAATTAAAGTGTAGTAATACTGATTCACGCCCCCTCTTAGTATTACCTAATCCTAACAGATGATTGGTCACTTTTCTTATTTTGTTGACAATTCAAGTAGTAAATTCTTTGCACTTTCTCTTAAATAAGATGGTGGATAGGAAGTTTTGTTCTCTGTTTACTTTTAACATGTATGAATGAATGTATTTGTGTTGGAAAAGAGGGATCTTGCACTAATTCTTTTTAGTAATTACTGTAATATAATTTATATCTCAACTACAATTAAAAATATAAAATTTGAAAATAAAATTATCACAACCTTCTAGATCATTCTAATTATTCATTTGTTGGAAAAAAAATAAAAAATATATGCATTTGGTGACTCTCTTGAGACAATGGAGAACTGTAATGTCCTGAGAATATTTAAATAACTTAATTAAATTAATTGATTAAGTGGTCCCAAATTTAATAGCAATTGATTTATGTGGTTTGTGTTACTGCTAAATGGATTAAGTGTTGTCATTAGTATTCATTTGTACAAACGGTAAACATAGGAAGACAGTTCAGTCGGTTATCAATATGTAATAGTCACCAAACAAAGAGATTACCGAGTATAATTGTTACCGAGTACACAAGATTACCGAGTGCTAGTAAACACCGAGACCGAGAGACAGCATTTACTGAGTAATCCAGAGTTCACATAAAAGTTTGGAATGACACATAGTTCAAGGTGAACAACTTTTTGCTGAGAAAAAAAATGGTTTACCAAGATCGAGGTGAATATTTATTGTAGATGTAATCATTTAATGAATGATGATTCCTATGTAATGATGGTCTAGGTTAATCATATGAATCGTTGATATTTGGTTTTCTAAGATAAATGTAAAACCCTAATTAGGTCAAGATCAGTTTGATATAAAATTTGTAAGGATGTCATTTTGACATGTATCATTAATAAGTAGCCGCACTCAAGGACATCTGAAGATTAGATAGGGTTTTGACAAAAGGATTTTGACAGAAGTATTCAGTATATTAGAACAGTTATAAGGCTACCGAACAGTTCAAGAGGATATACTCATCACAGAAAGGTGATATATTTATTGTATTTAATGGATCTGATATCAGCAATTTGAGTTGTATTTCATTCAGGTCATATATCACTGTTACTCTCTAACAATTGTAGCAGACTCAAAATCTCCTAACAGAGTGGACTTAACAGTTCTTAGTTAAATCTCTTAATAGAGTGCACACATGTATTGTGTTGCTAAAATCCTTTAACCTGGTAGATCTAGCTGATCTTATTGTTACTCCTAATAGGGTAAGATCACCAAAAGTGATCAATCTTTGTAAGCGTTAACCAACAACTTTATTTCTACAAAAGTGAAGCTTTTTGGGTTCCATCCCCACCACAGTTTTTACCTTCTAACAAGGGTTTCTGCGATACCAAAATACATGTGTCATGTGTATTGAATTTTCATGTATGTTATATTAATTTACTTACATGCATCTACATTTCAGTTATGGTAATGAATTTATGGTAATACAACCTACACAGTCAGTAATTGAAGTTGATGTTTACAAGGATTAGTTTCAAAAGTTTTAAGGATACTGATTCACCCCTCCCCTCTCAGTATACACCTTTCAATAATTTTAACAATTGGTATCAGAGCTAGTTCTCTTGTTAAGAAAGTTTAATCACTGGAGAGAAAAGATCTTAAGGATGGAAAGGTATAAGCTTGACAAAACTGTTAAGTTATAGCTTCATTCGTATTATATATATATATATATATATATATATATATATATATATATATATATATATATATATATATATATATATATATATATATATATATATATATATATTATACATTATGGTTAATAAAGTATTGTGATATATATATTATATTATAATATTATTATTATTATATAATAATAATAATATTATAAAATATTAATATCAGTCACGATGGTATTAGTAATACTCAAGCAAATGTATATCAGTCGCTTGTTAACACAAGCGACTGTTGTTAACAGTCGCTTGTGTTAACAAGCGACTGCTAACTAATGCACAGTCAAACGACTGCTAACTAATGCAGTCGCAGGCAGCGATTGTGAGGAGTCACGATCTCTCAGAGACGTGACTTATCACTATTATATATATATCACGTCTGCAATGAAATCGATGACACAATCAATCACACGGTCATTGGATAATCGGTTTCACTGCAGCAAGCTATTCAGCAGTTTCATAGCATACATATAAACAACATAATATATATACATATCTGTAGTATTATATATTCTCAGAAACATTATCAATATAATATATTCCCAAGATCTGATTTCCTAACATGGTATCAGAGCAGAGTTAAAGGGAATAAATTTCTATATTATTATTTGATAGGTATACAAAATAAAGATATTATTTAAAGGAAAAGAGTCATCACAAATTACCAGAATGACCACCGGAATTAGGATGGAGGACAGATTGGAAGGAGCATCAAATTTTCTATCATGGAAAATTAGAATCACCACACTCTTACAGGAACTGGAATTAGAATCCTTCATAGAAATAGAAAAAGAAATACCTACAGACGATGTAGAGAAAACGACTTGGAAAAGGAGGAACAATAAAGCCAAGAAATTAATTGTTGATTCAGTTAAAGATTCTATTCTCCCTAGTATAGCAAGATTAACAACAACATATGAGGTTTTCAAGAAAATTAAGGAAACATATGAGATAAACAATACAAGTCGAATATTAACCTTGAAGGAACAACTATTGACTATAAAAATGAATAAAGGTGAAACGGGTAAAATCTTATTTCCTAAGAATTGCTGAAATACGAGATCAACTATTCTCAATTGGAAACACTATAGAAGACATGGAATTATCTCTAATAGCACTAAGGGGATTACCAACATCCTGGGAGAATTTTATTCAATGCATAAGCACACGTCCACCTCTACCAAAATTTGATCAACTTAAGAATGACTGTACTCAGGAAGAATCAAGACTTATTACCAGAGGAATAGGTCTAAAGAGAGAAGGAGAAACACAAGCACTCAACACAAAGTCCTACAACAAAAAGAGAAAATCCTTCAAAAGAAAGAGGGGATTCAAAAGAGATTTTTCTAAAATCCAATGTTACAAATGTGATAAATATGGGCACACTCATCGACAATGTCCTGAAAGGCAAAAGACTCAAGCCACCGTAGCTGAAGCAAAAGAAATTCCACTTTTCTTTACAGCTCTCTCGAGTGAACTAAATTCCAATAACAGAACTTGGATAATTGATAGTGGTGCATCAAGACATATAACTGGATTCAAAAATCAGTTTGAGACACTTGAAAATTATTCAACCGAAGAAGTGACTATTGGGGATAACTCCACCTACCCAGTGAAAGGAATAGGGACCTGTACCATAAAGATAAAGAATGGAGTATCTCTACAACTAAAAGATGTCCTATTTGTACCTGGAATCAAAAGAAACTTAGTTTCTATATCAGGACTAGCAGACCAAGGATATCGTGTCACCTTTAATGAAGACAAGGTTCTATTATGGCCTAAGAATTCAAATATGAAGAATGCTACAATCATAGGGACAAGAGATGGTAGTCTTTATAAAATATGTAATGATCAGAAATCTGCACTAACTCATGAAATCACAAATCACAATGAATTATGGCATAAGAGGTTGGGACATCTAAGGATCACTATACCATATTATTTTTGTTGATGACTATTCTCAGAAAACTTGGATATACTTTCTTAAGATTAAAGAATCAAGTGAAGTACTATCTAAATTCAAAGAATTTAAAGCATTAGTAGAAAATCAAACAGATAAAAGAATAAAAGTATTAAGATCAGATAATGGAGGTGAATACATATCTGACATATTTAAAGAATTTTGTAATTTTGTTGGGATTAAGAGGGAGTATACTGTACCGTATAATCCTCAACAGAACGAAGTAGCAGAAAGGAAGAATAGATCCATAATTGAAGCAGCAAAAGCCATGATGCTCGATCAAAACCTTCATACTTCTTTTTGGGCAGAAGCTTCAAATACAGCAGTATATATTCAAAATCGGTGTCCACACTCCATATTAGAAAACATAACACCAGAAGAAGCATTTACAGGAATCAAACCAAATCTAAGTCATCTTAGGATATTTGGATGTCCCGTATACATTCATATACCTAAAGAGAAGAGGACGAAACTAGAGCCATCAGGTAAGAAAGGCATACTTGTTGGCTATAGTGAAAACACAAAAGGGTATCGAATCTATATTCCAGGACAAAAATCTGTTGAGATGAGTAGAGATGTAAAATTTGATGAAAATAACACATTCAAAAACTTTGAAGAAGATAACATCCTGGAGATAGAAGAAGATCTCACTGCTGAAATTGAGAGGGAGGATATAGAAGAACCTGAACCTCCTGCCATTGAAAATGAGAATACTAATGTAATCAATGGTAAGAAAAGGCCATTATGGGCAAGACAAATAATTAAAGAAAATAATGTAGAACCAAATGAAATATCTCATGAGAGTAAAAGGACAAGAACTCAGAAATGTTATGCAGCTCTTATAACAGAAATCAATAAATCAGAACCATCAAATCCTAAGGAGGCATTATCTAATCAAGCATGGAGAGAGGCAATGACTGAAGAATATCAATCTATAATAAAGAATGATGTCTGGGACATAGTACCTAGACCTAAAAACAAAACCATTGTCTCTTCCAGATGGCTATTCAAAACCATATATGCTCCTGATGGAAGTATTGAGAAACATAAAGCTCGGTTTGTTGCTAGAGGATTCTCACAAAAAGCAGGTATTGATTATGAAGAAACTTTTGCTCCTGTAGCTCGGTATACATCAATCAGAACCATTATTGCTATTGCAGCATCTAAAGAGTGGAAGATACACCAGATAGATGTGAAAACAGCATTCCTAAATGGCACTATTGAAGAAGAAGTATACTTAGAACAGCCAGAAGGGTTCATTATACATGATGCATCAAAATATGTTTGCAAACTCAAGAAAGCACTATATGGGTTGAAACAAGCTCCCAGAGCTTGGTATGAAAGGATAAACAGCTACCTTTCAAAATTAGGATACTCTAAAAATGATGCAGATCCTAACATTTACTTTAAAATAACAAATGGCAACATGGTAATTTTAGTTCTTTATGTAGATGATCTTTTAATAACAGGAGAAGATCATCTTATTGCAAAATGTAAGCAAGAACTCACTGTTGAATTTGACATGAAAGATTTAGGACTCTTACATTATTTCTTAGGGTTGGAAGTGTTCCAAAAAGAAGGCTATATTTTGCTAAATCAACAAAAATACACTATTGATATCCTAACCAGGTTTGGAATGATGGAATGTAAGCCTTTATCCACACCTATGGAAACAAATTTGCACAAACTCAAAGTTGAAGCAGAAGAATCTGAACCCTCTGATCCTACATTGTATAGAGAAATTGTTGGCTCTCTTATGCACTTGGTGAACACTAGACCAGACATCTGTTATGCAACCAATGTTGTGAGTCACTTTATGTGTGAGCCCAAGGAAATACACTTAATGGCAGCTAAGCATATCTTGAGATACCTACGAGGCTCTATTGGATTTGGGTTAAAGTATGAAAAGGCAGAACTCAATCTTCAAGGGTATTCTGATTCTGATTGGGCTGGAAGTACTACTGATCAAAAAAGTACTACAGGGTGTTGTTTCAGTCTTGGTTCGGCGATGATCTCTTGGTTCAGTTGAAAACAGTCAGCAGTGGCATTAAGCTCCACTGAAGCTGAATATATGGCAGCATCCATGGGAGCACGTGAAGCAGTATGGTTGAGAAAGCTATTATTTGGATTGTTTGGAAAACCTCTAGATCCAACTATGATTCATTGTGACAATCAAAGTTGTATCAAGTTATCTGTTAATCCAATTTTCCATAACAGGTCCAAACATATTGAGATTCCATATCATTACATAAGAGATATGGTAGAGACAAATATCATAAGACTAGAGTACATTAGTACTGAAGAACAGAGTGCTGATATTTTTACTAAGCCACTGGGAAAGCTGAAGATAGAATACTTCAGAAACAAACTTGGCATGGTCAAGGTGTGATGTAAACTTCTCTTATTTATAAGTTTTTTATTCATGAATAAATGTAAAAAATGTGTATATTACAATATTGTGTAAAATGATCATTTGTGTGTGGGTTAACATTTCAAGGTGACGATCTTGTAAATAGTTAACCAAAGTGTCAAGATAGACTACTTAATTGTGTGTCCCGACTGTGCGGAGATCTTGACTCTTGTTATTACTGGTTGTGTAATAACGAAACCATATCATGATAGACTACTTAATTGTGTGTCCCGACTGTGCGGAGATCATGATATTCAAATCTATTTTCATGACAAGACTTATGTGTCCCGAACTAGCGGATGTCATAATAGATTTTTTAATACTCACTCACTAAGAGGGAGTGTTAAGTTATAGCTTCATTCATATTTTATATATATATATATATATATTATACATTATGGTTAATAAAGTATTGTGATATATATATTATATTATAATATTATTATTATTATACTATTGATATAATAATAATAATATTATAAAACATTAATATCAGTCACGATGGTATTAGTAATACTCAAGCAAATGTATATCAGTCGCTTGTTAACACAAGCGACTGTTGTTAACAGTCGCTTGTGTTAACAAGCGACTGCTAACTAATGCACAGTCAAACGATTGCTAACTAATGCAGTCATAGGCAGCCATTGTGAGGAGTCACGATCTCTCAGAGACGTGACTTATCACTATTATATATATCACATCTGCAGTGAAATCGATGACACAATCAATCACACGGTCATTGGATAATCGGTTTCACTGCAGCAAGCTATTCAGCAGTTTCATAGCATACATATAAACAGCATAATATATATACATATCTGTAGTATTATATATTCTCAGAAACATTATCAATATAATATATTCCCAAGATCTGATTTCCTAACAAAAACCATTGAAAATCAGAAATTGCAGATGCATATCTACATTGAACAATTCAAGGAAGCCAAAGAAACACTAAGAGATTTACTAATCAAGAGGAAGGATATGGAACTTGGTATAATGAGACTGAATATCATGAAGAAGAGATAGATGATCCATTTGAAGGATCTAGATCTAGATCTGGTAGTATATTTGATGCATCTGAAGGAACTATATCAGATCTATCTTAAAAGAATCAACATCTTACTGAACAAGCGAAAGCATTGCAGATCAGTTAGGAGACACAAATGGTCAGAATGATTGATGTCATGAACAATGCAAGGCACGTAGACAGAACAAGAAAGGAATCTGGCTATTGATGACAGAAGACAAATGACTGAAAAGATGGAAGAAAAGGAATCTGAAATAATGAGACTTAGCGAGCATCATTTTGAAATCTCCAATCAGATGGTTGTCATGAGTCAGGAAGTTAACCAAGTGAATAGTGAACTTACTAGAAGATTGGAAGACATTGGTGAATTGAGAGAAGAAAATGAAAGATTAAAGAATGAAGTAAAGATTCAACAACAGCATAATGAGATGATTAAGAAAGATGAAGAAAGTACAAAAAGGATGGATGAATTTCTAAACAGTCAAAGAGGACTTGACATCACTACTAGTTTATGCTATACCGAGCATGGAGAGTCGTCAAGACAAGATGAACAGAAGAATGCCTATGCAAATTCAAGGCCAAATAAGCTCTCATGCTATCATTGTGGAAAACCAGGCCACATATCAAATATTTTTAGAAGAAAAGAAAAAGGTATTGTTACAATTATGGTAAGTATGGACATCAAGCACATTAATGCAAATCAAAGCTCAACAAGTCACCTAAGAAACTTTATATGGAAAAGCACTGTAGCACTTGCAACATGCATGGATACATATCACAAGAATGTAAGACAAAGATGAAACAAGTCTGGAAATCGAGAGGACAAGACGAGACATATCAACCGAGAAGGCAAGGTAATGCATACACTTGGGATTACAACACTTGGGTTAATTGCACAGCATATGGTAGGTATGGACATATAGAAGCCAATTGTATGAGAAATTACTAGAGAGGAAAATCTCAACATTGGTCAAATTTTGGAATGGTGTGTTTGCATTGTCATAAGGTTGGTCACTTAAGTAAAGATTACAGAGACCGAGTACTAGAACCGACTACTAGTGAAAATGGAAACACAATTGAGGAAATCATGAGTATAAGGAATCAAATGTGGAGAAAAGCATCAAATGACAATGTTGGACCAAGCACAACAGTCAGTGATACCTTGTCCATTGGATTAGCTGATTTCACCACCTGCACCTAAGCTATTCAAGTAAGTATGGAACTGAATTTCAAAAGGTTATATCCTATAACAGTTCCTTATATCTATTGTGTGAATACAAAATCAGTATGAATTAAGATGCACTAGGTTATTATATTGTTGATCACTTGAAATGAGTTTAGTCGTTTAAGCTGGACCGAGTAAGAAATTCTAGTTGGTGAAAGTGTAAGAGACAACCGAGTTGCGTAGTCAACCGAGTATTGATAGTACTCACTGAGCTATAGTATCGAGAGTGTTAACCAAGTTATTTGATTGTCAACCAAGTGGTAGCTAGAAAAGCATTTAATGCGCTGATCAAAGTTTTTTGTCTATAAATTAGTAGGAAATGAACTCATTTGTTCACACAATGATCAAGAGAGAGCCATAGCAATTTGCGTGAAACTTAAGTAGAGCGAATCCAAGCATTTCACATAGATCTAAGTGCATTATGAATAATTGCAGTCCAATTCAAGTAAGTTTAGAACTAATTGAGTTCTCTATATTCAATTTGTTGAAAGCCCTAATTTAGTAATCACGATGGCTTCATCCTCACGAACCGTGTAAACCAAGGAAGATAAGAGAAAGAAAGTTATTTTGATAAAAAAACACGACCTGCAATGAGCCTCATTACAAACTTCATCCCGAGGTTGCAGTTCAACCCGACGACAAGGGCACGTTTTCATTGATACCGCTTAGGGTTCTACTCATGAAAGATAATAGGTCATACATCCACTACAAAATCAATGAAATCAGCTACTTTGATCTCCAATATACATATCAAGAGCTTTGCACTGATTATAAGCTAAAGGAAGATCACAAGCACTTACAAGTAAAAGGGTTAACCAATGCCCTATATTTCCTGAAGGAATTCAAAACTAAATGGATACGCATTGTACTGAGCCGTGTACATGAAGGAAAGTTATAGCTAGATGAACCAATGAAGATCACAAAGGATGTCATACATGCAGTGACGGGGTATCCCATGAATGACAAAGCTAACGCCCTAAGGAACCCGACACGAACCGAGATTGAGAAGTTAACCGGAGTAGAATGGGATGGTAGAGGCTTGAGAAAAACACCATCAACAACCCCCAAATGAGATTTGGTGCATATGTTATTGCTTACAAAATTTTCCAATCAAGTAGACTGAATAGTGTTGCATGTGGAGCGGTCAACATTGCATATAAGATTGTGAAAAAAGGTTTACAACTCGACCTAGCCGAGTTGATGCTAAGACAGCTAGAGGAAAACATGAGAACAATCAGAGAAGCAAGATCAAACACTTGCAAATTTGGCTCATTATTGGGATGTACATTCTTCTATTTGCAGAACTTTTTCCCATCAGTCGATAGTGTAGAATGGGATATCAACCGACCAATTATTGTTCAGATTAGTGAATTTATTCAGAACTTAGGAAACAACTTTGAACCTGTTATGGAAGATTATTTTGGGAAGTTCAAAGAAAGAATGGAGAAAAGAACAAGGATACCAGCACAGTTGGTAGAGAAATTTAAAGATGATATTTATTTTCTGGTGGATACCGACACCACCCTAATCAAAGTTGTAGAGCCAAGAATAGCTTGGCTACTACCCATGGATTATGAAATTGATATTGATGTAGCTACAAAAGCAATAAAAGCTTTACTTGTCGAGCCTAAAGACAAGAAAGCTACAAGTTTTGGACCCTTTGATGAAGCTAAGTCCATAATCAATATGGGACTTGTAGTTGAAAAGATGGGCAGTAAAAAGGAGAAAATGGTAAACAATCTTAAGAAAAAATTTGGTGTCACAGATGAAGACATTGAGAAATCAGTTGAAGAAGAAACTGAGGAACAAACACCAGTCGGTGAGAACATAGATGAAGATGCCACTGAGTCTGAGGAACATGAGCAAGAAAAGTCACCTAAGGATGACAAAGGTAAAGGTAAACAGGTTGATACTTCAAGTCGGACAAGGACTAGGTCAAAAACTGTTAGTTCACCACCTTTGAAGAAAGGTGTTGTAAAGATAACAAGGCCTACACCAACTCATACATATCAGGAAAGAAAATCAAAGGCCACCACCGAGCTCCCAGAACCAAAACAGAGAAGAAAACTTATTAGAGCTAAGGATGACAAAGATTCAGAAGAGGAGGACACAAAACAATTCCAAGTTGTGGTGAATAAAGGACCTCAAACAAATGATGAGGTAGTAGAAAGGATAAAATCTAATGGAAATCTAGGTACACCTAAACTTAAAAGGTATCCTCATCTAAGTACCGAGGAGAAGGATAAGCTTGAGGAAGCAATAATAAGCATGGTGATTACCTTCAAAATAGTTCTAGTTGGGTTCGCTAGCAGCATACCCAAAGAAATGTACGATAAAGTTTCTGCTAGATGGACCTATGCACTTACAACTGAGGAAATGATGAGATAAAGGTCACTCATTCTGGTAAGATCTGACTATTATGTTGATCAGATAGATGAAGCATTAAAAAAATATGCAAATAAATTCTTTATGAAGACTAGAGCATTCAAGGTCCTACAAGGAAAATTGCAAGAGGTAGATGATGAGAGTAGGAACATATGGACTAAACTCCTTAGTCCAACTGAGAAAGTCAATACCGAGGATCAACAACCAAGCATACAAGCAGAAGAGCCTATCAATTTTGATGAAGAAACTATTCACATCTCAGATATTGAGTAGCCCAAGGAAGAAACTAATGAAGAAGAATTCATAACTATTGTTGACAATGTGATGGAAGGAATTTAGGAGATGCTAAACACTCTAGGGGATGAAGAAATACTGATAGAAGACATAATAGGAGGTGACCCCAATGGTGAGGCTAAAGAAGATGAAATGATCATTGGTGCTACCGAGAACCTTGGTGAAGAAGAAGAAATAGAGGTCGATTGAGCAATGGTA